>LOND01000034.1:215026-244479 GCA_014220965.1 Paragonimus kellicotti
GAACATGTGATAACCTATAACATGCAGTTGTGTACCTGAGGTCTCAGACGCAAGCGACACCCAGTCAGTCATTGATGGGCTCATTATAGCCTCATCGGACCAAGTAACGTTACCAGAGTCTTTGAGTCGCAAAGACCCTTCTGTTTCAGACTTCTTCAAAGATCTAAATAGGACGTCGAATAAGAAAAATGCTCTAAGTTTATCGCTTCTGAATGCACGCTCACTAGTCATTCAGATGCATATTTTCAGACCTTTCATCTTCTTATATAATCCTCACATTATTCTAGTCACTGAAGCTTGGTGTACCCCTGAGACCTCAGATACACAACTGCATGTTATAGGTTATCACATGTTCCGCAAAAATCGTGGGGATGGACGTGGCGGAGGATGCTTAATTTACCTAAGCGAGCAATATTCTGCAACCGTACTTGATGAGCCATGTCTTGATATGATTAACGACTCACTGTGGCTGTCAGTGTCAGCTGGATCTTGTGAGATACTCTTAGGATGTGTCTACAGACCACCCAACGCCACTCATGGCGACATGACTAACCTTATTAATGGACTGAATTATGTATCGACTTTGCCTTCACAGTACAAAATAATTGGTGGAGATTTCAACATGCCAAATATCTCTTGGACATCTTTCACTTCCCCTACAAATCAAGCAGAGTTTCTTGCATGCGTCCAAATAAACGGATGGCGCCAACACGTTTTGGCACCTACCAGACTGAACCACACTTTAGATCTCATTTTTACAACATCATCATCATCATCATCATCATCATCATCATAGACAGCAATACATCGGTGGTTCACACTGATGCTTGACTGGCATCTCCTCTGCTACTGTGTCTGTCCTAGAACAGTTTCCAGGAAGTGATCACAATGTGGTCAATTTCATGTTTGACCTGAAAGCTGTAAAAATGTCGAAAATCATGTATTATCGCCAAATTAAATTCATAGACTGGAACATGTTCACCACTCTATTGAGATCCTTGAGATGGAATACATTCTTTCTGACCTCTGACCCTAGTGCTGCAACTGAAGTGTTTAATGAACATTTCAGGTTTTGCATGAACATTTTGGCCCCATTAAGATCAAAACGCCGTAATGTGTGGGGTAGAGGCGGGATTCTCAATCCAAAGGAGCAAGATAAGCTCAAAAGTCTCAAATCACGGCACAAAAAACACAAGATTTCTCCCTTATTATGCAGATGCATAAGATGTTTAACACGATAGAATATAGAACCAAAATGCTCCACCTAAATGCCTCACCCTCTTTTGTCAACAGCGATCGAAAGATACGCCTTTCAGGAGGGCGTTGGCGGATTTCAAAGCCACTGTTTTTTCCACAACCGTCTCAGGAGTGAGCGTGGCTGGCAAGGTTACCAAAAGGCCAAGGGACTTTTGGTTGTCTTAGCCTGCTCGCGAGTACGAGGTTGGTGACGTCCGGGGAGAATGAAGAAGCTAAGACTGTCCTAGCTAGCTCAGTTGGAGAAGACGTTGTGGGGAAGCGGCCCCATAAACAACTCTCCTTTCTCTGAGAGCCTTTCTTTCATGTTTGCAGCTGCCTCCTCTATATGTGCAGTTGACAAGGCAACTGCCTTCTTGGTGATTGCAACACCAGGGAGAGCAAGCGCTATGTATTCATTCAAGGACTGGAGTTCCAACTTCATTTCAGACAGAGTCCGTTGGAACTCCTCCACCCTACTCCCCATGGAAGAAATGGAGGGACATACGGTGCTAAGAAGAGCTCCGCATTTGCAGTCGCAGGTTTTCTGCGTCGCTCCACTTTTCGCGGTGCGTGCGTGACTAGTCAGCGGCAAAACCGGCGCTCTGACTGTCGTCAAACCTGCAGCTCATGCAGATAAAATGTAAGAGCTGAAGAAGCAAGCTGCTTGTACTGGTCTTCGTTGAGGCCAGTGCATTTGAAGTGATACCACTTCTGGCACTTGGAGCACTGCATACCGTTCTGTACGGACATCTTGCACCCGTAACGGCCGCAAATGCTTACCGCCTCAGTCAGGGTTTGTTGAGTCCCAGCACTGCTAGATCAGTGCTACACCCTGTTTTCAATGATTGCATTTCAGATCAACAGAAGCCCGCTTGACACTGAGCAAGAAAAACCGACTGGATCCGGGTACTTTGGGCCCCTGCCTCGAACCCGTGTATCAGTCACCAAAATCTCTGAAAATCTGACTCGAGTCATTGTCAGTAGGAACAATATAAACGGATACAGTATAAAACGGATACGAATACAATGTAACCCAAAAATTCAATATTTAATGAATTGGTATGTTATTCGGTAACGAATAACAGTAATCGTATATAACTTTTTGATGCGCAGGGCACCAATAGGACAAAAAATATAGTCAGACAATGACAGCGAGAAAATTTGAGCGAAATTTTGAGTTGATAAATGGATTGAGAATAACACAACGTTATGAGCAAGTTGTAATACTCTACGTTTCAACCACCTCGGGTGGCCTTCCTCAGGAGTGTTGTTACCCACGCTTGTTACCCGCGCGCTTGATACAGGGTTTTTTAGATTGTGCAATAGTGACTTCCCTGTATTTTTTGTTCGCCCCCTGTTCGCTTTAGTAGCGGGACTCACGTTGCTAGGGTGGTGAATGGTGTTGTGTTTTATGTATTCAATGGTGTCAACTTCGATTGCACTGTTAACCTTGAAGATTTTCGACCTTGTTGTAGTGTTTGTCAGTGATGGCGATTCGTTTAGCGGTTTTGAAGTTTTATTTCCGAACAGCCTCGACGCTTGTTAACGGTACTCGAGCTTACAGTTATGGTACGTTCAGGCGTGCATAAAATGTTTTATATCAATCAGACGCTTGCTATCTGCAACAGAGGCATTTTTCCGTCAAGCAGCAAAACGTCGAATCCCACAAAGATAAATTCCCAGAAAGCCTTTGCGGTAAACGTTCCATAAACTACTACGAGTTGTCCACTCTGATGAATGATTATTCGGTGTTTCTCATTGATGTCCGGGAGGCTGAAGATTTTGCCAAAAGTGGACATATACCCGGGGCAATCAACATTCCGCGTCAGTGTGCTTTATTTTTAATATATTCCAATATAGTTGTTGAGCTTAAGACCGCTTTAACATTACCAAATGAGGCCTTTATCAAAAAATATGGTGTGAAAAAACCAAGACACTCCGATGAAAACATTGTGTTCTACGGTCTCTCAGATGTCCTTTCGTCAGCTGCGAATGAGATAGCTCATGGCCTTGGTTACAAAAAGTAATGTCCCGTTCAGTTTCTTTCTTTTTGCAGGTCAAAATTTTATCCTGAGGGATGGGCCGGTTGGTCCGCTATGTTGCCGTAACTGTAACTGTTCTCTCATGATGACTAAAAAATTGCTCAACTTTTGCGGTGGTTATTCCAGTTTTCGTTTGTATATTTCCTGTTATCTATACTCCTACTTCTCAGGCCCTATTTTTAATTGCGGACTTTGCTTTCGCTGGCTTCACGTCTTTAACCGCCCTTTTATAGGCAGCTTTTCACATATTCCTTCTTTATGGTTGGTTAAGTAAACGTTTTATTAATTCGACGTAGTCTGGTGTGCTTATCTTCTTCGGAAATTCCCAGCGGGATGTCTTGAAGTCTGTTGGCATTTCTTTGCATCTGGTTCGTTCTAATCCTCATCACCTAATTGTCCGGATGTTAAAGCACGTGGTGTACTTCTATTAATGGACTATGTCGTAAGCAAACTGCTCCTAAGTGCAGAATCATGGAAAACATCAAGTTTGTCGCAGTCGCCTATACGTAACCGACTAGGTGTTTAGATAAGGACGTAATTAATCGACACGTATTTTGTCATGCAGGCGTGAGCCTATAGAGTCAAACAAACGGAGACAGCAGATTAGGAATGATTCAGAAACTAACTGAGGAGTGTTTATATATATATATATATATATATATATATATATATATATATATATATATACCCAACAGGAGGTAACCAAATGAAGTGGAAAACGTGTTCCACTTTATGAGAAAAAGCACATTTTGGAAAGTAAATGTTGAAAAAGATGTAGTGTAACACACTGATGTGACGTTCAAGCAATTGAACAATTGAACTGAAGGCGACCTGCGATATACGTTGTAAAATCGACTGCGTTGGCTAACTCCCGGTACTCTTACTTGACCGAATAAACGTTTAAGCGCATAAGAAAGTTTGCAACCCAACGGGTACAAATGACAGCCGACCGTTAAACACTCGATGCTAGATGGTTAGAATGACCACATAACTATACTGTACAGATTCGACCAGGGATTTAGCTTTTTAAAGTAGCGGTGTTTTGCTTGGCGGAAACCATTGATACGACCGTGGATGGTCGAATTGGCTGGCCACATGGTTCGTGTGAACAGTTAGGAACTGAAGAAGAAAGACAGTCGGAGATCGATAATTCGGCAGGTTAATAGCGGTGGGTAGATGAGTTGATAGAAGCCGTATCGTTCGGATGTCTACATTGATGCGGCATAGCCTTACTGGTTTCGGCTCAGTATGTTGTAAGGTGGTGTCCCAGGTCTTATCCATTATAGGCTCTCTGCATCTAACGCCCACGCAAATGTTCAGCAGCGGCATCTAAAGAATGCATTGCGCGCCAGTGAAGCCTGGTAATCTCATTGGGTACCCACTCGGACTTTGGTTGAAGCTAGGGTGTTCTATTTTTTGTACTGTCTGTTCTTTGGAAGAGATATTCGCCACCTGAAACTGGATAGAAAAAAACATGAAAGAAACGAAAAAATTGTGTGTAACAGACGCCAACGTAGGTTTTTGCGGCTGCCGCTTACGCCTGACGGCGTAGTGATCGTGACAGTGTGCGTTGATTTCGGGCCTAGTAGTTGCCAGCGGACTGTTGCTGGTCGCAGAACATTTCGTGTATCAGGTGCGTCGTGTGCCTCGATAAACACTGTTTTTAGTTTGTCGGTGGGTAACCTCGAATTTACCGTCACTGTCCAATCCGAAAGTACCCCTACTGTCTGTTTCCACGAAGTATACTTACACGTTGTGACTAGTGTCCGTCGACGGGAACTGACACGGACGGAAACGTCGGAGCAAGTTTTCAGACCAGTTTTTATCGTCTGCTCCTGATGTGGTTGAGCGTAGAGCGATCAACACCCCTGGGAACGCAGGGATCACCCGTAGATTAACTGAACAGGACTGGTATCTGGATTGGCCGTTAGCGTGTTTTGGGTGCCTTATAGGATCAACGACAGAACCCCACCACAGAGGGTTGTTGCTGGCAAACGTAGAGCTTTTAAGCTGCGGATCAAAACGTTCGGCTGCTGGGTGGTAGATTATGGTGCGAATTCGACTACATCCTAATTTGTTAAGAAGTGATGTGAAGGCTACTTCAGAGTATGACCAGTTGTCATTGTTCACTACAGCAGAGTACCCAAAATGAGCGACCCAACGTTACAAGATGCTCGTACAACGGTTTCTGACGAGCACTTGGGAATCCATATGGCTTCTGGTCAGCGTTTAAATCGGTCTACACACGTTAGGAAACATGCCTACCTCTCTGTTGATAGTCAGGGTCGGACTAGGTCAACATTTATTCGGTGGAAACGTTTGTCAGAAGTGAAAAAACTTCCCGATTATGAGCGCTTATGATATTGAATTTTTGATTGTTGGCAGTTTAGGCACACCTTGGACCAAGTGCGGGTGTCGCGATTGACTACGTCAGGCAACGTCTGGCTATCATGTGAAGTGTGGATGGGACGTGCATATTTTCAATGTTGTGATGACGGAAGGCTAGCGTTATAACTTGGGGTGGAATTTTTTGTCCGGTGTCGAGTAGTCATCTTTCTGGAGCTGCATACAAGGTGTGGGCACTCTGGTATTGAATACTTAGATGTAGATGCAGTTATGTTAGGTAGTTAATCCCCCCTTCCTTTTCTCATCTCAAACATGATTTGCCTTTTTCTGAACATTAGGAAGAACCACTGATGTACTACTGTGATCTTGAGAGTTCCTCCTCTGGGTAGTTGGCGTTCGTTGTTGCAAGAGTGATCAAACTGTCTGTCGCGCTCATCGTGGCATTGATGTGCGATAATTTATTGGTGACTGGATTCGCTACTTCTGAACCGTGAGAGTTATCCCTCGTGAATCAAGCGACATAATTCAGATGGCAGGTCTCAGAGAGTATCTGCGGGGTATCGAACGTGTGCACTTGGAAGCGATAAAACGTATACTTTTTAGAACGTGCCAAAGGTGACGGATGCTGGGGTGTTCCTCATAGTTCCTTTCCTGAAGTACTGTATCACGACTCGGTTGGTTGTAGATGTTTCAGTAAAAGGCTAGTGTACATGAGTCGTCATCGGATTGTTGATTCAATTCTGCTTCCGCAACCACGTCTGGTACATTCAAGAGCATTAATCACGGGGCGGGCTGATAAGGACATGAAGGTTTGGCTTTGTTGGCGATAGCTGCTTTTAACTCAATAAGGGCATTTTATGCGGCAGCTGCAAACGACCTCTAGCATACCTCTTCTGTGGACTGGCCGGTGGGTGGTTGTATTAGATGAACACAATTGGATAAAACAGGTAAATTATCAAGCCAACAGAGATTTTAGGCGGCGTGGATTCCGGGTAGTTTACAGTTAACTGCAGGCCGTGGCTGGACCCCATCCGTAGATTATTACGTCCAAATCACTGCACGTAAGACATTCCAAACAAGCATTTAAACTGTAAACTCATGACGCGCTAACCGTGAACTAAAGAACCCAAAAGCGCACAGTGATCTTCCGACATCTATTTCGTGACAGGCTTCGTTTTCAAAATGTTGAATCGTTCAGATAGCGTTATTAAGAACAGACGGCATGCATAACATCACGGAACGTCTAATCAGTGTTGTTACTGTTAGCTTTGGAGGCTACTTATGTAACCCATTTGGCTAAATACCGGGTAGGTTCGCCGTCAAATCCTGAATGTGTGGGATTGGACATCTATCCAGAGTAGTTACTTTGGTGTACTATTGTCGTTGAGTGGGAGTTAAACATTATCCCTATCTTTGGATACCATGTACAAAGCAACGACCATATATTATTAGGCGGATTTGTACTGGTAGGCTGAAGCTTATGACTGAACTCAGACTTGACAATCTTTATATCCTCGGACGCTAACCGATACGGCCGACTGCGTGTCAACACTCTCCACACTACGATGTGGCATGCGATATCGGTTGTCACCCGTTTGTTCGTTAAATAGCCCAATCAATCGTAGGGATTCGGAAAGGAGCTCGCGAAAAATGGAGTTAGATAACATAGGACTGGTCGTGTGTGTTGATCTGCCTCGACCGTCAAGTTTCGTCGAGATATCGATTAGATGCTGTCAACGGGTGTCAACCGGCACACCAGCGCTCAGGGCAGGAATACCAGGTACGAGGAACATCCAGCAAAAATCTTGACGAAGACAAAGATCCACGTTTAACAGCTGACGATCAAAGGTTTTGATGAGCGCACCATTCGATGCCCACATTGTTGTATTGGACTCAAATAGTGCATTTGTTGGCGTGTGAAGAATGACTCTAGCCTCTGTTCCCATACCGTTTAGGAAATGCATTCCAGAGTTTAACTCCTGCAAGGGGAAGGCGACTAGCTTTGTTTCATCATCGTCATAGACAGCAATACGTCAGTGATTCACACTAATGTTTAACTGCCACACAACCGTGAAGAAGAAAAGAAAGTAAACCCTGTTGAAAAAGAGAGGGGAAACGGGACCTAACTACTAAAAATAGCTACGTCTATATTCAAACATTCAACATCAAGGCGCCTACACCTTGCAAACAAACAACCGAGCTGTAAGTGAAAGTAAGGCGTCATCAGCAAGACAGCTTCCTTACGGCTTTCACTGCCCCGCATCATTAAGTGCACTCACTTCACAGACAACTCGGCCAAACAACGACAACATTCACGCCACTGAGCTCGATTAGCCGCCATCTCACCTAACGTCTCAAGCCACCGACTCTGTGAGTCGCGAGGGCCCCAGCCCGGGAGACGAACCCGACCTACAGTGACCAACCCCTTCGTAAACGATTTCATTTGTCTACGCCAGGTCATCTGTCCACCTTGCGCCAGTCGGCCGCAGCGTCGGCAAACAGTGCTCGGTGTGGCAAACGACTAGCTGGCATCCTTAGTACATGACCTAACCATCTAAGTCTGTGCAAATGTAGCGACTGAACAAAAGAACTCGTTTGACAATCAGTGCCAAACACCCGCTTCCTAACCTCCTCGTTGCTTACTCGCTGGTGCCACCCGATACGAGCGATTGAACGCAGACATCGGTGGTCAAATACCTGAAGACGGTTCACGTCCTCTACCCTGAGCGGCCAGGTTTCGCTGCCGTAAAGTAATACAGCCCTCACTGTCGCCTTATATACGCGACCTTAAGCGTCAGAGAGATACTCATCTGTCACCGGGGATGTGTCATATTAGCGAACACTGCCGTAGTCTTGGGAATACGCGTTTCCGTTTCATTCCCTACATCGCCACCACCGCTGATGCAGCTTCCCAGGTACACAAACCGGTCAACAATCTCCATGACTTCATTATCTAACATTAAATCTACGTAATCACAGCAATCTTGCAGAAGCACTTTGCATTTTGAGGCTGCAAAGCGCATTCCGAAGTATTTAGCAGAACGCGAAATAGCCTCCAGTGTTGTTTGTGCTGCTTGGAAGGTAGGAGATCCACACCGGCATCTTATGACAATCCTCCATTATATCATCCATCACATTAATTGAACAAAAATGGTGAAAGGGGACAGCCTTGACGTACGCCGCTCCTGGTGCTGAAACTGTCAGATACTTCGCCGTAAACCCTAACCTGAGCTGAAGTATGGGAATAAAGCGCCGACAGTATGTTCACATACTTGGTCGGTACACCCCTACGTTTAAGCGACTCTAAAAGTGTAGATCGGTCTACCGAATCAAACGCACCTTTATAGTCGAGAAATACGGCGATTGTTGGCCGGCGGTACACATGACGCTGCTCCAGAATTTGACGAAGGGTAAAAATGTGATCTATACAACCCCGCCCAGGGCGAAACCCTGCCTGTTCTTCCCTAATGTTTACTTCCCGAACTGCAGTGAGTCGACGAAGTATAATTGATGCTAGAACCCTTGAAATGACGGGTCAAACTAATCCCTCTATGGTTTTCGCAAGAGCCCCGGGCTCCTTTCTTGAATATGGGAACTATTATCGAGTGACCCCAGCACGGAGGGATGGTCTCCGTCGTCCACACAAGTTGAAACAACTGAGTCAATGCCTCTACTAACGCCTCTCCACCTTCTTTGAAAAGTGCCGGCACGAGATCATCTGGGCCAGCAGCCCTATTACGATTGAGAGCCGAAAGGCAATTGCGAACCTCAGTCTCAGTGGGTGGTTCCAAATCTACCGACCAGGGTGCTACATCACAAGTTTGTGGTGGCAACACAATAGAAGCAGGAGGCCAGCTAAATTGACCCTCAAAGTGTTCCGCCCAACGCTCTAACCTTCTGGACTTATTATAGATGAGTGTGCCATCTGCCTCGCTGATAGCTTCACTGACAGACGGTCGCCTGGGACCAGTAGCACGGATAAGCCTAAAGAGTTTGCCACTGTTCTCCGAAGTTAAAGCGGTTTCCATTTCCTTAACTTTCCCCATTAACCAAGCCTCACGATCAGCGTTTAGGCTACGTTTCAGTTTCCTACGGATATCTCTCCTAGACTTGTTATATGAACTGCCAGGAGGAATGTTCCGTCTAGCTTCTAACAACTCCAGGGATTTCTCCGAGATCCAATGTTTGTTCAACCCACGTACCCCCGTGCCGCATGCTACAGTACCTGCTTCATAAATTGCCTGTGAGATCTCGGTCCAGCAGCTGTTACGATCTTCAGGGTGAGAACTGCTTAAGCTGGTTTGGTACTTATGCTTTACCGACGGTATAGCCAGTTTCTCAACAGCCAGCCGTTGTAATCGGTGGGGTCGTTGCCCAGCAAAAGTAAGAACAAAACGACAACGTACCAACGCATGATCTGAATCCAAGTATGTGCTCCAATAAGAACGACAGTCTTGAATGGAACCCCGCCACCTATAACTAACGGCTATGTGGTCTATCTGAGACCAGGCCTGATTCGGAGAAGGAGGTCAAGTATATCATTGACGCACACGATACCTAAACCTGGGGCTGGCTAGAAATAGCTTACTCCCGGCGTTCCGTCCACTTTTTTTTAAATATTTTTTCCTTCTCCTAATCTTCCTCTCCTCAAGCCAAGGCAACTGGTAATCACTGACGTCTTTAGTGTCCGCATTCTGTGATAAACAGGTCAGTGGACTATCCCGCAGAGCACTCGAGTCTGAAACTGACTGTGTGCTGTGTCTCCAAGACGCGTATTCACGACCCTAGCTTTGTCCTTGGTTCGAACTTGATTTTGGGCAATATTGTCGACCAACGGCTCTGTCTTTGTGACTTTGTGACGACGAAGGCGGATCTTGCGGCCAAGCTCAAGTGGCGATCGCACTATTTTCTCAAGCAATGCGACGCTAGATCGTTTAACTTCTGATGAATAACTTCTCGGGTCTTGTCAAACATGGTATTTTGGTCAATCTGTCGACATAGGTAAAAAAAATCTCGTTTGTTTGTCCTATCTGCATATAGTTAAAACAATAATTCAGAAGCTTTTGAGAACGCTCTCTGTGATGTCCCGTTCGACTCGCTTAAAAAAACTAAAACACATACATACACATACATCCTTAAGTTTTACTGATGAAATGAACTTGCAGAATCGTCGTTTAAATCCAGAAAGGAAGCCGTTGAATGGTGTGTCCGGTTCCTGGGCTCTGCGCACTGACAGTTGAGATCGACTGGTGCATTTGGGCGCATCTCGGCTTCTGTATGTCAAATTGCGCATTTCGTCACAAGTGGAGGCAATTCGGCACACTAAGACTGCGTTGTCCAACGCAACCGTGGACAGAACTAGACCATATCGTCTTCAGCTGCCCGTAGCGCCTCTTCGTTGGAGATTGCCGCTCATTCAGTAGTAGCCGTCATGATTCAGACCGGGCTTTGTTTGCGCCTGTCTTATTTTATCTCTCGCTGACAATTGTAGAATGGCCAGTTAAAAACTGAGAGACGTGGATACGCGAGACGCTGATCCAACAACACAGACACTCAAGCTACCCAGATCAGGACTGTAAAGTAAACCATCTGAGCGGTGGACAGAAATACCAATCTATTACGTAGAGTTCTGTTCTAAATGAACTTTACAGATACAGTAGAAGTGGGTTGCGGACTCAACAGAGTTTATAATGAAAAGTCAACTGATCCCGTTTTACTTCGAATACGACCGTGACTACCGTTTACTGAACCGCAAATTTGTGAACGGCCTCAGTATTGACCGTGTAGCTCACTTGGCCGAGTGGGTTAAACAGATGAAGAGGACATTTCACCAGGTGAAATTCGAGCGCTGTTTGCCATAGTTCATGGTGATACTGGCCGTCGACAAGATTTTGATGAATTCCGATTTGCAGCCTGTAGCACTGATTTGTCAGATTGATCGAGCACTTTAAAGAACAATACAATTGTCTCCAGCCAGTTCATTCCGCTATTGACGATGAAAATATTGTGTTTGGTCGTGACATTTCGGACGGTTCTTCATCAGAAACCGAAGTGGTCTTGAGGCATAAAAGACTAAAACGTAGTAAAGGTCCAATCTCTGACATACTATCCAGAACTGTTCAACAATGGCGACTGACGATTGTTGGTGACCTGGTCGTACTCCTTTGTTCCATACGAGACGCTGAACATGTGCCTCGTTAGTGATGTTTGGCAAGCCATTTCCATTTTCAAAAACAGTGACAATACGTGGTTGGTGACATCTGTTCCGGATTAGCCTGTCACAATCACCAAACCCAAAAGGCGCCGGCGCATAATACTCACCACAAGTGGCTTCTGCTGCACGACTTGTGGCTATACTCACACTCCACGTATGTAATATTAGTCCGATGGAATAAGACCAGGGGGCGTGTGACTGGAGGTCTTCGTGGTCCAGCCGGCCAATACCGGTTGACCAGATGGTTGTATAGTATGCAAAGAAAACCTTACCTCTCGGAAACAAAAAAATAGAGGATAAAATGGCCATATCTAACCTGCAAAGAAAGGTGCTAAAAATGTAAGGCAATAATTGATTTATTAGAATTTGTACATTCTAGGTAAGAGAAACTAGAAAAAAAATAACTTAAGGTTGAAACGTAAACCAAACGAGACATTGGTCGTATAGTGTGCCAAAAAAGCTGAATGATGGAACAGGTAGAATGCCACTATGACCCAGGCTTCTGAAGTGATGGGCAGGTGATTTAACAAGCGGTGGTCGTTGAATGATACTGATGACAAATGGATAAAACAATCATAGCTTGTTCGCGTCTAACGTATTCGTTGTCTCTTCGCTGACAGTTTACCGTGAGCAAACTGATGACCTCACAAATCGAGACGACCGGCGTATTTGCGGCAGCTTTTATCGCAATGTCACATTGTTATATCGCCACCACCCATGGTATCTGCAGCTCGTTTGCGTACCGCGCGCTTCACTTCATACACCCCTAGCCGTCACTCATTGGATATTCAGAGACCCGTTCTGATCGTATTCCCTAAGACCGTCAGTTTCAGGACTAAGTCCTCTCAAGAACGAAAATTGATATCACAAAGCGAAAGACTTAATTGAATAACTTTCTGATAACTCAGCTCGTGGCCACCAAGATTTCACCTGTCTGCCCCGGAATCCGTTCATCGCTCATTCTACGGATATGTCTCGGACAAGGAGACTGGTTGAACATTAGCGTGGTGTTAGTCCCGCCCGTGTCCGTTCGCCGAAGCACCTCAGTGGTTGAAACCGTATGACTACCGAAAACTCAAGAAGGTTTTCGGACAGTGCAGATGGAAATAGTCCAGTTAACGCACATTCCAGTGATACGTAATCTGCGTAGAAAGTACCATTAAGCAGCAGACAAGCAGCTTGGTCTTCATCCTTAGACTGTGGTTCTACCAGACGCGTCTTTTGGGACGCCAGAAAGTAACATTAGCCTTCGCCATCCTAGCTCGCGACTCACGGTCGGTGATGAAATCTTCCGACAAATTGCTACTGTATTAGCAGAAGTCTATGCAGCTATCCATATTATCTCCACTAAAACGGACTCCAGATGTGGACAGAGCACATCCGCTTGAGAACGTTGGTAGGAAGAAAACGTCCTACCTGTGTTGATGTCCAAACCAACTTTTGATGCCGCTGCCGTGAAACCCGTGATCAGTCATTGAAGTCCCTCTTCGCTGTGTTCTAATAACGTACTGTTGTGTGCAAAGAACAGCATACACATGTCGAATTGCTTAGCCGCCTTGGGAAGCCGAGACGTCGAATATTTAGCAAGCGGCCATCCACGTGGTTTTCAAGTTTTACACCGTCTCCAGAATTCTGAAGAACAACTGTTAGCATTCGCATTGGTAGCAGGATGGCTTCGGTTACCAAAGTGCTCGGGTCCGATTTTGATAATGTCCTCCGGTTGGGTGTGCAAAACTCCAGAGTCACCTCCATTCAGTGCTCTAGTAAACTGGAAGGATGGGCCGAAATTCGCCGACAGCTAGTTGTGGAACTCCCTGTATTTTTGGTGGTTGGCGTAGAACTGCATTAGATCACCTTTTTTCTACCTGTTTTCTTTGATTCCACATAACGGTCCGGCGAACGCCGCTCTTTTGGTCTAATTATTCGACTCCATTGTGTGAACAGGTAACGCCGCACTCTTCTCTCATATCGAATTGCAGACACCTACATTGTTTTCGTCGAACCGATCAGGACGTTTCTGGTGCTGGCTACTTCCGTTCTCAACGGTTTTTGCCGTGATCTGGTCCTTAATATGTCACCACACACTGTCAGGAGTAGTGAATACAGGAATTTATTTTATAGCAGCAGCAACCGCGCGCTGAAATACCGTTCTCGTTTTTATACTCCCCAGTCCTTTAACACCTAGTTTTTGCCACTGGACGATCTACAATAAACATGCTTGCAACCAAGAATAAACAATTAGTCCTGACCAGCCTGTGGTTTGTGCTCATGGATCCCCGTGCATTACTGGTATGATGTACAGTTCGAAAATGTCATACAATCACGTATTCAGGCAAGTGGTTGTCGTTTCGTGGGATTTTTTGCAGTGATATCAGTCGCGTCCAGCCGGAATCACGTGATTGTTATTATAGCGAACTGGTGAACAGCACACAGGTGGAACAGATGATTACCATTCTCGTTGACTACACCAGTGTCGTGGGGTCCGAGGACTCTCGGTTTAACCGTTGGGTTACGCTCGACTCGCTTGTTGAAGTCACCCAAAAGGAACAGTCGATCACTCACTGGTGTCGACCGGATTGTGACGGACAGCTGATCATAGAACTGGTCCTTTGTATCATCAGTGTGACACATAGTTGGACCATAAACACTGAGGAAATGTAACACACTTACCTCGACCTAGTCGCAGGCCCGCGAATGCGATTTGAGGACAGATGTCATATGTGACTTTTGCTGTCGAAGAAATGATGCAGTCAGCGACTACCAAGCAAACACCACCAGCCGGATAACTTATAAGGTAGAGGGTGTACCCAGCATCTGCTTCCGGAGCTTACCTTGGTCTGCAGGCCTTGGTTTGCTCAAGGCAGTGACGTCGCTGCCACAGCGTCTTAGTTCCATGACGATCAGTGTAGTGTGGCTTTTCGGTCGTCCGGTGTCGTGTCGATCCGACAGAAGCTACGCATTGCACGTCACGACGAACGGTGCATTACATTTCCTCGCCAGTTTCTGGCTGTACGCCGTGTTAGCGGGATTTGTCTGGGCGATGTTTGCTGTAAGATCCGTGTTGGAGTGGTCATTGGGAATGATTTATCAGCATCGTATTTTCGTCTTACCATCCTGCTGGATATACCAGATACGGCAGTTCGGCTTATCCTGCGCGAAGGCCGGTGGAACATCTCATTTGCTTTGTGTTGTGTTGTCATTGTTTATGTGGGCTTGGGATACTGCCAGAACGCCCAGACCCACATAGGACAAGGATTAGGGCTCACAACGGAAGCTTTCGGCTTGTAATGGACAAGTGGATATGCTCTCGACCCTCGTCCACTAAATTTAGAGTGCCTTCTCAGAATAGCAATCGAAACGTAGTCCTAACGGGCATCGAACGGTAGTTACACGACAGGGTTTGAAGAAAAACCGTATATTTCCAACAATGTTTTCAAATATAATAGATAGTTGGATCTAGCGTAATCTGGGACCAACGGAAGCAGTCAAGCGGGGTGGTCAGAAAATAATGCGAGGTGAGTCTTGATCCATTGAACGGCACTCGAAAACGCGTCGGGTGAAAAGTGCATAAAGCCTTCTAAACAGCACTGGAAAGAGTAGGAACAAAATGACCCTGAAGACCAAAATAATGGGTGAGTCGTTAGGAAAAGGGCAAGCATTTGCCGCGTGCACTGCTGAAGAAAGTGAGACTGAGTTAGTATCAGGCCTTTCTATAGCAGACGTACACAGAATCATGCGTACAGAACAAGCAAGCGGAAAACGGTTGCAGCCGGGATCCTTAGAGAAGCCACACGATCCTTGGTCACTACAAATTAAGATTTGGTGTCATTACTGAAATAAGATTGTGCATGTATGTCGACTGGGTTAACTGATTCATCGAGGTCGTCAAGGCTTATAGCTCATGTTTGTGTTTGCGTTTTTAATAGGTGATAGCTCGGAACATCAGTAACACTCGGTCCGACAGGTTATCCACGGTTCAACGATCGCTATCTGGTTTATTTATAGATCGTGTGTCGAAATAAGCGCAGGTGAATCACAGCCTTACTCTTCTGAAAACATTTCAGTTGATGCGGGTTAACTGGCACAGACAACCATAAATTTAACTGGCACCGTGAGTGGTCTTTCAAAAGGTCGGGTCATTCAGGTGTACTGATTGACCGAGTAGACCAGCCATGAGCAACCTCACAACAACTCTAGAAGCTATGTTCAGCCATGCAGAGGAAAACACAAAATTCCAGTACAGTTTTGATGGTAATCAAGAGGGGTTTAGTTCTACTGCGACCCCAGCTTGTTGCTAATGTGCTAATCATGTATCGAGTGTTTGAAAAGGAATTATGTTGGGTACAATGGACGGTGAGCAGAGAACTTGTAGTGATGCAAGCTTGTCGTTTGGGGCGTATCCCATTATCAGCTAGGCATGCTGGTCCTATTCGATAACCTCTTGCGGCAGCAGGATGTTCGGATGAGTCGGCGTTTTTAGAATGTTGCAACCACAGGTGTGTTTTCCTGGTCTCTATCACTTGAAAGTTGTTCACGATGGCTACTGGAACACAGTGATCGAAATACGAGAAAACCTGGTAGGTTGGCGACTTGATCGTCGTTTCATCGATCATACCTCCTCCTCGCAACATACACTGGAGCGTTTTTGCCTTTTTTCTTAGTCAACGGTAGTGATATTTGTGAGCCCATAAACGGTTTTCAGCTTCATGTACCCGATATATTCATTGGAGTTGTCTCCATCACAGGGGCGTTTCAGTGAAGTACGTCATTGCCTGCTAACCATAAGTACAGGGCACACATTTATGGGCGTTTATTCAGAACGATCTCCATTTCAGGGTTTGTTCGACAGACGTGTTTCATCTTCCTTTCCAACTAAGTGATGGCGAATATTCTGGAAGTCGCGCTCGAATTTTTGAAGATATTGAAGTAGAGTTCCTGCCCAGTAGTAAGCTGACCCCTAATGAGTATGTAAACGATATTGCCCTACCTATTTCTGCAGGTCGTGGTGAACCTGCCAATTAATTTAGATGTTTTTTTTGACATGTGAAGTCCGTGACTTCAACCTAACTGTGAAGTTCCTAATCGCGGAGTTATCGATTGAAGTCAACAAGACAATTACTGCGATCCTATCGAGATGATCGGGCAATCTGAACACTATTCACACGAGGTTGCGGTTGAGCGTTTAGATATGATTGATCGGTCATGCCTACTGTGAGGTTGCTGGCGTTGTGGTTAACATGCTAGTCTCAAACACGAGGGTCGGAATGCAAATTCTTGCTTGAACTGGGATATGCACTACTGATGAGCCCTAATAAGAGCGGAAACTCGAGTCTAGTGCTTCCTTTTGAAGTGGGCTGGCCGAAAGGCCTATTTGAATGTAAGGAATGTAATAGGATGTGGATGGTCTTCAATTTGAAATAATCTAAACCCCCCAAATGCAATCCAAAATATACACCTACAAGGTGTATAATATTATTACAAGATAGAATTGCCCCTGGTCCTGTATTTTTTTTTAAATTGTAGACATGCATCGTGAGAGTGTTGCTCAGTTCATCCACCGAGATAGTGTCCTCTCATCAGCTGACGAGGTGTCTGTGGGGGTAATGATGGCACGTACTGCGTTTGCCAATCATCGTCGTTTGTGGTGTCTCAGAGACGTCCCACTGGTGATTAAAATGGGGCTTTACAGTGGCGTACCTGCATCCATACCATTTCTAGTTCTTTTGCTTAGACTTCTATTAATTTTCAACCTTCTTAGTAACGTTTTCTTCTAGGATATTCCACGTCACTGTTGAGGTGAGCGGCAGCCCGAGCCACAGTACCTTTTGGTCAGGCTCATGGCTGATATGATGATGATGATGATGACAGTGCGCATGTATGCTCGGTCTTGCCCTATAAATCAGAGACCTGGACCATTCTTCTGGAAGATGCGTGTATGCTCTCGGTATTTGGCCACCGTTGTTTCCGTCAGTTAGTCTGATCCAAATGGTCCATTTGTATGACCGGCATGTGTTTGGTAAATCTGCAAGTTCCCCACCGATTGCCGGACGATGAAAATGTACACTTCATGCTGGCTGAATAGAACTGCGTATGCTGTAGAGGCTTCTCGTGTACTGCTCGACGTTCATTACGGCCGTCACTGGTTGGAAGAAATCACAAGGTGGCTGGATATCGTGAGCCTCGGTCGTTCCGTTAACCTAGGTCAGTAGGTGCAGTTTACCACCTTGAAGAATTCGTCGTCCGCATCGCCGGTTGGAAATGCTCTCAGACATTGCAGTGTGTTGTAGTCAGTGGTGATTCTGTATCTGTTAGCTTGTTGATTCTTCCGTGTTTGGGTAATTACACATATTTGTCTACCACTTCGTCGGCTGTTTTCAGGCTTAGCGTCATCTTCAGGCGTAGTACCTAAGTGTGTGCACACTCAGGTGAACAACCGCATTGTCCATCTGATCATTCCACTTGATATGGGCTAACTGATGGTATCAGCGATGATCAAAGCGCATTATCATTGGCATCTCTGCCACGAACAGGCTATGGTTTTGAACCCAAGGACAGAATGGACCTCATACAGGCATTATAGTTTTCGTTCCTCAATAGAGTCTGTCTGATGTCGCAGATGACGAGTATGAACGAGAACACGGCGTTCCTTCACCACTGCCGGTGATGTCATCAACAATATCGCAGAGTGACTGTTTAAATAAGGACAACGGTCCACAGTCTTCAACAACCCACTTACATTAGGGAAGAAGAGGACAGGACCGCCTCGGACTTTAGGTTGTACTTTGACGGTGCGAAGCTCAATCCCTGCAAACTGGCCCGTTCGTTTAGCGTCATCTGCGTGCGGTTGGCATTTGGACTGAACAGAACGAAATCATCCACATACTCAACGTCCATCAGCTTAGCACAGGAAAAAATTCAACATGCAGATGGTGATGATCATTTTCGAGCTTGTCGTCTATGGCAAGATTTTCACATGATGGGAATAATCAGACACTCTAGCGAACATTACTCGAAGTGCTGAACCGAGAAGACAGTTGTCCAGAAGTTCACCAATTATTGGAGTGATCCAGCAGAGTACTCGATTGGTTCCCACAATCGAGATAAGCACGACAATGGAAAAGACAGCACGTTCACTTAGTATGTTGTTGTCGACTCAGGAGCATAGTGTACAGAGGAAGGCACGTCGAACTAACGATTCACGGAGCGAGTTGTGTCTTTGGTTCCGGGACGGCATTATCTTGATCTAAATGTGATTAAAACAAACTAGATTGAGAGGCCTAGACATCAGAAGTGTACAACATAATGAGACTATCAAATATATTATTTATTATACTCACCACAACATGCGACCGGTTGACGGGTATTTTTGCATCTTTTTCCGCATAAGTTGATTGCTGCCGTACGACTCAAAATCACGTGTGAGAGGACTGTCAAAGTTTACAAAAGGAATAGTTGGGGTAACCTAGGTTCGAACTCGCAGAAATGCGATTGATAGCTGAGTGTCGTTACCATGGAGAGCACTAATGCTGATAAATCAATAGTCAGTATTACCATGATTGAATGGCATCTCTCAAACGTTTGGTGTGCTCAAGAACGTGGCTCTTTGATAGGAAATTTTTTTTACGCTGACAAACTGTAAAGGTTGTCACTTATTCAGGAATAATCACGATGATTACCAATGAATAGTTGATTATTTTGCCGACTTAATAGAAACAGCGTTCACAGTAGCTCATAACTTTCACAGTCAGATGGACTTTTCGCGTCGTCACTGTCGTACAGAAGCAGAATTTAGTGAACATTGTGTTACGGCAGAAACCGTGACGATCACAACACAAGTGATATAAAATTAGACAGGATCGATTTAGCACATGTGAATAACGTGCAAGTTGTTTAGTCGTCATGCGAGGTGGTAAACTTTCTGTCTGTTAATTCCATTAGATAACCCTGCGACACGCACTCCTCAATCGAGTTGAAATCCCCGATGTCATTTAACCCGGTGAACAATATTTTAAAGTATTGATGTGTAGTCGAGGGTTTGGTTGACCTAGTGCTTTCCTTCAAAGTCTGACTACGAAAGCCGCCGTCAAATGTCAATGGCTTTCAGTTCAAGCTTGCGGTAGCTAGGTTGAACAAATTGCTGCCAAACGAACCTGGTTGTGCAGTTGTTTAGATGAGAATTACCTTGTGGAGAACTAGAAAAGAGTGTGCATGAGTAGTATTCGCATAAGCAATCTGGAGGGACTTTAGAGTACGTCATTTTGATAATGAGAAGGTCTTTTCGAGATGGTGAGGTGTGCAAGGATGCGCTCTCACGTGATTATCAACCATTTTAATGAATTCGTTTCCAATAACGTTGGTTCTGAGCAGCGGTTCTGTAACCACGATCGAAAATCTCGAAGCAAAATAATGTACTGACATGTGTTTTCTCATGATGATAATCCTTTTTTAACAAACCACTTTTTCTACTAAGGACCTAAGCTGAATTTTCTGTGAAACCATTTTTTAAACTCACCATCTGGGAGCACTATTGTTTCTGTCTTGAAGTGCTGCATTACTCAATGACATTTACTTTTGCAAAGGAAAATCTTACAAATAAGCATTAAGAATTTGCTTCTCTGTGTGAGCACAGTTTGGAGGGTGAACGCGAATTTTGCTAAAAGTTGTAGTAACAACAGATACAATAAGCCAGATTGAACAGTGGGTAAAATTGTCTATTAAGTTATAACATCTACTGAAATCCAGAGGTCAAGGTCACGGTAAGTCACAAGCATCGAGCCATGAATTTTTTACATTTCACCCCCTTCACCAACTGAAGACAACAAATTCAATGTTTTTGAGCTACAAGCTAATAATAATAATAATAATAATAATAAACTTCAAGGACAATTTGGTAAACAGCCATTATCGGTTGCCATTAAGAACGCATATCGGTTGATTGTCTAAGTTAACTTAAACAAGGAGACCAGGTTTGTGGAAAAGTCAAAGTAAGCAAGAAGTAACAGAGGATGAACAAGAAAAACGGTAGGCAAGAAATATAAACAAAAGATCTGGTTGTAAACATACACGTAATTCCAGGAAACTCTGACTTAGGACAGTGCGATACAGTTTTGTCAGCCAAATTCTTACAGGTTTTAAAGTGTTACGAAACCATAAAGTCAACCAATTGCTTGAGGGAACTCCTACAATATGATTGATACGTTGGGAATCCAGCAAGATTATGGAATCCGTTGTGTTGCGTTCTTTTCATACCTTTTCCAACCGGAAGGACATAAGTCAGGACGTGGTTCTTATGGCAGGGTTGAACAGTGTAAAAAAGGGTTACACCCGCCGTCTCTTTGTTAGGTCAGTGTACACAAAACAACATATATGTTAATTCAAAGGCGTAGGTACCACATTTTCGTCCCGGTTAGTATACGGTAGGCTGAACGACGCAAAGGCAGCCACAGTGTGTGAGAATAGGTCCATTCAAACTTGGACAAAGGTTTTTTTTACGCTGGGCTAAGCGTGGTAAAAGGTAGGATTTGTCACAATACGAGGAGATGTATTAGGTGGGTGAATGGTCACAAGCCAAACGGTTGCTACTGTCAACAGCACCGTAAAGGTCTAATTTTCAACCTGACAAAGTGGGTCTACCAACAACGTGCTCGTTGCTGGGAGACCTTTGCATGCAGAGGAGCTTCCACGCGTGAACCTACCAACGTTGATCAAAGGGGTAGTCAATACCCTCATAGCCGGTTAACTGTTAACAACCAACCGCCTTGTGCTTCCTTCAACTTGTCAGTGGGCACACTGAACAGTGCGCGGTGCTGCAGACATTTCATCGATATACGGAATACAAGGCAAAACTGCCGCAGAATATATATTCTTCACCCTGGTTGCGAATTTACACATTAGCAAAACAGTCCTTTTACTCACGCAGACAGCCCGGTTGACACAGGCCAATTAGTGGAGACAAGGAAGAATCTGGACGCGTCTTCCGCACGAACGGGTCCAGTCCTTGACAATGGAGCATAAGTGAGCTTCTACATAACTTGTAAAACGCGCCATTCAATAGAGACTCGGACATCTTCATGGTGCCACAGGTGAAGAAGATTTCTAAGCGTAATGCGTGTTTTCGCCACCCTTACGGAGACCTCATCATTAGCATTAAAAGCTAATGAGATTCTACTGCCCAGTAAGACCGGTGAAGAAAACAGAGTGGGACGTTTGCTGCCTGCATATCCGACTAGACTGCGAACACGAATTGACGCAGATGCTGTATGAGGCGACAAAAACGGACAGCGATGGCTGCGTCTTAGTGAATGCCAGAGCCAGTGATTATATGACTCAGTTAGATTGGCTGTTATTGGTTAAGTAGTTGTATTGTTGTACATCAGGTAATTTCGATTGCGAATAGTATAGTGCGTACATTCAGGAACTAAAGGGCAGGTCTCAACGCCAGGAAGACGAGGGACCAGAAGCGACTATTGGAACAGTGTGTACGCACTATGAGGGACGTGTCACCAAGGCGAATGACAATGTACTGCTGCCTAATGTGTGTGGATACACGTCAGTCATGCAAATGAGTGTACGCGTTCGTTGTCCTATGTTTTAACATAACCTGTACGGGATTTCATGCAATAAACAACTTCGCAGGCCAAGCGTCTTTTGTGATCACAACAATATAATTGATCGTCACTTTCGTGTATGCATATCGCTTTTCTTTCCGATGGCCCGATATAAAATTACTAGCCCTTTTAAACATGGTTATTTTCGCCGAGTGCTTAGCGAAATAAAATTTTCGAATAAATCTCTAGCTTTGTGGAAATTATATGTGGTTGGGTGTTTTCACTAGTCAACTTAATTGCATGATTGTTATGAGCGTATCAGTGATTAAGCCATGACCACAGAATTGTTCAGTGTCCCAATTCGATCTGCATCCAGCAGGGAAGCAGTTCTGCCTACGAGTAAGCTTGTTTAATCCACAATCTCTTTTGTACATGTGACCTCTTGAGCGTTTTGATCCTGTTTAGTGACAGTAGTTCTGCGGGTTGGTGACATGAGGTGCGGAGTACTTTGAAGTTAAGAGTTATACCTCTTTTGAGGGGCCTGTATTTCATTTAGAATTGACCTTCTGTCCGTCAGTCTCATTAGATTAGGAATTTTTCTAAGCTCTATAACTCTTTCAGTTACCCGTCTCTAAACATTTCCAATAAGCGCCAAATGTGTTTCTAAAGAAATACGACAGGTCCGTATGTTTGTGTCTAGGAGTGTGCAAACTGCAGATATGAACATGGTGATGAGGATTTCAAGGCGGATGTTTCCACAATTGTGATTGCGTTTTTGGCCATGCCTGCACAATTTGTGGACAGATTTAATTTGTCTGTTTCAAGTGTCAATAGGTCTCGTTGATATACCCATCCGAGTAGCTTGAGGCACTAAGATAGCAGTCGGTACAGTTTTTGTGCCGAATACGCATATCGTTGCATGTATTGACGTTGAATGACTAGTTAATTTCTATGGACCGGTTTAGACCTTTCTGGGTTTCTACAGCCTCAGTACACTTCATGTCTGTGTCATCGGCTTGCTACATCGGTAACTTGATGGGCAATTCACGAACGAAAATATCCAACGTCTTGAGGTGTGTAACATGCAAGCCAGCCGCTTCTATTCTGATTGTCCGTCGCACTTACGGACCGATTTTGGGGCAACGTGGAGACACCGGGGGACAGCGTTCTTCCGAAGGAGGGGTTCCAACAACAATCCTGTAAAAGGAAACAATACAGACAAGCATGAGCCAAAGGCCCAGTAAGCCATGCACACGACTTACACAAACGGAAACTAAAACGGCGTCAACAACACAGCAGCACGCCTCGTCACACAATTCAAATTTAACCTGTGCGCGCCTGCTGGTTTCGATCGCACGTTACAGCTGGATCCATGTGAAACGGCCTTGACAACCTGCCGTACTTCATTAGAATAATGGAAAAATCATACAAGCAGCTGTTCTCGATAATTCTCATCAGGTTTTCACACCTACTTGAGATATGTGAGAATTATCTACAAAAATGGGAAGAATTCAACTAGGTCGTTAAAACTTTTAGGCATGGGGTAGATCGCAATCTACTGGAGGAGAGCTTGAGTTCTGCAAGTGCCCGTCGTACCCAGTCGTCGGTGTCAAATGGTTCATGTTTGCTCGAGTTCTAAGTGACTTGTAAACAACTGGCCAGTTGGGTTGGAACGTTCGTAAGAACTTTTTATGTAAGCAAACTTGATTGTAGATCCTGATGTCCATAATACTCGTATTTTGATTGCTCAGGTTCTGGTTTGACACGTCTTGGAGTAGATTTGAAATGCGTCATCCGGCTTTACTTTCTGGTCGGTGTTAATCAGGTTGCCCGTGCGTCTAGATAGGAGAGGGGTCTACTAGTTGTTAACTACAATCGATAACCCAGCGGTCAAAAGTGCTTCTTTTCCAAAGAGATTGGCTAAAGAGTATATGTGAATGCTGAAGGCACTGTCCGTTGTGGGTAATTTTCAAAGTATGTCTTCCAAAATTCCCTACTATTTCTCATTGATTGTTTACTGGCTGTCTTCAGTAATCTTCTGTAGATATTTTTGAGTAGTTTAGGGGAAATGGTGACTGTAGAAGGCATATGTGATGTGCATATTCCAGCAGCGAAAGTCAGATATGGCGAATTCAGTTTACGTTGATTGAGCATTCAATCAAACGGTTAAACACTAGAGAACGCAACCGAGATGTTTCGAAAGAACGGTCAAACCGAGGGACCAGCAATAAACTGGTGCGCGCTGAAATTACTGGTCGATTCACATACCACTAAAATAACATCCGGTCTACAACATTTAACCAGAGGTCATGTTTACGTGTTCTGCATTGCACACTGACAACAATTTGACTTTCGCTGATCTGCAAAAGCACACGTAAACAAAGGGAGCGAAAAGAGGGTAGAAAAACGTTTAGGTGACGCGAAATGAAAATATTGTTTTAAAATTACAAGTTCCAGCTGAGGAAAAGTTGGCAAATCCCACGCTGACATTGATAAAGCCAAAGCTAATACTTACTTGTGACCACGGTTAAACTATTTGAAATGATGTACCAGTATTTAAAAAAATGAAAATCAAAAAGTTCAGAACGTGTTTTCGTTTCCTCGATGTCCGCACTAGCTTACCTTACTTTCAAGCTGAGCATCATTCACACTTGTTGTGAGCTCATCAGTAATCTAAGAATATTGTCTAGGAGGTTATTTTGAAGTCATAGCTTTCCACCTTACTCGAGGGCCTTAAGTGCAGGATTATCAGTTAAAGTTAAACAGTATCTCTGACTTTTATCGCGAAGATCGCACAAATTGACCACAAGCGAAAATAGTTATGCGTCCGGAAATGATGGTTTGGTTGTGCCTTAATGTGAGGTCAGTGATGCAGTGGTCAACACGGCTGTCTTATGAAGCTTGGCCGGAGAACAAGTGTTTTCCATGGAAGGATGTGCGCCACTGACGAGCTGTAGCTGACGGAACTCAAGTTAGTGTCTTTTCGGAAGGAGTCACTGAAAGTCTGTGAAGTGTGACAGCCTCCAATCATGAGTGATATTCAACTGGAACTTAACCTAATTCTAGACGACTCGTCGGTCATTTTATTCCAATTATTTCAACCGTATTCGTTTCCAGACTTTTCTGTTGTTAGTCTTTGTGACCGCTCAACGAGAAAGTCTCAACGCTTTCTGTAGAAAGAATTCAAGTTGGTTCCCAAAAATCTTGTAACACTACTCAAACTGATCGTACCGCTGGCGGCCCCGAATATCTTTAACTAAAAGGTGTCTGATATTGGTTTAAATGTTTGAGAAACGGTGCCAACCAGACATCAGTCGATAGTGAATTCGACCAGTAATTTGTCATTTTTGATTCAGCAATGTTTTCAGGTAAGGGGATCCCAGATGCGAACCAGATATAGGTTGTTTCGGGAAGCACTAATGTATCAAGACAGTGATGGCTTTTCTCTTCAAGACAGGGAAGGCGTGAACAGCGAAACCACTTAGATCGACCCGTGCATAGCTACAAAGTAATTTTACTCTTCCGAGACCACCCGTAAGTGTTTCTGGCCGATTTTCTGATTACCTCAACATTTTCTAAATAAATGTATTGACGTAAGTCGAACACATGTTGACTCCAGTATCATGACTTAACAGTCATGAAGATTTCAAAGGTAGCTTAACACTCCGACATTCACATTTGTTCATTTTGGATTTAATTTCTGGGAGGTCGGTTCACTGTCACTCTGCAACCATCCATGAGATTTAAAAATTTGTGGAATGCCTGTGAACTTTAGCGTCACTCACACAATATCACGAATCAACAAATTAGCAGAAATGCCCGCACAGCAATCAGGACATTCGTCGAAGTTTTTGTTAATGACCTCAGCAGAGCTAAAGTCAAGCTATTTGAACGGACTTGGTCCGGAATAGGAGAAGTCACTGACCGCTAGACCGACGATTTGGTTGGCTTATTTTGCGGCCAACGTGTTTTCAAAGCCACTAGGAATTCCGTTGCGAAGCGTTCTAATTACCGTCAAACGATTGTATCCTAAGTACGTGGGACTGTTGCGTGGTAGGAGGAAGTTTTATTAGTCGCGAACAGAAAACCTACCGGTATATCCCATACAGAACCAGACGATAAGACAGTCTGCAGCATCATAAAAACACGTCTTCAAGTCTAATTGCAATACCACTCCGTTTTCAAATCGTCCTCGAATAAGGTGTTCAGAGCTCAAATTCCGATCGTCGCAACATTTGCAAGGGAGAGTTGCTGATAAACGTTTTAGATGTTGTTGAAGACCTATATATGTAAAGCACAAGAATCCGGTAATTAAGGTTCATTGAGGAGATAATGTCCCAGCTTATAGTAGATCTACTGAATACTTTGTATAGCTATAATACCAGTCATTCTAACCACTCCGTAGACAACTATATTGAGGGCAGTAGGTGAGTAAAAGCCAACCGTGAACCAGCAAATCCCATGTCGTCCACATGGAATATTATCTGTGATATTTTCATCGTTGTTGAAAAACCATAATTATATATCAGAACCATGTGGCTAAGACTATTATAAGCATTATAAACGGATGTTTTAAAACATAGGCAGGCCAACGGTTTAGGATTTGTGATGATTTTCAGACAAACACACTTTATCACTTGCGGGGGCTGTGTTCAACAGTCGACGTGATTTAGTCTTAACTCACTCCTCGGATAGGTCGTCCTACAGATTAGTCCTAAAGCATATGAAAACTATTGATGCCGACCTAGAACGCAAAGGTTACAACGGCTGATCACTGAACTAGCCGTAACAGTATTCGTGTGTAATGACTCAACAAAATCCAGTCAACTCAGTCACACGATGCAATGTTCGTTGAGGAATCCATGCTCCGCTGAAAATTTCCCACGCGTCCAATAATTACATCTATCCTAACTGCTCACGTGGTGCCGTGTGTAATTTCCTACGCTCTTTTCCCTTCAAAGTTGATCTTAGATGCAACAAGTCACTCAGATTTTGTTTGTTTCGTCGATGAGTTTCGTTCCGGTAATGATGATATGGACCCTCATTGTGAGTGTGCTCTACTGCTTAGATGTTATTGTCTGAACACTTCCACAAAGCTTCAAGCCGAGTTCGATCGGTTACCCAATGACAATAGTGCAGAGGCCAGCAAGTAGCGCAGTACTCTATATATTAACGCCACCGAGGGAGAGGAAAAGGAACAACCAGTAGGCGTCTTGTGTGTAGCTCGGTGAGCGGAAAAGTGAAACTTTTCTACAAGAGCGGAAATAATTGGGCTTGAGAATCGTGCCTCACTGGGGAGTGTCAAACTGTACCACAGAATGGCGACAAAAATTGAGCCAGTTTAAGAGGTCACTTCATCATTTCAGTTGCTCAAATGGCTTCCATGTGCAGGATGTGGTTGCCTGTCACTCCTTGTGTGATATGATGGGCAACGGGTTTTCTTCGTCTTAATATGCCCTTCACGCTGTGCCGGTCGCTGTATTTGATCTTCCGGCCAGAGTTGAACACCGACTCACCCAGACGGCTTTAAAATTGACGACCTGTGAACTTGAGGATTTGATCGACAATTTCTTGTAATTCACGGATATTCTGTTGGTGGTCTTTTCAAGGTCTAATGCCATTTATAACATTCCTCTGTTATTAACTCAAATGACGAACCATTCATTTTGACTTGTGATAAAGAGCAATATACCAACATCATCAGTGACAACGTGTAGCGACTATAATAAATGATATTTTTGATAGTCGCATTCACTTGTACATTTTTGATGATTTTGGTTTTTCACCTACTTTTGTTTTAGTCAAGCCATCTTTTTTGTAATATCCGTCCCGGGGCTAAAAACACAACTCGCTCCGTGCCTCGCTAGCTTGACGTGCTTTCTCTGTACACTCTATTTTCCAGGGTCGATACTAATACACGAGGGTCAACGCGCTGAGTCTTTGTTTTCATTGTCGATTGGTTTTCGATAGTGAGTACAGACTGGGTATTATTCTGTTGGACTGGTTCCAAAAAATGTCATCTCTTAAATTTCTCCCTTATCTGTTGGTTATTTGTAGACTATGAGATTTCTCTCCTTGTCAGATTTTTGTATTGAGGATCATGTGGTTTTGTACGAACGGTCTTGATCCACACGGTCTCCAGCTTCTTAATTTTTGAAACAGGTGCCTCGACAAGTCATGCGTCGCGAGTGTGTAGTTCATCACATTACGGTATACAATGCATGCACACTAATCAGACTTGGACACCACTACTATTTTTCTCGCAGGGTGGTCCTTCATAAAGACGATGCACTGGTCGCAACAAAATAGTCAATTGAAGTATACGTATTACAACCACTGAGTGGGTGCTGATGCGAACAGTTACTCCGCCGCATGACATGGTTGTGTTGACACTCCACCAGCGGGCTATATGCTCCAGTTTTTCAGAAGTTCGTTGTGCGCTAGAGGATGATGTTATTCCACCGGCAAACCTATCTTCTTTTACAGTTTGCGCGTTAGCTTTCCAGCAGTGTTTAGTTGAAAGTCTTATATGTGCGCTCTGGGTGTTTTCAATTCAGCATGCCTTTCGTTTAACAGGAGGTTGTCCCAGCTAAAAACTGACCAGCGGCTATTTGATCGCCTCGTCCTTTCTTTGTGGTTCTCTTGTTTCCTGCACTTTGCGTCAGTTGAGTATCACTAACATATAATATATCCTTGTATAAACCTTCTAGGTTGTGTTTAGGGTAGTAGATCAGTTACACAGTTCTTGCTATTGGGCAAACAAATACTTTCAAACTTTCCTTCTTCCAGTCACAAGACCTAACGAGCAAGTTATCCTTGAGAGTCTTTAGCTAAACCGATCTTCTTCAAGAGTTTGTGGTCAGTCTTCATGCACACGGTTTCCATTTTTCCATTGTTCACACTATCCTAAAATGTTCATGTCCTATCGTTAAATAGGTGCATCCGACATATGCTAACCGTTTCTGATACTGCACAACACTTTCTCTAGCTCTAAACGGCTCCAGCTCTCATGTTATTTGTTTTTTGACCACTGTAAAGTCCTGTTTTATTCTCTGGAAAATGCAGGTG
>LOND01000034.1:267283-280542 GCA_014220965.1 Paragonimus kellicotti
AACATATCGCGATATATATGTCTACTTTTTGCTTTGATGACGCAAACATTACGTAATTCTGTTCAGCAGCTTGCGGTCTCAGCTGAGTAGTTATTAATCATTGACCGCTCCCTTGAAGTTTCAACCTAGTCTCACTTTTAACTCCGTATACTTTTAAAACTATCGGGAGTTGCTGATAAGAAGTTTCGATTCTTGTGATCTCCTTGTGGCCTTAATTCGAAGTGTTTTAAAATCTCAATATTTGCGACTTGCTTTTTCAGTTCGCCTGGTGAAGTTAGTAAAAAAAACCGTATGGCGTTTATTCTTTTGATGCGTCTTTGGTTATTCTATGGAGGAATGTGAAAATATACGAAGTATTTGCTGTGAAACGAGTTCAGCCATGGAATTTCGTCCTCGTGGAATGCAAGCGTGATCACCTCTGGATGTCTACTGGAAAATTGTTGTTGATTGGTTTTAATGGTTTGATGTATGTTTCAGTAAAGGACGCCAGCGCTCCATTCCCGCTGAGAAACTCGTATAAAATTTGCCGTCCAGCCTTGGCTATCTCATTGGTGGCTATTCTAATTATTCTGTGAATTAGGTGGCTAACGTTTACACTCTGTTTTGTGCATTTACAGTGAAAATAAGTAAAGGCCAAATACTAGCCTAATTAGTTGGTATCATAAGACAGGATTCGAGACAAAGGGTCATTTCTGTATTAACAGCTTCGGAACAATATCAATTTGTTGCGCATGACTGTAAAGTTAACATTGCGGTTTGCTTTTGCTTGTAACGTGAAAAGAAGACCACACGCATACAGTTGGTAAACTTGAGTGTTACGTATAGGCTACGTTCATTCATGTATTTCAACCACTTACCTTTGTCCTTGCTCAGCATTTACCTACGTTACGCCTCTCAGCAATGATAGAAGCTAGAGATTTGACAGTACCATGGTGTAGATGCGATCAACCATCTGAGACAGTCAGCCCACACTAACAACCATGGGGTCAGAGCCAACTTAATCTTGTAAAAACATTGACCTTTGGTGGTGCAAATTACGCATCACACAGATAAAGCATACTGTTTAACCGGTTCAACATGGTCTGCAAATTATCCGAAACAAAATCTTTGTGAACCTACACCAGTCACATGCCCAGTACCGTTAACATTATCATTCCACAAACAGGTCATCCATAGATAGCGGTTGCATTCGAATGATCCATATAAAAAGTTACTCAGTGCGTTATAGAAAAAAAGGTATATGTGTCTTGTTTGCCGAAAACTATCTAAAACGGAGAGGTCTTAAGATAGATGTTTACGGGTGCGCGCTTCTGTTTACCCTTCCCCCCCCCAAATAAAAAAAACCAGGTTTTGGAAGGGGGTTTTAAAAAAAAAAATTGGGGATTTTTTTGGTTGTAACAAAAAAAAGAACTGTATTTCCATTAGAACTTCCTTGAGATGGAGAGAGCTGGATAGAAGTCAGGTCTCGTAACTGGGTCAAAAGTGGTCTTACGGTTCAAAACTATTACTTATGGTGTTTCAACTAAAAAAGAATTGTGGTTTCACTGTCTGTAGAAAAAAAAAAAAAAATTTTTTGAGGGGGGGGGCAAAAAAAAGGAAAACCCCCCGCAACCAACATGGAAGTCTGTCTGTTCTGCTCCTCGGATTTGGTTCCCACTGAATCCACCTTATTAAGAGAACGATCTGGACTTTGGATGAGACAGAAGATAGGCTAATATGACTTTGGATTTCTCATGGGGAACGATTAACGATTTCTGTCAAAATTATTTGTTTAACAAAACTCATACCAAACTTATAAGATATACTGTATGGCACGAAACTGTACTACAGTTGCATACAACAACCTCCTACAACAACTTTCGAAACGATCTGGAGCAGGAAGCTCGGAATCCGAAATTTTGCCACTTTGTTATGATTTTAACCCTAATTGCATTTCCGGAATGAGCAGGTATCGTCGAGAAGTTGTCCGACTAAGCAGTACTTCATTGTCCAGCCTCAGATGAACTGACTCTAACTAAACGATTTCTTTTCAAACGTGATCAGTCCACTTGTCAAATCATCATAACGGTCTATAAATTTGTGAAGCATTCTTTTGCACATGACCGCAATAAATCTACGTCGATGGCCGATGCAATCAAGAATCAGAGTAAACAGCAGTCGATTATTTTAAGATAGAAGTCCGTTTTCATCCCATGGACCCACTAGGCTAAGTACCTACCATGATCCATACTCAAACCCTTCGCTAGTTTTAATTCACGCTCCCGGTGGTCATTGTCCAATTGGAAATCGAGCGCTGAGTCGAGTTTATGCCAGTAAGCTCTTTTACATTGAAAGGGCTCCACTTCTTACCTGTTTGCTTTGATGCTTTGAAATTTATCTCCCCAAAATTGGTTCCTATAGCTATTGCGTTTGCTGCATGTTGCTCAATCGGATTGGGTGGCCGCTTTGACCAGGGTGATTTGGCTGTCAACGTTATTTGAAAAACGTTTTGTTCAGCTATTAGGGTGAACTTACAGTTGATTCTTCTACGTTGTGAAGCAGACGTTCTTTGAGTCAACGGTAAAAAGTAGCTGACGCAGGAAACGACGTGGTATGCACCAAGATATATACCTAAAAATGGACCGCAATCTTTATCTGGCGAAGCAACCTTTAACTGTCAGCATCTTTTTCTTTTGCGGTTTTGTTGATTTTGCGCAGACCAGTGAGCATTAGATCCGTTATCGGGTCAGCGGAAAAAGAACGAAAGTCAGTGGAACGGTCTGTCAAAACAACGAGAAAGGTGTGGTATTTTCCGGTCGCACATTCCGTAGACGAAGGCTGGTTGGGGAAAACACACCCGTAGCTTACGGCTCAGAAGACGGAACGGCGGAACAAACGCGAACAGATTATGTGGGCCGTAATTGAAGCCAATTTATCTAGAGTCCGACCGACTTTTCAGCAGTGAGTGGCCTAGCCGACAGGGTCCGACTGGAAAGTCTATTGGAATGCAACAGCTGCGACCAAGAGTGGGTGATGTTCAATCTATACGACGACACTGACAGTCGATTCCGATCACTAAAATACAAGGTGTACGTGTGTAAGAACCCTATCATATCTCAGAAAATTACTGGACTTTTCTCAGTCGTTTCGCGTAATATGCCAGTGGCCACGGTCATGCTTTGATCGATCAGGATATCATGGGTCTGTGAGGGGGTTTGTCGTGCTATTGGGCTACCCCATCACTCTTCTTCGTGAAACAGCAGCAGTGCGATTATACGAACTGTTATTCAAAATGTTCCAATATTGTGCCTAATTAGACGTGCGCCTCTAGGCAGTCAGAAATGCGAATTTTAATCCAGTTGGCTTACCTGCTCTAAGTAAAGCCACTTCTTACTGACTTACATAGCACGGCTGGAAAACAGAAGCTCCAGTTAACATGGCCTTGTAAAATAAGAACATTAGCCTGTCAACCTCTTCACTGTAGTAGCAAGAATTAGATGAGTCACTGTCCTTCCTGATTAGGTCTGTGGCTAACTATGTATACTTGTATATAACAGAAATTAAGTGCAGTAGAAACTTTCTGAATATCCGGCAACGTGAGTACAATAAACTCTAGTAACCATAAATTGTCGTAAACATTTTCAACAAAACTAATAATACTTCTTGAAAATGCCACAAGTGATGTACGTCCATTTTGCAAGTCTTTGTTCTTTAACCTGTTAATTGCTGTCGACAGATTTAAGTAAAATTACTTCACCGTCCGTCATAGATGGCGAACACTGGTAGGAGCCGAAGTTTTATACTATTGATACAATAAAATAGGCTGGTTTATGGCTACGTACTTTTTAACCTACTGACTATAGTGGATCAGTAATTGTTTGCTTTTCAGCCGTTAGTGCCGTTTTAAAACGTGATCATACATACTTATCTCCGAAATCCTACTTTATGGGCACCAGTTCATAATGAGGAATGTTCCGTACCACAAGACAGAAGTAGCGTGTGAGCTATTCACTGAGGGTTGGTTGACATAAGCTGAACACCACTCACATCTATTCTCAGCCTCCAAATTCACCCAAACGTTTTGACCAACCTAATCTGCTTCTGTTACCATTGTGAAGTTGGACTGAGTAAGATGTTCGTGAATTCAGTGATCACAATCATCCGTGACTAATGTTTATTTTACGGGTTCTGAGCAACCCGAGTTAAATGTTTGTGCAACATTGTTACGCCGACTGTTTACAGAAACTCTTCCCCTACAATGTCCTAAATGCAGGCTTAAGTGCACAAACAAACGCGTTTCATCTTTTCTCTCGAATGACCGTATTTTGGGGGATTTCATCTGTAACGATCAGGCTGCCGCTTCTTGCTCTTCATCTTACACGAACGAATGGAATCACCTGAATTCAGAATTCACTGAAAACACGACCTGTTTGTCCTTATCTATATGATGTATATAACTAGCATGTTTTACGTTTGCGACTGATGAGAGTAAATGAAATGTTAACATATCGCAATATATGTCTTCTTTCTGCTCTGATGAAGTGGTTAAAGGGAACTCAGTGTTTCAAATTTGATTTGTAATGAATTAGGGATTTGCAGGAGTACACAGTTGATAATCGATACAAGTATATTAAGTTTGCTAGTTGCATGGCTCCATATTTACACAAAATGCCAAAGGCTCACAAACCGCGTGCTTTACTAAAACCAATCCTTGCACTGACGGGCTCTCTTTGTTACAAAATGTCCAACCCGTTAGTAAATGTTTTGCTATCTGTATACGCACTTGTTTATGAATTTGGTATGAAATTCCTAGTTGAGATCTGTGACATTCTGGACAAGACTAACATGAAGAGAAATTTTTGTGTACTCTCTTGAGGCAAATTAGTTGTTCACAAATGTGCCCTTAAAGGAGACCGTCGATGTTGTCTACGACTGTCTTGCCTGATATCATGAAGTTTCACGTCTCACTCAACACTGTAAAAACTTCGACTTTAATTTACACTGAAAATAGTAGGTTATTTGTAAAACAAAGGATGGACATTGTCCCGAAGGACAGTTCTCTTAGGTTGATGTTGGCTGAATTAATTATGTCCACGGTTGAATCCCACCTCACGAATGCATTACACGATAGCCCGTCTCATTGACGATATGTGAATGACAACAGTATTCGCTTAAGATTATGGGGCATAACAAAAGTTATTCGATTTGTTGAACTCTTCGCACCCAGGCCTATCGTTGTCATCTGAGTTCCAAACAGAATATTCAATCAGCTCTCCGGTTATCAAAATTGTGACAGAAGGATGATACAGTGTACTGGGCAGAACATCGTAAATCAATTTGAGGAAGACGATATCTAAATTTCAGTAATTTATGATTCATCCATCACAAGTGTTCATGGGTAGAATGTCTATTTCAGAGAACACGATTTGTATGTGCGCATGATACACTATCCGGAACCGAAATCTGTTCGAGATATCCTGGTCACCAGTGGCTGACCAGTGTGTTATGTTGATTTTCAATACACACCAAAGGTAGCGAACGCAGAAGAAACACGTGCCGAAAAACTTGTGTAAATACAGTCGTCCTGTAAAAATACAATAATGTTGTTTTCAACGCTTCGTCTGGCACAAATTATCCAACGGACCTAGAATGCAGCTCAGTCGCGTCAGTTCACTAAAACGCTCTCAGATTAAGGCGAGGATACCAGGGCTGTCTAATTCACATTATATTTACCAGTTCATCTGCAGCTCCAGTGTCGTTCACTTTTCTTCGGGACAGATCGATCCATGCGCTTTAGGATGAGTGAACAAGTCAGGACATAATACACAGTTTAGATTGACGTGGCACAGCCAGGCAGCTTCTTCGATCACCAAGCGCCTCCCGGAGACCGGTCAGGTTAACTTTCTGACAAGCGATTTCCGCTTGTTAATGCGTCATCACAAATCTGTCATCCTTAGGTCACTGGAGAAACTGCTACTTGCACGCAGCAAGTGTGTGTAAAAGTTAGTGGCCCTGAACCTTTGTCTGCCAATGACAAACCAGTATAGGCACGAATTTGAACCATAACCTCAAATTGTGTGGTTATTTTTGTTTCGTTGCTCTTACGTGTAGTAACTATCGGGTTCCATATATTTATGATCGTTTCACACACTTGATACTGGTCCAATCGCAGGACAACATTTTGTTCTCCACACAATACGGTATTGCACGCCCATAGTTAAAACTGAACACCGCTTATTCATTGCCACTTATCAATGCAGGAGTGATGTACACAGGTCGATTCGATTTTCACTTACTGGTAGTGAAAGCTCGTCACGTGAACAGGACCCGTAATCGTCGAAGTCGACTGACTTCGAGCGTGAAAACAATAAGAAAGCGATTCAATCTGACTACTTAGTACTCGAACGGTCTTCCAAGAATAGTGCGTCGTGTATCGACTATAAGTGCGCGCCTAATCCCATCACTCCAAATACTAACATCATACACCATTTAAAATGGTACGGGTTCTTATCGCATAGCAGATGTTTTTACAGTGTAGGAACGATGAGTACTGATATGAAACGTAGGCGGTTTGAACGACTGAACCATCTTCATCATAGCAGCCATGAGCCTGACCAAAAGGTACTGTGGCTCGGGCTGCCGCTCACCTCAACAGTGACGTGGAATATCCTAGAAGAAAACGTTACTAAGAAGGTTGAAAATTAATAAACCAAGTGCGTTGAGTCCTAATAACATGACCAAATTCGGTCCCCAGCTGATAAAGCCATAATATCGGAACACCGAGTAGATCACCTTTGATCTACGATGTCATGTAACTTTGCTACTTTAGAAGTTGTAAGCTTCAGTTTTATTCAGTTCTGTTTGAAGGAATTCTATGCTTTTCGGAAAGCTGACAGAGATCGAAAAAACCGGGTGGATATTACAGTGTGATCATTCTCTGGAACAACCAAAGGGCTACATATGACTCAGACAGTAACTATTGCAAACGAAATTCGTAATGTGGAACGAAAATGTGTTTGTGAACTACACCGATCGGGGCTTCGCATGACTAAAGCCACTGGTTCGCTTGGACCTATACAAGCGCATCAATCGTTTCCTTATTCAGTACGCACGCTGTACATCGAACTATCGGTAAGCTTTATGTACTACTCACAATATGTCACGTGATCGTCAATCCGGTCAGTACCCGACTTGATGGAGACATAGACAGTTGAAGAAACTGAGTAAACACGGCTACCATTAAGAAAAATGGACTATAGAAATCCGCATCAGAATCAGTAAACATTGTAAGTACGTTTAATTGGATAGCTGCTCTTACAGTAAATGACGTTTGGTGAAAGTTGAAAAGGGAGAGGTTATGCAGGATGGCCTACTCCCTAGTAATCCTGATGTAATGAGATATGTTTGCTTGGTGCATCGTCCGCGTGGCACATCCTTATTATCAACAAATTAGTCTGTGCTGCTAACTGTGCAAAACTATAGTGAATGCTCATTATTCATGGCGTTTCTGCAAGAGCTGCAAATTTTCATTCGTTTATACACTGCGCGCGGAATATATGAGTGGAGACATTCTGTTGAGTTCTTTTTCAGCGAAAAGTTTCGAGGTCCAAAAGTCCGACAAACTTTGCTTCGAAACTGAGTTAGTGGGGTGAGGAAACACTTGCTCTATGACGATACGGCCGGTCGTAACAGATGAAGACAGAAAGGCCAGCTTAATTACATGCGAAAAATTCATCGTAAAAGGTAGAACCATTCACCATACCTAGATGACAATTACAAGGGATTAGAAGTCGATGTCGTTAAGATGAGTGTACGACCAATTACAGTTGCATAACTTCAAACATCACTCACAATTGATCGCAAATGTCGCATTCCCATGTGAATTTCAGTTAGCCGCTTTCGAAAAACACCATACTAGAGTTTCACTCTTGTTAGAACTCGTCAGTAGCGCACATCCCTTGCCACCGGCGGGATTTGATTTCCGACCACGCTTTCATGAGGCAACCGTGTTGACTAGTACGCTACAGACTCTACATTTGGCCAGAGTGAATTACCATATACAAACACTCAGCCACATCCACTTGTTAGCAATCGTTATAGTACCCGATCGCCTCGCGAGGAAATAAAGCATCTGTCTTCTCGACTCCAGTTCACGATCCCACGACCAGGACATCTAGGTTGAAATCACTTGTCAAGCGATATTTTGGTCAGTGGTAAGCAGGAATTCTAGTCCTGGCCGTGACAAGGATATATGCTACTGACGAGCTATAACACCAGTGAAACCCAGACAAAGTGATCATCTTCGAAAGGAGCTGACTGAAGTATCTAATAAAATGTGACGGCTGCGATCAGTTGTAAGTAACGTCTAACTTATATTGGCCGAAATATCTCACTAATCAAATTGGTATGGAACAAACCGGACAAGTTTAGGAGGAAACTCTGGATGCTGTAAGATAGCGAAGTGTATACGTACTGCTACGTTTGGTGGCACACGAACCGAAACTAAAGAACGACCAGCCCTTTGTAGTAGGAGTGCTGCTGTATTTGATGAGACAGTTACAGTAGATAATTTCCACCACAGTCCCAATATAGTGCGCGTGCCAAACAAGCAGCATACAGCTGTGGTGGGGTATCACATTTGAACAGCAACCCTGACGGAGACAAAAACAGAACTGATTGATCACCAAGAAAGCTCCTTCTAATGGAACAGGTTGGTGATCATATTACTACGAAATATCAAGCGGAGAGAAACTAACTTACAGTTTTGCCTGTAACTTCGACGTACAACGTGCAGACTGAATTGCCTGGTATGACAAGACCAAAACGATTCCATGGCGCACTGAAAATAAATGTGGGTGAACTCCTATTGAGAGTGTATATAATTCGACGCGGTTTTAGATAACGACCGTTATGGAATGGTTTGATGTGGCTGCCTTCACTATATGCGTTTGCTAGAAATACCGCGTTATTGTTAGTTGGACAGATTCTATCATTGACAGAGTTGTGCGGGAACTACTAGAGCACAAACAACTGTCCTACGTTCTAACATATTCGCGTACTACGAAAAATGATGCCCAGCATCCGGATGTCAAAACAAAATCAACGTTGTATGTTACACCTGCAAACAAAGATTCTGAAAATCCTGAACACAAATGGCTAATAATGTGAGCGATGCGGTACAACTCGAGTCATGACTTATTCCCCAGTGCCTTCGTGACTACGATAAATTTATAGACGTTGAATAACCGGAGTGGGATCAGGTCCATCGATTGAGACATTTGTGTCGAATACGTAATTTATGTCAGCATTTCATCGATGTTAATGGTTCAAAGCGGAAGACAGTTGGGAGAATAGTTATTTACAGACAACATTCAAAAACTTTGTCTCGCTGTAGCACGAAAACCACCACAGTTGGAAACTGTTCGTTTCAAGATTCAACTGCCTATCTTCCATTTTTATGCATCAGCTTATGTGGTTTTATAAGATATTATGTTTGTAAGCAGATCCGCATCTGTCCAAACGTTTGATGGAAAATTTCATTTTGCAATAGTGATAATTCTGGAGGCAGAAATTTTCTGTTTATTCCAGTGCCGTGACCCGTATATCTGCTAGAAGTACGCAGCCGAGTTTATAATCCGGAAAAGATTTAGAGCCAATTACGAACCAAAATTCGCTTTCTACATCTGCTTGTGACCTCTTTTACGCATCTGGAGAGAAGAGACAATGTGGAATCTTCTTTTTTTTATTTACAAAACAGCAGGCCCATTACAAAGTTCAAGCATGCACACGTGATAAGCGGAAATCAACTGAACTCATTTGAGCAAATACACAAACATCACAGGACACTTAGACACATGTGCATGTGACACAATTACGGATCAGAGGCGTCTGGTCAGCTGAACAGCACATGTGCTGAAAGCGAACATTATTGTCTGAACGTTAGCTTTTCCTGACCTTGCAGATGTACTGCGGCAAAACAACAGGCCGTATTGTAGCGAACCGCACAATTTAGAGTTACATAGATGTAGACACGTCCGTGACCCATGTCGCACGTGCATGAACCGCAAACAAACACAAGCCAGGCTCGACCGTGTCGAATGCAAGATACATTTGACCGGAATTGGTCAAATGAACAAACCAACACACCCGACAACAGAAGGCACAACTGATCAATTTTAAAGGGTCCGAAAACCGCAACATCTAAGAAGAATCAGTGTTCAAAGCGGTGACGCACTGAAATATGAGTTTGACTTATGCAAGTGAAGCAAACAAACTTATGGTTCACAGATGAAGGTGGGTAGTCAACCAGAGCAACAATAACACGTTTTCTAATCACATTTAAAGATCAGGCTGAAAACAAATAACAGGGACGTGGAGCCACACGCCGTCATATTTTAAAGATAACGGAAGAAAGTGTAATTGAAATCAAAAAGACACAAACGTTTCGACTTGGTTAATTCAGAATATTCCAGTTCCAACGGACCCAATCGAAACTGGAACAAACATGTCAAGCCAACTTTTCAGTATTCACATCCCAAATTGTTCATTTTCACGTGACACACAGGCTGCCCAAGCCTGTTGTTTGCTTACTACTTCGGAGAACCATGGGATAATGTGATTTGGCTCGAGTAAAGTCAGGGAGCGTACACTGGGACAGTTGACCAGTTGCCGCGTTAAGTTTGCTGTAGTTTACCATAGTCAGCTTCCATGAGGCATAAACAGACACCGGCTGATGACAAACAGCGGTAAGTGATCGAACGTCGGCCGGTTATTTCACTGTTCTTTCAAAAGTTTGAGAGAGCTTGCAGCTCACCATCAGGCTTACTAAATCCACCAATACCGGAAATGGTGAGAATTCTCCTGTCGTGCCAAGCCCTCATTCTAATAACTAGTTTGTTGAAGTATCGGTGGGGATACTAGGCCAGGGAGTAGATGTTCATACACAAAGCGTCGATCCACAGCGCTGATGTTGTTAGTCGTTAGTTTTAGTGTCTTGGTAGTTGCTCAAACGTTTCAGTCAAAAAGGTGTGACTATATCAACATTCAAATTCCGCGATCTCAGTCAGCAGAGCAAAACGAAATAGTCAACCGGGGTCGTTCACATTCACCTGGGCGCGGTAAGTTGATAAGAATCGCTCCCAACCAACTTAATTGTGATAAATCCACAAAGGTCCAGCGTCGTTCTCGTGTCTATCCCAGTGGGCGTGACCAAACAATTGGAAAAGCATAAACCGACCGCGGAACACGCCAGCAGACTCATCATTGCAGTTTACCTAAGTGGGACGTGGCAATCCACGGCATACGCCCAGTACTAGGCGGACTAAAGATAAACACTGGGTATGGTCTTTTCGATCTGTCATAGCTCCAAGGGAAGGCTACCAGAAAAAACTGGCCTGAATCCTGCGTTCATTCATGCACGGCCTTTCTGGAAATAGAATGACATAACTAGATAATTAGATAACGCAGCTGAGACACATCGTTAGTGATTTAAAAGTTTTACGACGCAGATCTGTAATCTCACGAAGAGAAAGAGTATACGCCGGTCGCGGAGTTACAAGACTTACTACGGTAAACAAACACGTGTGAAACATCAGGAAGTCTGTTAGGGTAATTAATTGCTATATTCGGTAATCAGAGTGAGTGGTAGAACATTTTGACACGAAATGTTGCACGCGACTTTGCTGGGTCAGCGAAGGTTGAGCTACCCAGTTTTGGCTGGGGAGCGACCACGCATATACAAGCCAGGGTCGTTGGAGTGTTGTGCTGGAGAAGACAGGCTATCAACATGAGCAGAAGCTGAAGACTATGGCAGCTTATGTAAGGTCGATCCCATAGAGAAATCCAGCTCGACCAGACCTACTCTGTAGACATACACAAGCTCTAATACTCACGCTGACTGCCTAGGAACGTGTGACACCAGACACTCTTGCTAGTAACTTTCCGTATAGAGGTAGACAAACTACACTGAATATGGAGAGATTTCACTGTGACTCTTAGATGAAGACTGTAGGCAGCTCATGTGGATGAAACCACTTTTCATGAATAGCAAAAAGCAGTTGAATACGCGACAAATACGTATTGCTTATCGTCACCACAATAAGACTAATATCACATGTAACATGTGAAAAGGCAGATTATTCAGATTCTTCACCGAATACATCGATAAACCCGGAATAGTAGTTTACTTGGATCATGAACGAGCATATCTATGGACTTAACTGTAAGTTCCCATCGAAAATTTACCTTGTATATTTTCGCCTATCACTAGTTTGATTCTCCACGATCGCATGGCTGGTAAGTTAACAAACAATATCTAAGTTCACTTTCGGCTTCACGTTGCGCTCCTCTATATTATGTTACGGATTGTAAGATTTCATACCATGGACACAAATGAAGTCAAAAGATAAAATAGAGAAACGAGACGACCTGACTTTCTGCGGTGAGAAAACTTCTGGCTGTAGTAATGTTTAGAAATAGAGTCCTAAAGCTGTGATGACATTGTTAAGATCGCAAACTTGTTCGGTTAATCTTAATTCGTACCTCACTCATAGTTGATTACAGTCTTCGCAATCGTATGGGCTTTCCGGTCAGCCCGTGTTTCGAGAAGCACTAGACTCGGGTTTCGCGTTTGTTTTGAGCTCGCCAGTGGTGCACATTCTTACCACAACCAGAATTAGATGATTGAAACAATTTTTTAGATTAAAAACTATACTACTTAGCAACGTTCCCGATATTTAACAAAATCATAACTTTGACTGTCCAAAGGGTGCGATCTTAAATAAGGTCGAATGTAATCGGGTTAATTTTTATTACTAGTAATTCCATTAGCCGGCTACTAGTGAATTTGATTCATTCTCCACCTGCTGAAACACTACCCGGCCCGTGTATGAAAAAAGGTTGCTGGCCCCCAAACTACACAGATGGAGAGTTAGCCTATCACAGTGTTGATCTGAATGCGAAGAAGTGACAAGAACAATGAACAGATCATTAACTGGAGGAACAACATCAGCAGACTTCACAGAGTGGTGTTCATTCATGTGCTACGAAACCTTGAACAGTAACACATATAGACTAAAAACGGTTTAGGCACTTTATTAGCGAAGACATTATCGTGCCTGAGATCACCATAAAATCTATTTCGGACGGTCATTCATTTTTTGCATCAGAATCCAAATCATTCAACATTCTGTCATCGGCCGAACTACCTTTGATCTCCTAAATCACTCGCGCGATAGGTCAAATAGTTGACGGTTGTGATTGCCAAGTACAAACCACCCGAC
>LOND01000034.1:282332-304348 GCA_014220965.1 Paragonimus kellicotti
CATTCAAAGTTGTCACACGGAAGTTTAATGCTCTACATTGAGACACATGATCAGCTATGTAGAACGCTGAATGAGTATGCTAATCAAGTTGTGTATGCTGGCCTGAAAGAGGAAATAACTGCCAATCAGCGTGTTCAACGTGCGGCTACTGATCACTGTCTCTTATGTGTCTCGAATTGAAATTCCTGATCACTATCCAATTGAACTTCGACGATTTCACGACGATCCAATCTTTGCACACAGTTTCTTCGGTGTAGGTCGCGTAGAGTAGTTTTTGTTATCCTAACAGCCAATAGCCGCTCCGTCATTGGACCTTTTCTCAGACAACAACTCATCACTTTCAGAGTTATCAATCACCAGAACCATTTTCTTACCCAAGCTTTTAGCTACTCACCTACGGATCGTTTCAATGTGTTAGTAGATTCCAATTGACTTAAAACGCTGTAAGAATCATACTCTTACTCTGTTTTTACTACAATCCCAACAGCAGTGCTACAACCTGTTTCCAATAATTGTATATTAAGTCAACAGAAGCCTGTTGGATACCGAAACAGACGGCTTTCGTATGAGTTGGGTCTCCACATACAAACCTGGTCTAACGGCTTTGGTTAGACGGTGGTTCTAGACTATATTTGTCAATATAGTAACTAGTACGAATACTATTATCTTGTTAATCTGTCAATCAGTTGTTTTTCTGAAAAATGGCTAACAATAATCGTCCAGCCAATCAGATTGCAATAAGCTCTCGCGATCCGGCACTTTTGCCGAATATACACGGACACTTAATTATGGGTGTTGATTATAACCAGGATAGAAACTGTCAGGACTGGTGGTATATGAATGACTCAGGATGAAAAGGTTCACAATATATTCTCAAAAGGATGCAGTGGCATTCTTGCTCTCTTTGCCATAGCCACATGATACTCAGACATACCTAAGTCATATGTTACTGGGGATCTTAAATCACTTATTGCATTCGGAGACATTCAACTTGTGACCAGCCAATGCTCACTATGGGTGCGCACGATTGTAATTAGCGACGTTGAAAGATAGGCAATTAGCCAGACTATTGAGTAGGTGAATCCAAGTTAGTTGGTTGTATATTCACATACTGCGGACTGTGTCATATTTTTGCGTGAACGACAGAACAGTGACGATGGTTTGACAATGATGCCTAAGTCAACGTCGCATTGAACGAACAGCAGTGTATTCCAAATGGACCCTTGTGGAAGGCTGTTGTTTACCAGAGACCGGCCTAATAACTGACCGCTCATCCTTAAGTTAATGAGCTACATTACACAGGGCGGGATGCACTGGACACAGGGCAGGAAGTTCAGATTCACAGAAAACTAATGCAACACGAGCTTGCACTACAGAGAGTACAAGCAACACAACAGTTCAAAACTGAAGTGAACAATGAAACGCATATGGAAGACCAATCTCAATTTTGAGCTTTATCGAGTACCGGGCTGCTGTTGAACCTGAGAGTAATCATAGTTATAAATACGGGGAGAAGAACCAAGTCCAAGTAAAACGTATTCATGAAAAGAAAGGAGTAATAACATTACGAGTAAGTAGTAGTAGTCACAGTTTCAACCACCTCGGGTGGCCTCCCTCAGGGATGTACTCAAAGTCATAGTAAAAACGATACAGAAGTCACGTGGAGTCTCCAATGGTTACGTCACCACGCGTTGCATCTGGACAGATTCCCTGAACCCATTGCTCATTTGATGGAGGTCAGACTGATGTAGATACGCAGCGTCTGTCTAGTGTTATCTAACAGTCCACGCCACACTGCAGACAGACGTAACGCACGTATTACAACTTGCTGGTGTTTCTTAATCCGATCACTAAAAATATGTTAAACATGACGTCCCAAACTGTTTGACTTCATTCGTACTAAATTTGGTGCGGATATCTTACAACTGATTAATAATCGAATCAGCTTTGGCCAAGAAACATGTCAACTGAGGTGATCACTGTATGCTAAATGTACGTCATATTCCCATTATCGCGATTCCACGTTCTCCGTCAATGAGACCGCCAGATAACAGCGTCCGTTCAAAATGTGCAGCACTGACAGCCTCACGTATATTTTTAAGGCAACGCGTACACTCGACTACCTACCACCTGGAATGTATACGTTTTCGCTGTGACAACTAAGATGAGCTTATCATGTACTGCCGGACGATATTCGGACCTGTCACGGAATTGATCAATCAGCGTGAAGTAAAGTTCCCAACGAACGCAAGTGAACGTCAAACAAGAAAAATTGATGAGCATTTTGCAAGAGTAAACCATCTATCTTTCTTTTTTCTCACGTTCACAAACATAACGATTTTTAGAAAACATAATTATCAATCTTACAGTAAGGACGAGATTAACCTGTTTAAAAAGGACTCAATTTCAACATCAAACGGAAACAACTTGAGCCAATGGATATAATTTCCAAAATTGAACCTGCTCTAAGCAAACTAGGCCACATACGCGGCAGATGAAGCGAGATTCAGCAAAATGAACGACTTGCAACAACAACGACCAACTGTCTCAAACTAACTCAACGCGGAACAATGTGCTCTTGAAGTCCTTAGGAAAGACCAGTCGATTCACTTTAATAAGGTCGATAAAGACTATGTCGTAATGATTCTTACCCAAAATTGCCAAAAGAAAGTATTGGAACGATTAGCTGTAAGACCTTACGAACAGATGAACGAGAAAAACAATAATGAAACTCTGAATAGGGTCAAAGCGCGGACAAGCAACTTCCTTTGGGGTATAGAAAAAGAACTTAGACAGCCTACTTGGCTCATTCTCAATCCTAAGAATGACTGTCCTTTACGATTCCACGGCCTTCCACATGTGCATAGAACACGAACTATTGTCGACTAGATCATCGGTCCAACTTACCCACTGACCAAGTTCATCGGCCGTATAATCAAACCGTTGCGAAGCAAATACGTAAGCAATGTCAGGGATCTTTTTGATTTCGTTAACAAGATCGAACACGTGACATTACGTCATGATGAAGCTTTTCTTAGTTTTGACGCAACCTATACGCCAGTGTACTGGTAAGACGTAACATTATTACTGATGAAGAGTTAACAGAAAAGTGATGACTCTCAGAGTGCATGTACTAATTTATTGCCTCCCGAAATTGCATCTGGTCTTGAACTTTGTTTGCATTCAACCTTTTCACATTCAACAAAAAGTTGTACAAGCAAACCGATGGTGTAGCGTGGGTTCCCATGCTGCACCTATCGTAACCAATATTTTCCTAGGATTTCTGAAAGCACATGCTATGGATGAGTTTATCTGCCCTCCACAAATCTGGTGGAGGCATGTAGAGGATATATGGGTAATAATGAAACGGACAGCTTGCAACCAATTCCCATAGTCTTCTAACTCCAAATAAAACAGCATTGTATTCACGTTAAAAAGTGAAACCGAAGAGTGTTCACTTAATTTTCTAAACTGCTTCTTCAAAGTTGATGATCAGGAGAGATTCCAAAGTTGCGCGTACCGCAAACTAACTCACTCTGGTTGATATCTCAACTACAAGTCGTCTCATTCATTGGTACGAAGATACAGACCTAGTAAGATACACACCAATGAATTCACAAAGCAACAGACACGTCTTAAAGCAAATAAATGTTAGTCATTAACCAATGCCCAAAACTTTTGTTGAAAATACAATTAAACGCATTTCGACAAAAAAAGAAACCAAAGAGACAAGATCATTGTAGTGTACTGTTCAAAATACCGTATGGTGTAGAAACACCTGAAAAAATTCGTTCCATCCTCCCTGATTAGGCCACCCGGACCGTTCTTCGGTTAGATAATGTATAACAACGACTGATAATCCACCCTAAAGATCTAGTCTCTATGGGCGACCAAGCAGACTGAGTTTACAAAATCCAATGCGATGACTGCGATACCGTTTACATAGACGAAATAAGCAAGCCATTGAAAGTACGTGTTCCTGAACACAAGAGACAAACAGTTCTCTCCTAAAGACGCATACCAACTTCAGAAGCTAGAGAGAGATTCGGCCATCGCACTACATGCACTGTCAGAGAATCACAACGTAAGTTTCGATCAAGCTCGAGTGATTCATAAGGGTCTGTCTTCCCATGCGGAGCGCTGCTGCGCTGAAGCTCTCACCATTTACACACAACACGCTTGTGTTAATCGCAATGATAGCAAACCCCTGTCTGCAGTGTAGAGTGGATTGATAAACACCAGCCAGACTTTACTTATCTACATCAATCTGACGCCCATCTAGTCAGCAACGGGTTTAGAGGATCCATTCAGATGTAACGCGTGGTGACGCAACCACAACAGATCTCACGTGACTTCCGTTGTTTCATCACCATGATTTCGACTACGACACCCTTCGGGAAGGCCACCCGAGGCGGTTGAAACGTTGGGTACTACAATTTACTTGTAACGTTGTTTCTCTCAGTTCATTCATTAATATTAACTAATTAATTGTAATATGCATGGAAAGGCCACTTTTTCCAAGAACTTGCCTTAATTGGTGAGACAACTGCACCTTTCACTTTTAGGAGCTTGAATGCCCGCCATTTTCTTCGAAATTCAAATTTGGCACTGGCTTCTGATTGGTCCGCTGAGTGGCCTGGCTCCAGGGCCATATTAAATACAACTACTATACATCGCTATTTTTCTTTCGAGCCGAACAGTAAACAGAGCTCGTTTCAAGGTTGTATTTTTTCTTACTTGTTGAGGGACTCTAGGTTACAACAATTGAGTTCTGATACATGTACTTCGGTTTTCGTGAAACATTGCGATAACGTTGCGTTCGGTCCGTAATCGAGGTGCTGCTCGTGGTCTTGACGTTCGCCCTTGTCTTTTTCTCTCACGGGATCGTAACATATTAGTAATAATGTTAACACGACGTTCAAGTTGTTTAACTTTATATTAGTACTACACCTGGCAGGGATATTTCAGAAAGGATCGACAACCTAACAGATAAGGGCTCGTTACTGAATGCGACGCCGATACGTTCAACCGGCAACGTGGATGGCCCCGATGTTCTCCTCCCAATCAGGTAGGTGACACCTACCAATTGCGCTATTGTGATAACATGCATGACGTCTCAGAAATCGCAATCACTCGCGAAAACCGCATAATACGCATGCTATGTACATAATGGTGATCAATAGGATGCGAAGAAGTGAATGCAAAGCATCGTGGTTTTACTAACAAGGCTAGCGGTTGGCAAAATCATACCGGGGGCGAAATCGTAACAACAAACTTCCTGCCGAAAAGCCACGGGGGTGATGACAGAATACATTAGATAGTACGAGCTCACAAACACAATTGCTCTTTGTCAGTTGGTGACTCGTTCTGCGAAGAATAAAGCAGAACAGGAACCAACTAGTCTATTAACAGAAAAACAAAAACCTAACACCAACATAAAGTAGCATTCACACCACGGGTTCTTCAACCGCTATCGTCTGGACTAATGGAAAGATGCATTGACGGATGGTTACAAATTAAAATACCAACGTTCGAGTCAACGCATATACACGTATCACAATTGTGTGTCATGTGTTTCCGTTGGCAGGGTACAGCACTGGTGCAAAGTAAACCTTTGAAGGGGTTTCCGTTCGAAAACCATAGTGGAAACGATACAGATGACGGACATGAATTTCGATTTTGATAATCGTAAAAAATCATTAAAAAAGCAACGCATGAAATAACCCTTAATTGAAATGTTATTCTATGAAAGCCAGACAAATGGGCTCTTGAAATTTGTATGCGAAGTAGGGCTTGTAACAGTTAAACTGAAATTGTAATGCGAGCTGCAATCCGGATACACCGAACCGCAGTTATATACAAAAATCGTGAGGAAATTCGACGAATATTACATTATTATTATTATTATATTATATTACATCACTGAACGACTTCGTTTTAAATCTTTAGACGATCGTTCACTAATACGATTCAAAAGAAGAAAAAGCACTAAAACAATATGAGTTATACTGATCAAAAAGAGCGACACAACAGAAAACTGATTACGGAACGTCAGCCTGTTGAAGGCTTAACGGGACCTTCCGACATGGACCTTAGATTTAAGTATGCAACGGACACTAGCAGTATAGGTCGGGAGTCAAGGTAGCAGTATGGATCGGTCCGTATGCCAGCTGATCGTTTACCGTACCGGGCATTATATACTGAGACCACCAACAGTTGGGTGAAACCACGTGGTGGTCAAGCGACAACGTGGTCACGAAATATGAGAACCCTGACTGCTCCACTGAGTAAAGTGGGTAGGTGTCGCCTGCCTGGATGGGGTCCTCGTGATCACTCAAACCGCTGGTTAGAGACGCTATCCGAGATGGCAGCGTGTCGCAGTCAATGGCGTACCTGCATCCATACCATTTCTAGTTCTTTTAGACTTCTATTAATTTTCAACCTTCTTAGTAACGTTTTCTTCTAGGATATTCCACGTCACTGTTGAGGTGAGCGGCAGCCCGAGCCACAGTACCTTTGGTCAGGCTCATGGCTGATATGATGATGATGATGATGAGTGGACATTAGAGAGAAAAGAACACCAAATTACAATGGAAAAGAACTGTAACAGGTGCATCGATTACAAACTCACTAACACGTAAACGTCATGCATGCAAAATAAGTCCAAGTATCTGGTTTGATTATACATGGTGTGATTTTCTGACAGGCTTTCTTCTTGAGCATTTCAACAAAGTTGTTGAAATTGAAGTTGTGAGCAGAGTGAATGAATGGATATTGTGACGAACATACACTGCTCCTATTGATGGTAAGCAGTGTGACAACCGTTTTGACGTAAAAGAGACACTCCAGGCCGAAAGATATGAGGTTCGAATCGGGGACGGAAACAGCATCGGCCCTGCCTGTTGAATTACGAAGTGTGTGTACTAGATTCCGGCAAATGTTGATAAGGAGAACAACGTTTCAGTTAGTGTATGTACGTCACAAACTGAAACAACGCAAACATTACTACCATGCAAACAATTTGCAAACAAGGTATCAATACAAGGATTATTTCGACTGGAAGCTGCGGTCGCAGATCATCCTGCAACTCCGTCTGATTTAGCTAACACATATCGACAAGTAGCGAAATCAGATGTCAAAGTTCTAAGTCAATTGATTCAGTGCCTGCCAAACATGTACTTAGTGTATATAGTGGAGGAGAACTTAAAGAATTAAACGTACGCACTGCATAATTGACATTATCATAAAGACGACCAGGAACAGCATTTACAACAGTAACTAACTTGAAAGTTTTTGGCAATCCGGACACAACATTTTTCAGTTGTTCTCCCCTCAACCGAACGTTTAACCATTCCAGGGATGAAGGGCTACAATAGAAGAGGAGCAAAAAAGAAACTGACAGACCGAAATCCCTGGGGAGAATTCTGAAACCCGGGATGAATTCGAAAAAATGCGGGAGATTCGACGGCCACACGATGAGTTGAGGACTATCACTACCGATTGCGTACGTCGCGAAATCATAACATATCAGGTAGAAAAATCAAAATGAGTGTAAGGAGCCAACAGAACTGTGTATAACCGTGCAAACTGAAGGTCACAATCGAATCAGGAGCCACAGACAAACGAGAAGAAGACTGTAACCTTGAAAACATTCTCACCGGTAGATTATATTTACCTATCGATTTCCCAGAACCACAACATCCGTCATCATCATCATCATCATCATCATAGACAGCAATACATCAGTGGTTCACACTGATGCTTGACTGCCACACAACCACGAAGAAGAACAAAGGAAAAAAAACTTATATAGGAAGAAAACAGAGGAGGGGAGGGGAAGTGGACCTAACTACTAAAAATAGCTACGTCTATATTCAAACATACATCAAGGCGCCTACACCTTGCAAACAAACAACACCAGCGAATACTAATTTCAATGTGGCACAAACGGCGCACTTACGAATGTGCATGTGGTTTAATAGGTCCATTCAGTCTGCCCTTCGTCAGCAGACGCGCACACGCACGCGTGTGTTGGCTAGGTGTCGCCAGTATCACCAGCCAACGAACTATCATTATCACCACAAGACAGCGATGTGTCAGTGGTTCGCGCTGATGCTTAACTGCCATAAAATGACCGTGTTCACACTGGGTAAGCCAATTGGGAGAGTTACGGTACATATAAAGCAATCCGATCACATTGCAATCACTGACTGCTGCAGAAGCAAACCTGTCACTACCGAGCCAGTTGAAGTATAATGAATACATTGCAACGCGCGTGCTGAAAGTTCGGGTAACTTGTGCGTATTCATTGGGGTGAGCATCCAATGAGCCTTTAATTCGGAAGACAGTTGTGATGAGACCGTCGATCGACCAGACCGTCGATCACTGTACAGATGATGTCACGAATCACATTAGCCAACGAAACGTCAAATAGAAAAGTTCGTCTAGTCGGTCAGAACCAACAGACATCCGATTTTCTTGCTGACCGACTAGGCGAACTTTTCAATTTTACGTTTTGCTGAACGTGAACATGAGAAGAAAGGGGATTGCGCAAGGTAAAAAGGGGCAAAAAAGTAAGTAATTAATTAATTCATACAGAAGTTCACAACACCACCGCCGATGACTTCTACTGTTTGCCATATAAGAGGGCGTCCACAAGTAAACATGTTCAGTATCCATTGGACACCAATCAGGAAACCGGGATCGTTCTGGACAAGCAAACTTTATTGTCAACGTCTTCATAAACAGAACACTGACCGTCAGACTGCCACTTCTACCTTAATCTACCACTCGTAAACAAAGTTCGGCGTGGCATCCGATGAGTTGGCGTTCGTTAGGTGTGGCCACTTCTGACAAAACATTAGACCCACGAACCAACTAACACAAGAGCGCAATCGGCAGTCGATGAGGTTATCGTGTGTATGTGCACATCCACTATCCAACTAAAGCATGTAAGTCACACTCGAGCAAGTGCTCGACTTCGGAGATGAAAGGACACAGGTATAAGTGTACCCAGCTGTTGAACTCGGAATATTTCGGTGGCAACGACACCGACTACCAATCAAACGATGGCGATAAACATTGGTGGGAACAGTCGGCAGCAGCTATAAACACCGGTTGGTCGACTCGGATTTGACGGCGAATGGGCAGGCTAGCACTTCGCTACGCTTTTAAATGTTCAGTGGCTGAACATTTGTCCACTTGTGGTGAATCGAGCGAGTTGGTTTTGACGATACTTACTTCTCGATATCGATTGATTAAGTGACCATTTGATGAGAACCGTAAACTCATGCAAAAAACGATTCACTCGGCTCAGTACAACACTGTCAAGCTAAGCATACGGACACCAAAGACCAAAATGTGGCCACCAATTAGTTTGTGGAAGTCGGGGTTACCAACGTGACTTTACTACAGGAAGACCCAACAGCAAGTGACCAAACAACGACGCGGATATTCTCAGATTGTACGGCGATGGTGAATCAGTCCACGTTTGGGCCGCTTTCTAATCAACCAGGTGTGAGTTCATCTTGCCAGATCGCATCGTCGACGGTTTGAACAAGATATGAGAACGTAGCGCAGAGAGGTTTGTTGTCAACATTGCATATTCAAAACGATAGACTTCTGGTCATCCCAAACAGCTCTGTACGGGTGTTTGGGTCACCTAACAAAGAAATTGTGGATCACATCAAGGCGAGAATACGCTGACTGTGTTGTTATTATCTGTTCAACTACGAAATTTATTCGGGACGTTTACCAGTCAGGCGAAGAGGTTACACACAGCAGAGCTGTGTGAAAACCCATTAATCGAAGAAATGAAAAGTATTCAGCAAACGGCACCTAAGTGATCGACGCCATGAAGGAAGTGCCAGCACGGAAAAGTACAACAAACCGAGCGTAAGATCTCTGTTAGTTTCTGCGTCATATCCGAGCCGGTTAACAAATGCTGGATAACCCTGACCATCTGCCTGTGAACCAGTGTACATTCATTCTGTGCCAGTTGAGCATTTTTATGTTCACGAGTACAATACAAAGGCTCAATAATTTTACAGCTTTTAAAACAAAAACTGTGTAACCAGAAAATAGTCATTCCGTTGTAACGAGCAATTCAGGTAATTTGTCCAATGCCTGGAAAATTTTGCGTTTGTCATACAATACTATTTTCAATTGACGTACACACTGCTATTTCCATTATTGCGTGGATCCTGGAGGAAAAACTGTGCATGTAAGTATTATGAAACCAATATATGTGCACCTGAATATGCGCAAAGATAACTGTGATGGTTTCTAGTTATTTTACGTGCAACTTAATATGTTTCGCTAACAGTTCACTAACTGGCAATGGAGGGTCGATACCAAATTCCAAACTGAAGGAGCGTATGAGTCTTCTATCTTCTATCATGCCAGGTACATTCACAACAGGCAAGGAGTCCTGTTTGTCATTAGGCACATGCTTGCTCCAGTTCACTTTTCCACAGTCCCTCGTGAACACTGCTCACTCAATCGAATGTGACTGAACAATGCTTATTCGGCGAATGTTCGGAATAATGATCACACTTGACACCCACCCATCTTTTGCCCATCTACGTTCGATCGCACTAAGCCAAGCAGAGATAGGAGACGGTAGCAGCGTGGATTGTTGAGTCGTGGTTCACTCCATACACTTTGCTACGGCGAACGTAAATTTGAGTGGAGATGATTAGTTTCCGTGGCATAACGGTGCTCGTTATAAAAGGAAACTCTACAAAAAAGAAACATTCCCACGTAACAGCATTATTACGAAACAAGAAAGTTTTCGTAGGAACAAACCTGAAACAAAAATGAACTCAACCACCTCTGGGAAGAAACAGTACGACAATCTTGTCGAACCAATCCCGGCTTGTGTACGAACTGACAGCGAGATGGATCATTAAGGCACATGAAAACATCGGTCAGCAATCTATACAAATCTCTCTGGTCAGATAAAATATCACCTTCACTTGACACAGGGACGTAGTCTCAGGTTAACTCAGATGACTTGAGGAATGTGTAGGCCAACACCATACTGGACTAGATGGACGTTGTGCAACCCAAATTGGTGGAATCCACACCAAACGAACGACCACCAAATAATCGCTGATAAGTGTAAGCGATGTTCTTCAGTAGTGATCACGTGGAAATGCTAGTAGGACGTTCACAACTGCATTGACTGAACCACAGAGTGTATCATGCCTTCGACAAAAATGACGTTTCTTTATCTCGATGATAAAGTGAGGGTGAAACAAATGAGCGAAATCGGCATCAATCATCGTCGGACTTTGTGGGTATTAGAGAATAAAGAAGGAATTGTGGGTGTATAATCACACTAAAGCATGACAACAAATATCGAATGATGTAAGGCAAAGGAGTTTGCCGCTTTTTGGTCCAAATCACTTATTGATAGTGGAATCGCGCGAAAATTCCCAGTGTAGTCATGAAAAATACTGTATAGCGAACAAGCTCGTTTTCAGTGATTCATCATCAGGCTAAATACATCACATTTATATCAAAAATGGAATTGTTTAACCCCGAAGAGTGATCCTCAATCGTTGTATGGCGGTTGTTTCACTGCGGAAACAAACTGCAAACAAAAGAAGTGGACAGTCTATCGTCGCCGAGATTGGAGTATTAATCAAACGCATAAGTTTAACTAGACGGTGCCGTCGGGTTCCATATGATTGAAAGGCTCCCTCACCAACAAGAAACAGCAAAGTTAAAGAAACGCTCCATAACTTTCTGGAAAGTTCTTGGACGGACAGCTCAACAGATTCCTAATGTATATTATCGCAGCCATGCAACCAACAGCCGGCAAAATTACCGCTAGATTGTCTCCGGCTCAGAAGCAGAGGAAAGGCACGTTGATATGTAGTACCCACGTAAAATGTCTGCTTATATGCACATTTAAATTTTTTTTTAAAAAAAAACAATACGTACCTTATCTCGAATCAATAACAGCAGATAACAATCCGAAGCCAGTAGCCACCGATTTAGGCCCATGTAGGAAACGGAATGGAACACACCAAGGATAGTTTGGACTTCGTGTTCCATTTTCAACCAGAGTTTAGACAGCCACATATTCAACTTTGCTTCTAAACGAACCGCCGGTGCAACCTCTACATCAGAGGCAGCGTCATTTCTTCCTGGGATAATAACCAACTGCCACTCACTCAATTGACTGTTTGTGTACAGGATAGACACATTGAGTGGTTTGTTGGGTACACTGGAAAATGTCCCACATACAGGCAACGGGGGCAAGCCGGAAGCAGAAGGAAGGCAGGGACAGGTGAAAAGCGGTTGTCCGGTTTGGCTAGACCAAAGTCGAAATCTACCATCTGAACAACAAAGTCCGATTATGAACCCGATGTGCTTCGTTATTTTTGAAATCGACAAATGATGGCAGTGGAAACTGATTCCATTGTCTGTTACAGTGAAAGGAAGAATATATATGTACAGTTATATAACAATAAACTTTTGAAAAGTCATCAGCCTGAATGTTATAACATAATAAGGCGGACGTTTAAAAGAGAACAGTTTCACAACACACCCAATTTCTAACGAAATTGCACATAACACATTAACATTTTTGTTCTTGTCGCAGCTGGGAGACCCAACCCAGCCACGTCTATAACCCTCCAGTCCACGCGACAAACTGATAATCGATTTTCAACTTTCAGCTAAAACCACGTTACACAGAGTGTACGTTGCGATTAGCGACTGGTTGATCTCCAGTCGTACTTCGAGCCTGTACATCAACACGCGAACACTTTCATATACGGTGGGTTTACTGTTGTTTTCGCTACGCACAGAAGATATGGATATAACGGCGATTAACGAGAAGTCTTCGAGCACCGGTTGTTGGAACAGATTAAGTTTCATAAATGCGTAAGAACACCGCAAATACCTAGGCATCGTTTACATTTGTCGTTAGTGAATGACCAATGCTATGGGGGATGAACGTCGACCAATGCTATGGGGGATGAACGTCAACCAACGTCAACAGAACGTTTAGACGTAAGTAAAAAAGAAGCGATAAATTTTGCTGGAAATAGTTAAACCACAAATTGAAACTGACCATCACTTGAAGGCTCAAAAAGCAGTGTGCATTGCTCATCTAAGTCTCCAAAAGAAATGCAACCAATGATCCAATTTTGTACAAAAGAATCTGGCACTGACCCCTACATCTCAGGAAATCGGGTTACAAACGACCCACTGGATTATACAGCAGCAACCATTGTGTATAAGAGACAGGCATTACACCTCGAACTTGGAGGAAACGCAATAAGCCTTGATTTTATTGAGACCAGTAGCACGTTGAGTGTAAATTGGTGACACAATAATTACACTAATTTAGTTGTCCGCTACAGAAAGCTCAGTGGCAATGACATCCACATGTGATCCAAAGTCTTGAATTCCGATCGGATGTGGGCATTAGCGACCTGACAGTAGTTGACCCTCAGATGAACCAACACGTCACCTGATAACCAGAACCAATATGGTTGGCTAAAGACCGAGCAAGTTGGATTGTTCGCCTTAGTTCAACACGTACAGCCAATGAACGTAAGTCACAGCCAACAGCAATGAGTGCCGTGGTTGTGTAACCAATCAAACTCTGAGTTCGACCACGTTCATCAACAAAAGTTCTCATTCACGCAATCGCCTAACAAATAAACACAGTAAGATCGTCACTGAAAGCAGCACATTAGCAATGTTTTCTCCGGGTGAAAAGCGAACAGAAACTATTGGAAACGTAAGGACATGACATAAGAGCAGGTCATGTTTGAAAATTTAAACTGTCAGTGCGCGTAAAAGACGAGACATGTCATGCACGCACCCACAGTAGAGTAATGATTGTTCAATGACATTCATGAATAGGTTACCAGCATGCGTCCAAAAGTTTATCTGCCTAGTTATAATTTCTCCTACGTAATACAGCAGATCGAGGTCGAGCAAACACATCGCATAACAACTTTGGCATCTTTCAAGTGCAATCGCAGAAAATAACAGAACCCGAGCTCCACAGTTAACATCATAGGTATCACAAAGTATAGTCAGTGACCGAATGAATGACGGCTTCAATAATCGGCGATGGATACCCATCACGCCGAATGGATAACTGAAGTGATGAGATGGTCGTGTTGGAAAATGGTGAACAAAAGATTCCAGATTGTAACCAACTTTGTGAACCTATCCAAGGGGGAAGCATCATTGATATGCCTGGGAAAAATGAGGTAAGTTCAATACTGTTACATTGCATGGTAGTTATTGCTATAAGATGTATTAGACAACAAGTGGGTTGGAATCAGTTAGACGGGGCAGTTAGTGGAGCAGGAAATGTAGCCAATCCTTAAGCGAGACAATGGCTCTCAAAAAGACAAAGAACAGTAGTGTCTGTAAAAAAAACAGCCCACGAAAGCCTAGTGGTAACGACATGGTGGTAGGTTCGAGCTTAGCTGTTGAGAACATATCTGGCTGACAGTATCCGGCCCATAAATAACCTAGTATGTCACATGGCAGTAAATATCTTCCGGTGTAAAAGAGATGTAAACTATAAAACTGTTGTGGGAAGAAGTCTGCTTGTCGTTAGTTGTGTCCTGGATGATTAGATTTTACGAGGAGGCAATGGAATACTAAACACGCTAGGATGATAAAAGACATCGAACAAAGTGCACACCATGATACCGTGACGACCACATATTCGAGTCTGGACGAACAGATCTGCGCCAAGGTGTGATCGCACAGTTAACAAACATCAGAATGTTGTGAGTTAACCAGAAAAACCGAAGTACTCGATTATACACCGAACAAAGCGTGCTAAAGTGGCATATACTCGACTTATTGTTACCACGTCCACCTACTGTAGTCGAAGCGTCAGTATGGTGGAAGTGATAAACCAGAGTAGATTTGCAATTGGAAGAACAGGGGATAAAACGACTAACCCGATTTCAAGTTGGCACGCCACACTTCTCTACCAGTCTCCAATGAAACGCAGCACAGTTGGTTGGTCTCTCTTGTGACTAGAATAATTGCTGAAGAATCCGGGGTGAATACTATACAGTAGGCTGAAGGGAGCCCAGGGTCTGGATGAACAAGATGCGGATTCGGCGGAACGAACGTCAACGCAGATACAGGAGATCTTGTGGATACAATCTCCGTAGCTGCAGATTCATCAAGCGCAAAGAACTTGGCGATTGCAGTGGGCGACAGCTCATCCGTGTCCGTATCTGTCTCAGAAGAAGAGGTCATATTGGAACCAGACAACCGAGACGCATCCAACTGGGAAACTGATACATCGTGATTACGATGTTCACCTCGTAGAGGCGATGAACGTGCAGCGTGACTACGTTTTCGCTTGCACTCGTCTTGGTCCCAAGTTACTCGCATGATCGATACACTGGGTAAAGACGAGTCTTCCGTTGCCTTGATAGATTCAGAAGAAGATACATAGACCCACAATAAGAAAAAAACAACCACTTCAAGCACAAGAATATAACAAAAATGTACGAGGGCGTAAAATTATCGTTAGACCTGTTTTATATTCGGAATGGATTTCCTGTTTTCAACTGCAGAACGTTCCAACGGCGCTGTGATGGAAGAACCACAGCAGAAACTGTCAGGACAATTTCGATCAGTGTATTATCTCCAATTTGATTCTCAGTTTCTGTTATGTTAATCAAAATGACCCTTTCCCCGGCAACTCCGAAGCCCCACGAATGAAACGTGCTACATACATGTACTTAAAAGAACGAAAATCATACGAAAACGAAGTCCGCATTATTTTGCTTCCTTGGATGACTGACCCATACAATAGGAAGAGTGGTTGATCGAACGAAAAGTCAGCGGGATTCAAACTGAGGTCACCGACCATTGGAGTTGTGCAGTACGCTGCATAGATATTCGGATACTGAGAGTCAGGACACTAGATTCCAACTAGTCCAGAGCATCGAAGAGACAGATACCCTGTTTATACCACTCAAAAGCGCAAACTAGTATGAAAATAAGCAGAAAGACCGATGCATGCGCCCCTTCTAGCATCTCTTTTGACTTGTTCTTTACGAACGTCAGCGGGGCCGCCGGTATCACATGATCAGAGTTAACTCCGACAAACTTGGCTACACCCTCAATGTCCCTCAGAAATGCCCGATCAGAGAATACTCATTCCTAGGCTCACGGAAGACACTTGATTCAGGAAGCCATTCGTTACCGGCCATCAAAAATGAGACGTGAAAACACAATAGGTTGCGCACTTCCCACAGATCTGCATCTCTTGTTAGTTAAAAAGGGCCGGTTTCCCTATTGAAACGTTACATGCAAAAACAAACAAGTTCTCGATTGTTACATTCAGATTCACTTCTAAATGAATCTAAACGAAAAACGTCAAGAACAGAGTGAGTCCATTTCCGAGATCGAGCAAGAAGTTAACCAACGATCAGTAGTTGTTAAGTACACAAAAACGACGCTGTACCGAAGTAGACACTGTGATACTAACTGAAACAGATAACTGGCCTAACAGGAGACAACACTAAACTGATCGTCGAACACAGCAGGATTCATCGACAGCGCAAACTGCCGACAAATCTGTGATAGGGACTGGTGACAAATACAAAGGAACTCGACAGAGAATGAGGCAAAGTCGATTAGGATGCGTGGAACAGCCAATCAATCGAATGCTATCACTGGCTGAAATTGACAAGGGGCCAATCACGAGAAAAAAAATGATACAGGTCGAATGCGTGCAATCACCGAATATGGTCACAACTGGCGATCAGTGTTCAATATAAATATGCTTAATTTTGGTCATGACAGTCTGATTTGAGCTCAGCAATTTGTGTGAATTCGTTTGGACGGATTCAAAAATTCCTTTCATGGAAATACAGCTGATTTTTGGTCTTGGCGTTATTCGCTCCTTTTTTGCAGACAGCCAGTTCAATCACAAATATGATAACCACAAGGGTAATCTTTAGATACACATGGTCCACCAAGATGCGGAGTAGTAAATCAGTATAAATGTGTGGAGAAGAATGGAGAAAGAGAGAAAAGTAATGGAGCCCCAGAGAAAGGAGAGTAAAAGATCTAGTCATTAACAGCGACACACCGTTGCACCACAGTTTGTCTCCGAACAGCGGGAGAGGGCAGGACGGTCGCGAACATCCCGACCAAGTAAACGGCACTTATCAATCAAACTACGCGGGTTAATCAACGCTTTCACAGTCCATGATCATGTCATCGCCTGGCCGCCTGTCGCTTTTTTTCCAATCATCGGCAACCACACTACACAATGCGCAGTGCGGCAGACGCTCCATCGTCATACGCGGTATGTGATCTAACCAGTGATGACTGTGAATTTATATCACTTCGGTTATTGGTCACGAACTTGCTCGTTTCCCAAATACATTCACAATTAACCCGTTTGATACAGGCAAACAGCAACGGTAGTGGAATACTGATAGTCTCGATACATTTCTGCACGAATGCGTCAGGTCACCGATCCACAGGGAAAAAGTGAAGGCACAAATACGTTGTAAACCCTAAGATTAATCGACAAAACGGACGTCTTCATGACGCCACAAGTGCGGAAGGTTCGCCAGCGTAATACGTGCTTTCCGCTATCCTCGTGAACATTTCGTTATCAACACTACAAAGTGATGAGATAACACTATCCACGTGGATAAAGTGATCGGCAGCCTGCCAGTAGTAACAAGGACCAATTCAACCCAGTAACAACACTTTATATTTTGAAGGCATAAAATGCATATTTTACAGACCGGTTATATCACTTAATCGGTTCGGCGTGTTCTATACAGAACTAGGTAAAGCAATATCGACCGCATATTTATTATCAGTTAACTTATTGCCAGCCAGAAGCTCCACTGAGGTATTCGGAACTTCCAGAAAATCGTTATCACGGTTGAAGAGGAAGAGCGAGATCGGATATCTCTGTCGAACACCGACTGAAATAGAGAATGTTCGAGAAAGTTGCTCATAAATGTGCAACTTACACTCAAAACAAACATGAACCGATTTCATCAAATTACCATACCTGCAACGGACACAAACCCAGAGGCCACGTGGGGTTGCCGAGCCTAAAACGGCCCTTAAGGTTCCAAAAATAACACGATCGGTGCTCCAGTGTCTGTCATGAGATGAAGATATGGAGAATGCACTCGCGGCCTGATCGGAAACCTGTATGTTCTCCACTCATCTGGTTCTCTGGGTTTCAGGAGTTGCTGCATTGTGAAGCCCATGGGCATCTTGAATATGACAGAAATAAGGTTAGTAGTCGTGATTACTGTACAGTGTCCTAGTTCCTTTTTTAAGAATGGCTATTGACCATCGGTGATCGCGAAGCGCACCTTCGGCATTCTATACTGAACGAAGGAGTGCAGTCAGTTCAGACAACAATCTTTCACCGCCATCTTTGAAGGGACTTGAAGCTTTAATACGCATCAATCATTAAAACGCAAAAGCCATTACGGTTTTCGTCAGCCAAATTGTCAGGAAGGTCATAAATAACGACGCACTTTATAATCCGTGGCTAAATGAGCTGATTCAGGCCAGGTGAACTATTCCTCAAAGCGCACAACTCATCTGTGAAGACGCTGCAAAAAGCCACATTTTCCACATATTATCTCGCTAACAATGTCGACCGAAAGTACAATCAATATTCAAAGAAATAACAGCACCCGGCAATGCCCCGATAAAAACGCTTTCTCCATCTACTTAAAGTGCTGGGATAAGTAAGCCCAAAGGTCATTACATAGGCTTTTCATAAGCTTGCGTTTTAGTTCATGGTGATCCTTGTATTGGGAATCAGGGGGATCAGTCAACGTTTGTTGCGTTAAATCAGCCAGAAGTCATTTCTGAAATATCTGCAATGCACCTTCGAGACAGACCTCTCCATAAGAGATTTACACCAACAGTTGGGATTTCTGTCTAGTGCTGATCTAGATCATGTCACTGTGGGGACCCCGACAGGTTAACTGACAGTGCTGTTTGATAAGCGTTTCGCATACCCTCGTTTCACAGTTTCCAACTAAGCACCTTATATTTGCGAGCAGATTATCTTTGAGCAAACGAGAAAACAGGGTGGGCACGAACAGCTGTATGATCTGAGTCAAAGTAGCCACTCCAAAATGAAAGACGATCTATAAGAGAGTGGCGCCACCGATAGCCGACTGCGATATAAGCAAGTTGCGCCCATGACTGAGTTGCATAGGGAGGTGGTTGCCACGTGACACTGTGGTCGTTTAGGCCTAGATACGCAACTCGGTGTGTAGAGTCCGTGGAATGCGCATAACTGTAACCGTCCATCACAACTGCCAGTGCACCGCGCCCAGGCAACAAACACCACCAACCGCTTCTCCTCCGATCAAGCTGTGCGTCCATATCACCAACACGGAAAACGATGACCGAGTGTTTAGTTGGTTTCTGAAGATCAAGGATAGCATCATGGAAGGCACTCAACACAGCATTTGAACAGACATCTGCGGGAGCGTGTGCAGATATGACAGATAAGTAAAGTCTCTCAGAATTGTGTCGACCGACTTTGATGGAAGTAACAAGTCTGAAGACACACACGCAGCCATTCAATGAGATCCAGCCGAGCAAGCTTTATTCTGTTTTACATTTCGGCACAATCTCCGTTAAGGCTTGGCGGTGAGATTCAGCTTCACTGTCACTAGATACTCAGATGAAGAACAATCGATCCATGGCATTATCCAAGGGCGAATTTAAGTAAGATAAAAACGGTAGGATCGTACAGGTGCAGTCCAGAGATAGCACACATCTAGTCCCAGATTCGAAAGAATGCCTGCCATGGTAGCTTGCTGACCTATTTGCCGGAGAATGCGGACGTTAAAGATGTCCATTGATACTAGTTGTCTTGGGTTGGATGATGGTCCAACCTAAGATCAGGCGAGCCTACCAAATAAAAATGAAAAGTAGGCACAACCATTTAACCGCACCTGTTGGATCCATTCCAAGAGCATGACAGGGAATGGATGAGACAATCTGTGAGATGGCAGTACAAGAGTACAAAAAAACAAGGGGCCATAAAGAAACCTTTAAAATCAATAGATGTTGTGTAGGCAATCCTGCCCGAGAGTTCACGTAACAGAGCTAAATGTGCGAAAGGATGGCATAAGTGACCCTGCAGTTGGGGGTTAAAGTAAATATAAACCGAAGGACATGATTTCCGAGCCAAAATCTAAAAACCTCAAATATGAGTGGGAGTGAGACAAAAGCAAGTCTTCGGGAGCTCATGCAGTTCTACGTTTCTTCTGTAAACTTGCGAAAACTCCCACTCGGTCAGACAGAAAAAACCGTGACGAACATGTTTTTCATAGTTTACCAGTGAGTCAATACAGATATATCGGACAGTTTAATGAACATTAAAGACTGGGTAATTTGACTAGTAAAAAGGCATAAGTCCCAACAGTCAACACTCACAATTCTAGACACGCAGTACGTTTATGTCCACTGACCGAAGTCAACTGTTGTTGTTGATACGAATCACAGTGGGCCAATTGAAATCGGAGTTGTATACGTGGACACGGGACTAGCCAGAGCCATTATTGGCCATGGCGACCGTAGGGCTTGAACCAACTGTTTGTGTGAACAGAGAGCTAGATTTCCTAGCTGGATAACGATTGTCTTGGCAGTGGTTAACATCTGTCAGCTGACCATTTTGAATTGGTTGACTGGAACTCAGTAGAGAATACAGAAAATTTGCTTTCTGTCCATCCGATAGCTCATATCACCCATGTACGTTACGGCTGCGTTGTCCATAAACTTGGTCCCACTGGTCACGAGCCAGGCTAGGTGGTGTTCTTTTAATCGAACAGTAAACGTATTCCACTGCAAAACAGCAAGAGAACGAGTACACAAGCATAGACTAGTTGAGGAAAGAAAGTTTGTCTTTCAAGGTCAGAGTCAACAAAGGTGATGTAGTAAACCAGCTGCGTAACGTCGCGGCTTGGAATGTGCGCCTGGGAGTCTGACGAAGCTTACGATTGACTCTCTGTTGCGGTATTGCATTTGAAAGGCAAGCGGATGAACAGTGTCTTCTCCACTGCAATCACCAGGTAGTGTGGTTCTGCAATGATCACATCGTGCGTTACGAGACGATCAGGATAGGTCTTTTTGGGCAGTATGTTAATATTACAATCTGACGTTCGACTTGTTTGCAGAACTAACTCTTTGCTTTACTCGTCAAGCAGTGAATCATGCTGCGTTTTTGCACAAGTGACACAAAATTTTGAAAATTGGTGTACTGCAGTGCGCGAGTCGTTTTTGCAATGCATAAAACGCTGTAAGGTCAATTCGTTGTTCAAGAGCTACACCCAGAAACTAAAATATGTTGTCTGAATCAGCCTCTGAGACAAACGTGATTTTTTGTGTGCACTTGACTGAACGACTGAACTATATGTAACCGAATTCAACAGCACAGAGATATCGTGTGTACCGTCGACAGAACTACACGTTCCCAACAGTAAGACTCAATTGTTGATAATTTAACGTACAAATAAATGTCACCTAACAACAGGCCTATTGGAGAACCTGTTACAACTCCATCGGTCTGTCAACAACATATGTCGGTAAATTTGAATTACTCATGGGGTGTGTAGATGCCGTCTGAGCTTCCGACGAACAGGTCCTAACAGTCCTGTTAATGACCTCTTGTGTTTTGTTCACTTTCGTTTTTTGACAACTCAGTCCGTTTATAACTTTTAAAATATCCGACAAAATTCTATTGACACGGTGGTGACTTTTCGTAAGCACATTTGTCATGCTGTGTCGTCAGTTTCTCCTGTGAATTTACAACTAAATACACCGCTTATTCGGAGTCTGCTTTGTAGGGCTTTTGAGTGGTCTTTGCTATTCGGAATAGAGAACTAACTGGAAAGCATTTGGATTCGTGTTATTCACTCAGGTTTAGTCTCACAAATTATCCGTTTGCCAGTTCAGCAGGGCTCAACAATAACAATCGTAGATGAGAATAACTA
>LOND01000034.1:305153-322873 GCA_014220965.1 Paragonimus kellicotti
GAAGTGCTCAGCCCGGTGTTCTAAGCGTCGTTGCAGATTATGAATAAGCCCATAACTAGCTTCGCAGACTAACTCGCTCACACCTGACTTCCTGCTACCAGTTGCTCGATGATATAGAAAAGCTTCAGAGAGATCCCGATAGCAGTGGCTTGCTCCATCGCGATAACCCGTTGTGTCCACCCGGTATCGCGACCCTCTCGTAATTGCCTCCGAAGTTCCAGGCTAGTAGCTTCGCGGGCTGAGTTATATTCACTGCCAGGAGGAATATTCCGGCGAGCGTCCAGAAGTCTAGTGAGCACATAAAGACCTGACAGGTGACTGTTGAACGAGAAGCGGCACCATACGAGGCAGTAACACACTTATACAATGCATGCCGTATACGTGTCCAGTGTGCTTCAATTTCGTCTGGTGGGTGAGAACTTGAACTAGAGGCAAACGCACACTGGTAAGCATGAGGCGCCTGTGGCCCTGATAGTTTAGATACGTCAATGTTTGGTTGACGGTGAAGTAGCTTCCTATCAAAACCTAAAGCAAAGTTGGCACATAACAGTGCATGATCGGAATCCACGCAGGTTTCTCAGATTGACTTGGAGACGGCCATGCCACCAACAGCTGACGGTCACGTGGTCAATCTGTGTCTAGAACGTCAGAAGTTAGTAGTTGCCAGGAAACAGGCCGTTATTAACACAGAGGTGTAACAAACGTTCACCGTTGTCTGTTTCATGAGTACCTAAGAATGAGGACCACCTAGGTCACGCTCGTCAGCAGCCAGTACTGCAATGTCCGTGCAGATGGTTGGTGCGTTGGTGATAAAAATAATCATATACTGCTTCTGGACTGTAGTCTTTGGAAATACATGCTGCAACAACAAACAAACAGTTTGTGGTGGGTGCCTCTCGGTGCTCTAATCATGCCTTTAAGTCTGACAGCGCAAAGGAGGCTGTTGACGAATATCCAACCAACAGCGCCTTCTTTGCATATACGCTTAAGGCAATTCCAACACCAGCTTGGCCAGTGGCTTGAGCCACAGAGTCTCCAGACAAGCGCACATTGTACGTGCATAATGAAGTGGCTGACGGGGATTGGATATGTAGCACTGAGCTAAAGTCCTGATGCCATGTTTCGGCAAGACAGATTACGCGCAAGAGTTGACTGTTGACCTATTTGCATTGGTGATCGAACATTAAAGGTGGTGAACTTAGATGGTGTTCCAGGGATAAGCAGGTGCTTGTGATCTTGGTGTTTGATACATCATCGTTCTGGTTGACTTCTATCGCGAAATGCAAATGAGGTATCTGGTATGTGCGCGAAAACGGGACTGGGGGGTCACAAAATATTTATTTGACAAAAAAAAAACAGAAAAACGAGACAAAATGAGTTGATGCAATAAAATTTGATATGCGAGTAAAGCCGGCCCCCGACACCTCGGTCAAACAGTTATGGCAGAAGGGTATGATAAAATTCACAATTGATATAAGTTTAACTTCATAACTGGGCGGACAGGATACTTTTCGGTTGCCCAGGCCAAAGAAGTGGGTTGGCTTGAGGGGCCCCATCTAGGAGCCTTTGGTTCAAAAGAAACCTAACCCACAAGGCAGCGGAGCGAAGCACGAGTTCACGGTCCATTGGGGCTAGTGACCAGTAGTGGTTCGATTCATACGCCCTTCGGATAGAGTCCATCTACTGAGAATTCCTAATGAACCCTGTAGAAGGTTGTGACAGAAGCAGTGCAGCAGTCCAAGGATTCAACAATGAAAGCAGATCCGATGTGGTAGATCTGTCCAGCCAGGAAGTCCGAGGTCGACAGAACTGTCCAGACATACGTATCTTGTTGCCGGAACCGGGTGGCCAAATTGGTTCATACGCCCAATGAATGGGTCCAGCCATTCAAGGTACTTGGTACACCTTACGTGCCCGTTGGGGCCGGTTATCATTGAGGTGATTCGTACGCCGTCCTCGTAGGTTGCCTATGGTTAACAGAGACTGGAGATGTCAGTACGCCATACAGACAGTAGACCAGACGGACAGTCTGCTGTACGGTATCCTATGTGTTCCCGTTGACGCATCTGAAACTTTTTATGGCGAGACAACATACACCATGTCGAAGTAAAGTCAAAGAACTTATGGGGCATTTTATAAGAGACCCGGATGTTAACCGTGAATCCACCACGCCCTGGTAGTACTACTGCTCATTGTCCGCGACTGCTTATTTGCCGGGAGAACCCTGCTTATTTCGCAGTTAGACTCCGCATGGAAGGCTGTTCTCCAGTCCGCAGCCTGGGGACGCGCCGGGTGACGTCGAGCCACTCCACCCGTTTACCCGGGTGCCGAGTATCAGAGTGCGAACTTTCGCCACCTAGAATAAAAGTCTAGAAATGAGATGTTTCCAGATCACACGACCTTCACATTGCTCATGCAGTCACACTTTTTCAGCGCTTGCAACAGTCATTATCGTACTGTGTTTACAAGGATCAGCCAACACTAGTTCATACGTTCAGTAGAGTTTACAAGCCCGATTATGCCGTATCTGCCGTGTTCCTCAGGAACAGTTTCCACTGCAACAGGCTCGCGCAGTCGCTAGTTTGGATAGCCTGACTACCGTGATCTGGGCAGTTCATCTGTTAATACTGATTGATAAATATGTTGTTCAATGAAATGAAACACTTCACATCTGCGAGGTAATCAAATGTGAGCAAACGGCAAAGTGAAGTGAGCACAAACAGCATTCACGATGGCTTTAGCAAGGTGGCGTCCAGGACAGATGACGACTATACAGTCAGTTTGCATCTATGGCTGTGTTGCACAAAGCAGTGTGTGACGTGCTGCTGCTTCTTGCGCTGAGACGTGAAACTTGATGTACAAAGTCGGTGCGCTGCGTATAATTTGAACAACCGATCATCAGTGTCGTTCCTTCACATTCGGAAATCGAACGATCTGTCAAGTCGCTTCTCACTTAGAGGGGGATGACCAAGTCGTGTGCTCATATAACCAGCAACATTATGATGTCGGAGCGTATAGTCTGTCTTAAAAAAGGCATTAAAAAGCATTCCAGTGAGTTGTTAAACTATGGTCGATCGGATCGCACGTAGATAAAATGGATAAACAAGGTCATTCACGCCCGTGCTAAATTTGACGATAGAGGTGACCATCTGATAAGATCAAACTGAGTAAACTATGCACTGTCTAACAGCTCAGAGCGATCTCCAATCTAGCCCGATCACGGGATTCAGCCTCGGCACTAATACAGAGTATGTGAAAGAACGATTGACCGGTTGCACGTCTTAAGGGCGAGTTCACGAGTGAAAATGCCACTGTCATAAGTCACTGCTTTTAAAACACAACACTCGTTCAGTTACATGAAGAAAATGCTGACCAGAGCAAATTGTTGGACAGTTATCTTGAAGTGTACGACAATAAAAGCGTCAAAAATAGTCAGCTGCCTTGGATATGACGGCGTTGTCCGCAAAGTAAAGACAGTTAGTGAGGCGAAGCAACGAAAACTGCAAGAACAGTTGCAGCTGCCATTTTACTCTAAATAACTCGTCTGCTTGTGTGTAAGATGTAGGCACCTTCGATCATGAATTGAATCTCAATCCCTCTCCCATTTTAAAACTACAGTAATTTTGTGCAGCTAGTTAGGCATCGTTACCAACCAAGGCGATGGACAATAAGTTCAAATTTAAAAGTAACACACAGGTATAACTGAATGATACCCCATGACTTTTTTAACCATGTCCCAGACAGTAAATGTCACGGACTTTTGGCAAAGAGACAGAGTCCATGGAGACAAGCCTGATGTCCATTCAAACCGGCTTCGGGATCCGCAATTGAGACTCTGTGAGTCAGGTAATGGAGTGGCATACGGAATATGTGCGTGAACAAATCCAACAAAAAAAGGAAGATATCATCAGATAAAAAATTGTTTAGATTGTTACAGACGATGCACGGATTACACTTTATTTTTGATTTGATGGCTACGAATGACCTACAGTGAGCCCAAACATAATATGGATGTTTCCGTATGATTGTTTGAGAACCCTGCACCGAGGGCAGCCATGACTAGCGTGATCAACGCGCGCCCCGAACACCATGTTCAACTGAGAACCAAACAGGGCGGAGCATAGAATGACCTGACTGAGTGTGGAACTTATTCTTACACCGCTTAGTCACGATGAAACAAGGCTGACAGAGAATCCCGAAAGCGACTGGTCAACGGATGTCTGGAATTTTACGACTCCCGTACACAACACTGAAGCAGACCGGAGTCCCGATCACAACAATGTAAGAACAGAGTCAATATCCCGGTAAAATATAATGCTCGTTCAACGCAAGCATCAAGCTGTTGCACAAAAACCATGTAAACAATATCTTTGTAAAAGATGTGCCTCAGACGCAAGAAATTCGATACTGCAAACAACGTGACTCGTTAAGGACACACGAATAAGAACAAATGGGCAAAAGTAGAGCGGGACTTACTGAAACTGTGACCTTTAAGATGCGTGTACGCACCATATCTGAGTAGGCAATAAAACGACCGCAGCGAGATAAACTTGAAGAAATAATGTCCATTCCTTTACGCGGACGCACCTCAGCCAGTTGCAGTAATCCTTCAGCCATGGGCACAATCGTATCGGAACGTGCACAATTGGCTGATATTTTTGAGTCCAACTTTGATTTTGGTCGCGCAAGACGAACTAAGCAGAGTTTGTCGGGATAATGCAATAAACATAACCGGGCAGATCTGGGCATCAAGGTTTCACCTGACTTAGTTGGTCGTTTTGTAACCACGAAGCAAGCCGGTGGCGGCCGAGTGGGAGCACATGCAGCAGGCCAGAATGGCAGCGCAGCAACATGTGCTATCCCCCGGTTGTCACTGCCACGTGGTCTACCAACCTGATAAGCCAGAGTGAAATGAGCACGAGCCAAACCGTCTAACCCGTGTTCAGGTTGTTCGCACGCGAGCACTTGTAGACGAGCATCCAAACCCACTGCAAGCAAACGATGCGGTTCGAAGCGAGAGTCCAGGTTTCTAGGTTCAGATCCGGGATCGTAGTGTGCACCAGACAGATAAGCCAGTCCCCGAATGTCTCGACGGCAACCACGCACTGTGCCGGCTAATTCCCAACGAGCTGGCCAAGAGAAAATAGTGCGCATTAAAAGCATGGATGTAATAGTATGCATAAAATGGTAACCATACACAGTCCAGAAATCAGATAACTAGTTTGTAATCGCAAAAACTAAGCACACAACGTATACCACAAAGTTGCGAACCCCAAATTTGATTTGGAGGAACAATAAGTGGACGACCGACCCTCGAACTCACATTGACCGTCTTCGGCTAAACAGCGCTCGTACCGCCTAACGATGGCATCAGCTCCTCCACTGAAAACAGTATTTTCATCTGGTGACGATATCAAGGTTAACACGTGGGCGATATGACTCGGGAATGTGTGCAACAGGCCGCCAACAGTGACGTCCCAAACGGAGACGGTGCCGCGATTGTCTCCGGAAAAGAGGACTCCACTATAACAAAGGAGTAACACAGAAACGTAAACAAGAGAGATAAGTTAAAAGTGGAACTTCGTAAAATAGAGATAAGTGTTGTCGATGAACATGTGCTCGTATATAATACTCGTTGGTCATACGTGTATGCGCTACAAACACGGACCAACGTAACTCAGAAATTCAGTGAATAACATAACGGAATCACAAAAAGAGGAAGTATAAACAATAACGTGAAATTGAGAGTAGCTGTACTGCTTTAAAACAAATCGACGAATGACCGGTAGTTACGTATGACATATGCACGCCAATGTTTCAGCTGACTGTAATCGGAATGCGACCAAATGACATGCAATCAAAGACACAAATCTTCTACTGGATTTACAACTGAGCAATACGTCTCCATTGAGATCGGAAACAAAGAATGTTCAAGTCGAACATTAAGCAGCAACCGACAGACAAAATTCCCTTTAATGATACCTTCACTGTGCAATTAATAATTATCATTAGAAGTGATATAGTGCCCATTCGGTCGAAAACGTAAAGGACAACGATGAGATGATATAAATGACGACAATCGACCTCAGGCTAAAATAGTAGTAACGCGGAATCGCGCGCAATGGCACTAGTATCAACACAGCACGATTCCTTTTCACGCCTTACAGTTACAGTGATTTTAATATTAATGTTTTACTTCGCGCAGATTTTGCCGGTTTTGTCGATAACTGTACGGAACAAGCATCGTATTCAAAATAATTTTCATTCGTTGACGAGTAAGTATTTTTACCATAATAAACGTCGCCCGATGCCCGAATGAAACTTGCACTTTCAAAGTACACTATCAAGAAAATTCAGGTCTCGCAGACATTTGATTTATTCAAAGATGAAAACCAGGAACCGACCATAAAAATACCTAGAATTCAGGTTCGAGCCAGCGATCATGAAAGCTGTCTGGTAAATTGTAGACAACCAGTGACCCAATAACCCAAAACACTCGATTCCGATAATTCAAAATACGACACGCGAAAAGCTGACAGCCTGGCCAATCGGACAATCTAGGTCGGTTTTGCTCTTTTTTGACAGAAACTCACTACTAACATACGAAGCTTTTTGAGGTGAGGAAAACCCGCCTTGCCCAAATAATGTGTAAATTAGTTTCCTTAGCCGTTGCGCTTCCTTCTGCTCATAGGCTGAAATCGATCAGCCGTTTTGTGGTTGGCCTGCAAACGAGCAAGCATCGACCACAGTCCCAGAATGGGTTGAGAAAGGGTTTTGCAAACGGTTGGTCCCAGTGACCACCAGCGAAGTGGTGGACAGCTGTTTCGACCTAGTTGGGTCTCATCAGCACCACGCACGCCGGAGAATCGAACCCACGACCCGTGAATAAGTGGCAGATTGTAGTTCAAGCACTTATCCACTAGACCACGGGGTCACGGTCAGCGGGGTTGCAGGAACCTATGTGAATTAGTTTCCTTAGCCGTTGCGCTTCCTTCTGCTCATAGGCTGAAATCGATCAGCCGTTTTGTGGTTGGCCTGCAAACGAGCAAGCATCGACCACAGTCCCAGAATGGGTTGAGAAAGGGTTTTGCATCAGCCAAAATGATGTAAGCACCAATCTGATACCACTCTGTGTTCGGTTGGATTACATCAACACAGCCATATAAGTTACGCCGAGTTATTGAATAAGGAGATTCTCATTAGTTTACTTCGATAGGACCTCATCAGAGTCCACGTTTGAGCTGATAGACACACGCACATATGTACAATAAATCACGCTAATGTGTGACTCAACTTAACCCAGACGCACTGACAAGATGATCCAAACAAAGTCGATCATGTCAAAACAGTGGAGCAGAAAGGAGGGACAAAAATGTCACACTGGATCACCCTATTTGAAACAGGACCAATACCAAGGTGACTTTTGGTCCAGTCGGTGAGTAGAAGTTCACTGTGACACCATCAATAAATGATTATGCTCACCAAAAGCAGGCGTGCATGCTCGGCTTCGACCACGTTGTTCGACACCAAAGTGTCGGTAAATACAGAAAATTCACACGAATGCGTTGTACAGGCAGCACCCGTCGACATTGTGATGAGCAAGCTTTGACCGGTTTCTTTCATGATAAAGCGGAATAAACGGTGCAGTGAAACCAGGTTGTCGAACCGAACGAGGATGAACTCATGTAAGCCATGGTTATGTGGACGTAAGGAAGTGCGACTGGCTTGTTTTAAGCAATATCGACCAGCGCGCAGACTACACTTAAAGCGTAAGTGCAGCTTCGTTCAATGCAGAAGAACAGCTCGTTTGTTCGACTGACGAGCAAGAAAATTCACATGCCATTCCATGCCCATTGGTAGGACTAACTGAGCAAACATACGCACTACCGAGAGAGTATATCTATCACTGACCAACGTTTGTTCCCTGAGCCTCGACATTTAAATGTCCAGCCCAGCCGTCTGAACTGCAGATCGGATCACCTGTTCAATTCAATCAACGTGACAGCTAAATGAGCCTTCAGGTCGGTGTGAGACCGCGGACTGCTAGCACATAACACTGAAAGTGAACGCGTCTTCAAAATGTCAACTAATAAAAATTATTGTCTCTGTTCGATAGAGTTTAGGCTGTTAAATCCTATAAGAAAAGACCATCGCTGAAAGAATTTTCAGGAGAATATGGTCTAGGTAGGCAAATGATGGTAAACACAAAAAGGGAGATTAGGAACCAATGAGTGCATGGAACCTCACCGTAGACCGACGATTATGAATCAACGCGGAAACACTGTTTACATCACTAACAGTGAAATGCACGGCTGGCTTCCTAAGACCTACACAAAAATCAATCACTTACACGAATCTTGCTTAAAAAGAAACCCAGTAAAGTTCAGAAAACCATGAACAGGATGGATTCCCACTCAAATTTTAGAGGCGCCACATCGTTAAATTCTGAAGACCGGGCTGTGAAGCAGCAAATGTCTCAAGTGACGGTGTATCGGACTGGTCCTAACAAAAATGAGGCGGCAATCAAATGGAGCCATTCTTAAATACAGGACAACGATTTTATGAAAGCACTTCTACGGAAGGTTTGATCACTGAAGGCTACCCCTGTACTAGGCTCAAAAAGGTTTAAAAAAAGATTTACCATTTTACTGAAAGGCCGCGACACAGGTTGAATCACCCGTCATCCCAGAAAGTAGCGTTCGCTCAGTTGGTACTGTCATCGGGCAGGGAATAGCATACGAATGGTATGGCTTTTAAGCCAAACGACCCAGCTGCCTCAGTATTGGGCAAAGATGCATTTGGGCGTTGTGTGCGACGTACGCCTTAACGCAGTACGGTCGATGAGGCGTATTTGCATGTGTCAATCGACTTCGAGTGTGGCAAGTGAAGTTTTGAGTCGCAGAGAAGCAAAACAATGTAGTTCTCATTACTTAACAAGGTGTACCTGTCTACAGTGTAATTTTGAATTTTTTGCTATGGTCATCGGGATACAACCGAAGACAGGAGCGACATCAAAATGAGGCACATGTCGGTCTAGCAGTTGTAAACTACAAAACAGAGTTGGCGTGATATCGTCCGCTTTGAGAGGGAACAAGATAGCGTCCCAAGAGAGTTGTTAGTTGGAATACGTTTGGGACAGATTGAATACTCCTAATTTTAGAAATGGTGAACAATCGGTAATTTCTTTAACTGGTGACGTTTCACTTCTGACACAGATAGAATGAACCAATTAAAAAGTTGGTAGCAATTAGGACAGGCTAAACGTAAGCAACTAAACTAAACAGAAGTAGGCAGGTCGTGGGACAGGTTTACATGAACAGGGGGCAATATTGGTTTCGGACTGCTAATTTACTAGTTACAGCAGATTGAGGACAAGCGAAAAGCCTGACCGGAATGAAATCAATATAGTCTGACAGATAGGTCCGCCAAGGGGCTGATCGTTTTTGAAGAAAGTACATAGGAGAATTACTATCTTAATAAGCTAAGATGGTCGTCCCATCCAATCATCAATGCAAGTTAGTTCGATCGATTCAGGACCGGCCACCATGGGTCAAGGAATTCAGCCGTGTCAACTCTGCTTGCAACGCGTTTGGCCTTCTCAATTTCAATTACTTCTGCAAATGGGCGCTACTATGTAGTTCTGAACCCTCGTCTAACTCAACATTTACCAGACCAATTTGACGATATGTCTAACGCGTGACCAAAGATTGCAGAATTCTTGAACATGGCCTGGTACTCCAGTTGGTTTCCTCGTGCTGAAACTGTCAGACAGTTCACCGTAAACCCTAACCTGAGCTGAAGTATGGGAATAAAGCGCCGACAGTGTTCACATACTTGGTCGGTACACCCCTGCGTTTAAGCGACTCTAAAAGTGTAGATCGGTCCACCGAATCGAACGCACCTTTATAGTCGAGGAATACGGCGATTGTTGGCCGGCGGTACACATGACGCTGCTCCAGAATTTGACGAAGGGTAAAATGTGATCTATACAACCCCGCCCAGGGCGAAACCCTGCCTGTTCTTCCCTAATGTTTACTTCCCGAACTGCAGTGAGTCGACGAAGTATAATTGATGCTAGAACCCTTGAAATGACTGGGGTCAAACTAATCCCTCTATGGTTTTCGCAAGAGCCCCGGGCTCCTTTCTTAAATATGGGAACTATTATCGAGTGACCCCAGCACGGAGGGATGGTCTCCGTCGTCCACACAACTGAATCAAGGCCTCTACTAACGCCTCTCCACCTTCTTTGAAAAGTGCCGGCACGAGATCATCTGGACCAGCAGCCCTATTACGATTGAGAGCCGAAAGGCAATTGCGAACCTCAGTCTCAGTGGGTGGTTCCAAATCTACCGGCAACATCCACAATCACAGGATGGGGAGACTGGTAACACAGTGCACATCTCTTTTTTTAAAAAAAACCTGGCTGTGGCCTCATTCTCTAACTTGAAATGAAATACAGATCAATATCTCCAAGGCTCGAGTCGTCAATACCAAATTGAGCAGCCGCCAACAACAAAGAAGCAACCTTCCGAAACGCACATCGGTAGAGAAGGTAGACCGACAAAACGACGGATTGATGTTAATAGCACCAACCTTGCGGGTCAACGTGTTCTTAAAATAACTATTGTGAACAACGAGTAATTGTAATGAAAGAGACAGGATACAACGACAACGTTAAGTACAAACACTTCCTGGTCTGCGATCAGTTCAGACAACAATCTCTCAACATCAAAACAGCTGGAGATAGAAAAGTCAGGACATAGGATGTTAATATGTTCCAATCATTTAACACCCAGATACTTTGGTTTTCGATCGCCAGGAATGTTGTAATTAGGCACACTATCTCCATCGTTCACAACGTACTGAGCTGGCTCAAGTCACTTGAATTGTTTCGAACACTGTTCGACTAATTTGTAAAACTGTTGCGACAGGCTGTAAACTCGTGACACAATATGGACAAACTGTAGAATTAGGAACGGTTTATCTTCCGCAGATTTATCGCAGATTTTTCGTAAGGCTGAGCTTTAGTTTACGGTGGTCTTCGTCGTTTTCGGAGCCAAACGTCATTAGCCTGTTTGTTTGTGGCCTCAGCTGAATCAGTGGAAATTCATCTCTGGGCTGTTACAGTGCTCTTCTAGAGCAGATCTGTTTGTAACAGACTCACACAGCTGTTGACATTTATATCCAGTGCGCGTCTGGGTCATTCACCTGTTCCAGCTTAGGCAGTTTGAATGTTAGTGTTGATCGATGAACCCAATTTCAATTTACTCACTTTACCTTTGTGAACAGATGGCTTCTAAGCAGAAGATAAAACAAAGTGGGCGCAAACAACGGCGTGGTTAGAGCCAGGGCGGTTACTCCAGTTCAGTGTTCAGTGGAATGGTGATATCATTAGCTCACAGCGACATGGGCGATTTGTGTCCATGATTGAGTTGCACATGGTGGCCCTAATGTGATGCGGTGATGTTCATTGTAAAGGGTACTATACACTCCATATTTTGCTTTTCTGTTATACACAGTCTACACTACTCGACTTAGCAATACACTTTTGGTGTGCGCGTCTCGTCTCCTTGGTGCTCCTGTTCCACTAGATCGGGATTGCCTATAGTGAGCTATTCAGCGACTGCATTTTGAACTGACTATTCGCGTTTATACCTTTGTATAGGGCTAGTCCCTTACAACCGTTTTGGAGTGGGCAACTCGGTATGCAAATTTAGCGGAATAAGCACAACTGTAACAGTTGGCCCCAAATGTTAGTGCGCTGCATTCCGACATCGAACACACAATTGGCCGCTTCTACTTTGGAGAAAGACAACCAAACTGTGCGTCCAACGCATCAGCAAGCAAAACGATGTTCGAATTTTCCTTTTTAAGCACGAGACTAGAGAGGAGATCGTAAAAGTCGTACATTACGGCATCTGAAGTATAATGTTGGAAAACATGCAGATACCACAAACAGACAACGTCCCGCGATCTGAGTTGGCAGTCTCTGATCAAAGCACCAAGTTTGACGGAAGACGAACGACCATTCGCTGAGACACGATCGAGCAACCATCGATGTATTTCGGCGCTCAGTGCGACCCTCACTACAGACTGACAGCGAGCTTTGGCTTCATCGTCACCAGAAATCGCGACAGCAGCTGATTTACATCAGTGTTTAATCCTAAGTGTACACGAATGACAGACAGAATTCTAAACGTGTTTCGGAGACCGAGTACACATCTAGTTCCAAACGCACGAGGGTGCTCGCCAAAGCAGCGTGCTGGTCTTTTTATCGGAGACTGAGAAGATGAAAACGTCAACGTTTGCTAGTTGTCCGAGGTTTATAAGGAGAAGATTAGAAACAGAGAGAGAAACCGAAAATGGCTGAAACGATCCGTCTGAACAACGATCGCTTTGAATACCTTCCAGCAGTTTACGCCGTGGTAGCGGGTTATCTTTGGGGATCGTACCCGAGGTCAGACTTAGAAGTCAGAAATACATGGCAGTGAGTGGTTCACTCAGCTCGAGGACGCAGTGAACAAGACATTAAGGTCTGATGCCCATTGTTACCGCGGGCAGCAGAAGTTATCAAAAATACATCACAGTACTGAGACGTATTGTACGGTTTTTGTTTGTACTGAATAACACCTCGGTGGTTGCGGCCAACCGTTGGAAGATCGGAGTATACAATTTGAAGGTATCTCTTCTGACTCCCTTACTCGTTGTTCAGAAATAGTTCCGTTGTGTCTCACCACTTAAGCACACCCGTGTGGTCAATAGTGCAACATACAACTCGGTGAGCTTGACTACTTTTCACCTGGCTGCTTCCTTTCGGCCCATCTGATCTGGATGCACCTGAAGGGGTCGAGGCGCTGACTAATGTGGTCCTCTGGATCGATGCAGCACGCAAGGCTGATCACCAGGTCAAGGTAACAGAGTAAGTAGCTAAAGAAGTATACTGACACCTCCCACTACATCGAAACCGCACTCCGCGATAACTGGAAGAAACAAAACGGAAAAGTGAGAGGCCCATAAGAATTACGAAGCCAATAAGCCCATAACGCGGTATTGTAGTGAAATATTTCTCACTGAAGATAAGCTATGGAGGGGCTGCTGTTTACCGCGGTAAGTGAACTGACGGACAAGTCGCTGAGTTTCAAACTATGCTTAAGGACTCTATAGCTTAGACAGGTTTCTGTCCCATGCTTTAACAATCGCATCACGTAGCTAAGCGACCGACGGAAGCGAGAGGAAGACTTGATTCATCGGTTTAAAAATGTGGCATTCTTGGTAATTCCATGTGGATAAAGTGGAAATTGTACGTACCTCCAAGTTTTAAAGAAATTGAAATTCTGCTGCACGATTTCTCTCAAAAGATACTTGAATATGACAACGTTAAAAACAACTTATTAAGATATACTGTCAACTGCCCATCCGTTTATAATAGCAGTCAGAAGTCAATATGAAAGTGCCGATCAACAAATTGACTACAATCGATTACCAAGTGTCATGTCGTTAACTCGTGTTTACTGTTGTTGTGAAATGCGAGTATCGTTGTGCGTAAGCCCGAGGATAGAATAGGTACTAATTCGACAACACGATAAAACAGTTAACAGAATGGATAAACGAGGGTGGAAAAAAAGTGAAGCAAAGTTTAAACGAGACCAACAGAAATGGGTGAATTGTCGGTTTTATATTGCAGGTAATTCCGGAATTCGCGCCAGGGTCTACTCGAGTTCTCGTTATCCATATTTCTTGAGAATTTTCACACCAGTTACGGACGGCCATGATAAAAAGCATAACATCCCAGTAACTTCCTTCAGAGTTCTTAGCCGATAACACCAAGCACATTTTGGGTTTCAATCGGGAAGTTGAATAGAGACAAAGACCACACTTGAAACAAACTTCTGGAAATACACATGTCAAGTCAAGAGCTGTCTACCATGCTGCTTTCCAGGTCACTTCCAGGCAAGATGAAAGGTGTAAAGTGTTCGGCAAACAGGTGCAAAACATGTTCAGGCTGTAAGGAAACTGGATTGCACGAACTCATCGACACGAACTTAAACAGTGGCTCGCAGAACGTTACGCCCTGTGGCTTTTGTACAACATTTTACATTTGATAACTTTCAGTTTTTCTCATCTTTTCCTTTCCCGATTTTACATTTACCCTTGGCGTTTGAAACATGCGAATCGAAAATACACTTTTTCTCGAGGGTCGCGAACCGTCCATTCCCTCTCTGACCTTTGGGGGTGTTACTGGCTAACGGAATCAATTGTTCATTTCACCGTACTTCTGTATTTATCTACCTTCACAATTACCTCTGCCGTGGACTCAGAATCCCTTTGGAATAGCACGACAAATTGAATCCATTGGGAGTCCCTTTATTCAATGTGGTGGAACTCCAAACCAACGTACACTCACGAACTACTGTGGATCAGTCCTTCTTATTTTCATCACATTTTTTATTCGTATTCCTACCTGAACTGTATATAATGTTTAGAACCAGTACAGGCCAAACAACGTCGACAACTCGGACAAATCATGTCAGCATAGTGATCAATCCGGATAGCATTTTGGCGTAGCGTCGGATTTTTGTTATAACGAACATCAGAGTAAAGCAGGTTGTCTAAGTGTGTCACGCGTTAGAACAAACAAGCTACACGCTATGCTGAACTAACCAGTAGGAAACGCGAGGCTTTGGCACTAATTATATTACTTCATTTTATTGATGCTTTTTGTCTATAAAATAATCCATGGAAACCCAATAAAACTGAGGTTTGATTTGTGTCACAAGTTCTGTTTTGATCTTATTTCAGAAGGCAATAAGTTCTAACAACTACCTTAAGTAATGAAATCGGATAAGAAATAAAGTTGTGGTTCCATAATTTGATGACGAAATGGACCTTCCAGGTAAGACCTGATTCGACAGTATGGCTTCCACAAGGATCTCGGATGAAAGCATACATTTCCACGCACTTGTTTTGCACGCATGGTTCTACGTATATCTGATACAACAGACTCGATATAAACACGATGCCACTTTTCTCAATGGTGTAACTGGTTGCACTCAGCGGATACTTGCACACCGACGTTCATTCATTAGCGTAATCACCAAAATAATTCAACTACCACCCTTATGGTTGCTGTGTAAATTGCACGAAGGTTTGATACACAACCGCCACGGTTTCCAGTGAGTGGCTATTTAAGTGACGCATGTTCCTTCCTTCCACTGGTTGCTACTGCTCAACTCAGACTAGGCCAGAGCAAAATACCAACATCTGCAAACTTCTGGAAATATACGATGTTTCTGGTTTTCCACAGCGTTCTTCCGGTTCGAAGTCTGTTCAAACAACAGACCGACAACTTTTCAAGACACATAACAATTGATTAACGAATGAGAGCTGGGTGTGGTCGACCCCCCAACCCACTAGAGTGTGGATGATGTTGGCTCACCGTTGGGTGCCAAGTCTTGAAAGTTAACAAGGAAAGAGTGTACATCTCTTATTTTACATCTTTGCAGTGTGAGCAAACCATTGAAAAAAGTGCGAAATCAAAGGTTAGGTAAAATCTGAAAGATGAGAAAATGTTCAGACTTCGCATGGCGAGATACTCGCTGTCCTGTAGCATACCAGATAACGTGGGTTGAGTGTTATTAGGTAGCTCGAATCTAAGTGGCGACCACGGTGACTGGGGTCTGAACAGATAAACGTGAGTCTTAATGGACGTCGTTATGGCCATACTACCTCGAGCCCCCAATGAAATTCATGATAACAATCGACGTAAGGTAAAGTGAAATAATGTGTGACTAGACAACATAGGGGAAACCACAGACAAGATCCTGTATGATCTAGTGGCGTTTCAACGACCTCGAGATGCCATTGAAATCACTGTATGAAGACATGTGGAACAGTTGTAAAACCCATCTTACGTTGTCAGGAAATATGAAGACCCTGACTGTTCCATTGAGTAAAGTGGGTAGGTGTCGCCTATCCTGGATGGGGTCCTCGTGATCACTCAAACCGCTGGTTGGAGACGCTATCCGAAATGGTAACGTGCCGCAATTGACAACGTACCTGAATTCACACCACTTCTAGTTCTCCCGCTTAGTTTTCTTTCATTATCACTTAAACGTCTCAGTAAAGTTTTCTCTAGGATATTCCACGTTAATGTTGAGGTGGGCGGCGAACCGATTCACAATACATTTGGTCAAGCCCATGGCTGTTATGATGATGACAGTTGCAGTGCACTAAACCTGTTGAAAGTGTTCACATGACGTATGCCGTTAAGATGTTCCTTCGTACATCATGCACCTGTGTAGTCGGAATCAAGGGACGCACTAAAATCAATCATCAATCATCATCATCATTTCCTGACGACGCTGTTGCTTGGCCACCACACGGTTTCACCGAATTGCTGGTGGTCTCAGTATAGAATACCTAGTACCGCAAATGCTCACCCGGCATGCGGAATGTGACCCAACCATCGTAGACTGTGCACCACGATTAGTGGACCAATCGGTCATGCATCCCGAGCGCTCCAAAATATGTGCCCGACGGACGCCGTACTAGTCACCACCGAGTCCGATTAATCGGGGCAACTGTATCAAACACACAAGTATGTTGACATCTTCGTCGTGAACTGGCCACAGATCCGAATCATAGAGCAAAACAGAAGGCATACAAGCACTACATATTCTTTCTTTCAACAACCGGACTTCTTTCCAACGACGTAGATGACGCAGGTTGGCGACGGCAACTCGTGCCTATGCCACTCTCATTGATACTTCCTCGCCCCGAAGTTTCGACGATCCTTCGACAACGTCACGCGGGATTGAGACTTCATCATCATCTACCAGTTGCAGACGCTTATAAAGAAGAGTATCAGGTCCATCTTCGATAGACTGGCTAGCTTCAACACAACTCGAGATGGATAAATGCCTTACTTTCACTTACAGCTCGGTTGTTTGTTTGCAAGGTGTAGGCGCCTTGATGTTGTATGTTTGAATATAGACGTAGCTATTTTTAGTAGTTAGGTCCACTTCCCCTCCCCTCCTCTGTTTTCTTCTTTCTTCCTATATAAGTTTTTTTCCTTTGTTCTTCTTGGTTTGTGGCAGTCAAGCATCAGTGTGAACCACTGATGTATTGCTGTGATGATGATGAAGTGCATAGCTGACTAACGTGCAGTAGAGTTCCCAGTCGGTAATGTTGAAAAGCACCATATCCGACCGCTGACCGACAAGAATGAAGCGGAAAGCGGCTTTCCCCGTCACTTGAACACTAACTGCCATCCGCCGCGTCAACAGGATAGTCGACTGTACCAGACGATTTGTCCCGCAATGCGTTTTGCTCATGCAACCTTGAACTGATTTACCCTGTTGTCAGGTGGTTCGATCGCAGAAAGGACGCATTATCATCATCATCAAAGACAGCAATACATCAGTGGTTCACACTGATGCTTAACTGCCACACAACCACGAAGGGAAAAAACAACCTATATAGGAAGAAGGAAGAAAAAGAGGAGGGAGGAGGAAGTGGACCTAACTACTAAAAATAGCTACGTCTATATTCAAACAAACATCAAGGCGCCTACACCTTGCAAACAAACAACCGAGCTGTAAGTGAAAGTAAGGCGTCATCAGCAAGACAGCTTCCTTACGGCTTTCACTGCCCCGCATCATCACTTCACAGACAACTCGGCCAAACAACGACAACATTCACGCCACTGAGCTCGATTAGCT
>LOND01000035.1:10934-23449 GCA_014220965.1 Paragonimus kellicotti
TGTCTCGGTCTGGCCCATTCAGTGACCATTTGTTTCAGTGAACTCAATTCCGTTTCATCGTCCCCTATTACGAAGCCGTGTCTAGTTGTCGAATTTGTTGTACGTGCACATTCTTTGTTCAATTTTCTAGAATTTTTCCCATTCGAGGTGAGATATTCAACTTTTGTGTACATTCATTCGATTAGTACTGTTTCAGATCCCGTTTTCATGAACGCCTTCTCACTGACCGTTTCGAAGATAGATTATCTTTGTCGTTGGACATTAAAAAGACAGTATTGAATTGAAAGGTAACCTGTAACTCGCTGTGAAATCGAATCGTTAGCAAACGACTTAGGAGTGCTCGAATACCTGGTCTTCCGAACCTAACGTTGGAGCCTCCCCTCAACCAAAGTATGCGATGCGCATGGGTATTATTGGCGCATCAAAGAATCTGCAAACAACGAAAGGGTAGCAACGAATAAAATGTTCAACTCTGAAACCATTAGCGTCACAGACGCAAGGTAGTTGGAAACCCGTGAACAATGTACTCTAGGTTACAAGTAGTATACCGATGATGACTTCAAAGACTACCGGATTATGCGGAGTGAACCGATTTTGACACCATGCCAATTAGGTACTGGGCTGTCTCTGTTCAAAATGTCCACGATGTTGCGATTTCAGTCGACCATACATACTGCCGATGGTAACGATGTGGTTCGTCTGTGCACCCACACGATTACAGATTGCAGACTGGGCAGTTTCAGTGTGAAGTCGTTTTCATCAAGATTAACGTTCGGAAGACTAAAATCCACCAGCGGTTGCCATAAGGAAGCGCGCTGAAAAATCATTGGTCGAGGTTGACACAGTGGCCAGTTGCCACAGCGGTGACGTGAATAATAGACGCATCGTTTGCATATTTCCCACCAGTTTTAGTATGTCTAAAAACTTTGCTGAACTTCTCTAAAAATAGAGGTGAATTCCGGTTTACGTCTGAAACAGTACTAATCGAATGAATGTACATGAAAATTGAATATCTCACCTCGAATGTGAAAAATTCCTCAGAAATTGAACAAAGAATGTGCCCGTACAACAAATTCGACAACTAGGCACCGCTCAGTAATGGGGACGATGAAACGGAATTGAGTTCACTGAAACAAATGGTCACTGAATGGGCCAGAGCAAGACAACTGTTCGCGCATCGAAGAATGATAAAAGTTGTAAGCTACTCAAGAAAACTTGTGGAAGGATAATTCAATTCTTGCACGCTTTTGCTCCGTTGGGTCTGTTAGTGTGTTGTGCAAAGCCCGTTGTCTTCATTGACCATTTTCTGGTCGGTGCTGACTGACCTTGGCACCCTTTCTACCCTGCATTTCATTGGCTACGACTCCGAGCCGTTTCGGCCGCTTGTTCATTTAATAAGCTCAATAAGACGTTGTGTGTTAGCACGTGTTCTGTGCATCTATTTTGTCCACCAGCATTGTGCATTTGCTACCGCTGCGGCATCGTATTACCAATTAACGAATTTTATTGTGTCCAGTAGAACAGTTCCTCATCGTGGTGATTGAGAGCGACTGATGAGGACATAACATAACGTTTTACGGGCTCCATCAACGTAGCTTACTTAGGCAACAGTTTTTTTTCTACAGGGTTATTAAGCGGTAGAACAGCCTCCCTTCTGAGATCGTCGGCTGCATTCCTACGGATCGTTTCGAAGCATTGCTGGACACTTATAATTAAAACAAAACAGTGGTCCCATATTCATTGTAATTCAAAAGAATGGTGCTACATCATGTCTTAGTGTCTCCTTTTTAGGCCAGGAAACGTCCGCTTGACATTAAACAAGACAAACTGACGGTATCCGGACACTTTTGGCCCTTTGACCCGAACGGCGGAGTAAAATTGCCCTTGATGATTTAGAATAATCTACTTGGCAACCGGTGCTCGACAGTCCCAGTAACGCTTATTCCGACAGTCAGATTAACTGGACTTTCTTCAAAGTCTAAAAAACGTCAGAAAAGATAGTCGAAAGGATTGGAATTCATACGATACTGTTTGACTAAATTACAATAAACGTGCAGTCTCATTCTGAATGTGAATCAAGTGGATACACAAGGTATCCAGCGGAAAGGCTCTCCAAAAACAGTAACTAAACACGAGTCCGCAAACAGCCAACGGCAAACGGGAAATTGGCTCATCAAAACTATCGGGCGCAGATGAAGAGAACGTCAAACAAAGCAGGAAAGAAGAGCTTAATAGGTAACCAGTGCTAGTTATGAAAAAGAAGAAAGCAAACAACTTATGCGCAGTTATGGTACAAAATTCATTAGGATTGTTTGCCGCACACAGCGAAGAAAAATCGGGATAAATTTGGGATCAGCGTTCTACAAAAAACCAAACAGGTTTCAGCGAATACATCGTTCCACATCACATCAAACACAAGATGACAAATGTATCAAACGAACTTTCATGGTTCGAGCACCTTGTATTAGTGGGTGAACCGCTTCATGAAGTCTCGGATTGAAAATTGAAAGCTGGGAATAGTTGCTTGTTTCTTTTTTACCAGAATGACCAGACCAGGTAAGTTTTAATTGTGTCCTTCACTCCGAACTTCTCCGAATCGGCTGTCGCGGACAGGCTGCGTTCCACAACCTCCTTAATTTTGCTTCACGTTCACGTCACGTCACTTGTGGAAATCAGCACCTTGATAGTGCTCGTAAAATCTTTCCAATTGAAACCCGCACATTCTAACGTGATGGACGTCCCTTTTGACTGCTGTTTATCAAGAATTATGCATTATAAAGTGGCCAAAATCGGGGTAGATATCAAGGCGAACACTAAGCTGCCGGCCGAGACAAAGCTACCGTTTCCAGAAGTTTATCTGCCACTCACTTGGCCCCTCTGGCACAGTGCGCAAGTCCACGAGCCCTTCTCCGACCACCATCTCTCACGCCTCGGGTTTCGTGGAAAGTGATATGAACAAAGGAACAGTCACACTGCCATCCATCCTACCTCAGAATCCTGCACAAGTAATTGCATCAACCACGAAATTCTTCCCACTAGAGTCCGTAATCGAAACGAACTGTTGCGTATCTCTCTTGTACTTCAAACGCTGTTTACCGGTTTGGTGCTCTGAGCCTGTTTCCCTGATGGACTCAAGTTTCGTCGAGTTTAAGTTGGCCGCCGTCTGATAACTCCTGTAACTTTCCGAGGCCGGAAGTCAGTGAATAAACTTCTGAAAGCTGCTCAGAAGGATGTGACTAAAGTCGCCTTGGTTGCGGACGATCAGGAGCATGTCATGTCCCACGAAAAACTTCACACACGCTCAAGTCCAGGCGAGAGGCCCACCGCATCTCAATAGGTTGCTCAAGGCTACTTGTATGAGAAATACAATCAATGTGAATCTGCAACTCGCATCTCTTCAGTTTATGCCTGCTTCTTCAAACCTCTTCGTGAGTATGCATTCGCACCAGTAGCTGCTTCAACCTGACTAACTACAGCTATGAACAACGTCTGAGAATGCAGTATGCATTCACACTAGGTAACTTTAAGAAAACTTTCTGGTGTTCCACGATTGTCTAACCACGGGTCTCCAATGTGTTTTGATTTGAGTACTATCTGGGCTCAGGATATGGGCGACATCACCCCAAAGTGTACGGTTTACGTTTATCTTCGTTTGCCCGAATTTATCACAGACCTTTCATTGTGTTGTGGGCAATTATGTAGCGACTGTAAGAAATGATATTTTTGATAGTCGCATTCACCTGTACATTTTTGATGAGTTTGGTTTTTCACCTACTTTTGTTTTAGTCAAGCCATCCTTTCTGTAATCGACAAACCTCTCTCCATGAAACGAAAGTATCAAAGGGGAAGCCATTTTTCCAAAGCGTGGGTTTTGGGTGGAATCGAAAGAGATGCCACGAATGCGTTTATGGTAGTATGCGCTGGAAATAAACCCCAATACGCCACGCTGATTCCCATCATTTCGTCATGTGCGCGTGGGTCTAATCAAACATTTATCACACTCGATAACAGGCCTAATCCATAACTGACGGGCTCACCGAGCACTGGATACGATAGCTCATTATGAGCATTGGACTATCAACCACTCGGTTAACTTTGTGGATCCCGAAAATTATGTCATCCATGTAGATGAAGTCAGGTTCATAGCAAGATGTGCACTTCACTACACCACACAAATTCTCATCTAGTCTGTTATGGACACTGTATATATAGGTCAATGTCAATCGACCTGGTTGGTCAATGCAGATATAGCGCACACGATTGACTGCACTTCACCACAATGCACACAAAACATCGAAAACTTGTGGTCCGGTCGCCAGAAGCACTTTAGAGCAATATCCAGATCTAATCGTCAGCTATTCAACTCCCAATTTACAGGAGATTTTGTGGCGCAACCAAAATCCATGTGACGGCTGTTATTCAATGTATCGCACTTGAATTCATTATCAAACATCGCTGAATCTGATCTATCCAGAGGATGAAATCGCTAGGGCAGCCTTGCTGGCCGAGCCCACGAGAAACTCCAAGGATCGCAGTATGCTATTCACAGCCGGTACTGCTCAGCTAGACTAAACGATAGCTATGAACAACGGTGGCGGAGTGATCTGGGTGCATACCCCACCGTCACCCCACTGTGAGCACCACCGCCACCCCTCCGCCACCCCACTGGATGGTGGGGTGCCCCACCGTCAACCCACCGTGACCCCACTAAATTGGTGGGGTGACGGGCGGATGTGTTGGTAGGGGAATTGCCAACATTGTGTGGTCGTATATTTCCATTTCGACCATATCTTCGAAACCACACAAATGAAGCACTCTCAGGCTATAGAATGACGTATTCCATCTGAAATTGCAATGAGCGCATTTATAAGACTTGAAAAAGTAAGCTAACGCCAATAACGGGTTATTTTCGCGAAAATGATGGGAAATTTTTTATCACCAAACCAGTACTTTTGGCACTTGATCGATGTATTTCAATATTTGCAGTACCGCTGTTTATTTAAAATTGATGCACTGTAAATACTTTGCCTGAAATTCCGATTTTAAAATTTCAAAAATATTTAAAAACGAGGATTCGCGCCAAAATGACCGTTTTCCCTTTTGAACGACCTTCAAGCCGAATCCCTCGAAACGGATAATTGCCAGTATCCGTTCACACTATTAGCTGCTCCGTCCAGTTGGTTAAACCTATGAACAGCGCGGATAAGAAGCCCACGGGAAAGATCGGAATGGACTTGTATTTGGAGCGTTCAAGGTACATTATACTGATTCTGTTCAATTTTGTTGAAGTACATTTTGCTGAGGCCGCACAAGCAGTGATCTGGCGTTGAACTATCATTAACATCAGACCACATTCACGACCCGTGGTTTGATAAGCATGGCGCTCCTGGGATGACGTTACGGCATCTTAAATAGGAAATATGGGCAGCCACAGTTTGTAACCGGCAAAACCATTGACCAACAGTCGTCAAAATCATAAATATCCACAATACGAAAATCTAACTGTTGTAACTGAAATGGTACAAATGAGAATGAATGCTATCCTAGGACAATTAATGGATATCAAAGTGAGTCATTAGCCATTAAATAAGCGAGAACCGAGCTGCGTACAAGTGAAAAGTTACATCGAAGACTAGTCAGAAAGCTGGTAATGATAGAGTGGGACATATTCACCTAATTTACACTGTCTCATATGGACCGTAGATAGGGAACAACCACGTAATAACGTCAGGTGCAATCGCTTTTGGGAATGACATTTTGTCGACTGTTTTCTACCTAAAATACCGGCAGGGAAATAGACTGAACGTATAACTAAGATATCTAACTAACCCATGGAATTGATGGCATTGATCTCGTTGTAATCCACTTTATTATGTAATGTAAAATGCAATGGAAACGCAATTTGGCTGGAAATTACAATTTCTCCCGAATCACGCAAAATTGAACATGTCTGCATGACGCAACTGTGTATTCAACCATGAAAATTCCGATGGAAATATTTTCAGAACGCAGAATCGATGATAAAGACCGATATCACGAATTTATCGAAAAGAAGTCACAAAATTTTCCTCAACGAAGGTGCGAATATGAACAATTTTTAGATATAACTGATTTTCCTCATTACAACACAACTATTAGACCATACAGAATGTATATATTTGACCAAAACTGTGCAATGTAATATTTAACGAAAACTTCGAAAAATCTCTTTCCGCATCCAAATGACCGTTTGCAACTCATTTCGACCTTGAAACACCATATTGACGAATTAGTCTATCGCCGTTTAAGCACTTAATGCTGTTTCATTCATTTATCAAATCTTAAGAGTCGAGCAGACAGTACTGTATGCTAAAACGCATAGCCTTACCAAGTAACTGAGAACGAACACGTACAAAATTCTATACAAACTATATTCCTTTCTGAGATTGGAGCTGCTTGCTACAGAATGGAACGTTCCGAAATGAAGTGGGGTTTGTCTGTTCAGATGCTTCTGGGCCACGTGCGGAAAACGTCTAAATAGCTTGACTTGTTTTTTCTGAGCTAAAGAGTTATGCGTATATATGTTGCCTTCATTTTGGACAGTATGCAAAAGCTTTTCGCACTAATCTCTGAGAGCCCTTCCATGAAGTTCTCCGATTCCTAGTTGAAAGTTATACCCAACAAACCTACTTGACATTGCAGGCTTCCAGTTCTGTCGAATGTTTCCAATCTCAGCGGTTGCGATAGCCTTCCCGTGACCACTCGCGACACATTGCTTGATATTAGCAGTTGTGTTGCACTCGAACAGACGCTTAGGGTCTTTTAATCCACTGACGTTGAGTCTGAAATTTGTGGGATAGAATTCATATACCAGACGATTGAGGGAATGGTTGTGCTCTGACTCGAAAATGTTCACAACTAGACGCATTTCTTTGGACTACGTAAAATCGTGAGCTGCAACAAGTGTCGCGAGAACTAAATTGTCAGTCATGAAAAACAGTAGCCTACTAAACAAGTTGTACACTTGTGCATTCATTCTTACGTCTTTTGTACTTCGTACAGCAATAGTAAATCTGGGCAATTCTCGGGGTTCAATGACACTCTACTTAATAGTGTTTCAAAACTTTTTAACTTCTGGCTAGTCCCACGAACGTAAATAACACCGGCATCCTCCATGTACCTATACAAACACTCCTAGAACAGTTAAACTGTGAAATTCATCCTGGAAGCTGCGATATAATCCATGTCCTAAAAATAGAACAGTACTAGCCGTTGCTTGTAGGATAAATGAGCCCCGCATTATCGTATATATACATTATTCCTGTATACATATATTAACGGACACTCACTGCCACACGCAAACTATCAAACCACGATTTCAGTGATTGCCTTCCAGGTCGAACGTGAAAAAGCTGACATAGGAAACGGACAAACTGACTGGATCCGGGTGACTTGGACCCCCAACCTCGAACCCGTGAACAAATCGCTGAAATAACTGGAAACAGCTGCAATACTGTAACATCCCGCAGTTGGAGGACGCACGTGAGCAATAGTAATTCACTGTGCAAAGAACGGAATGTCCACACGCTGAAACGAATGATACGAATGCTAATCACAACTGACCAGTTGGAAGTCGTATTCACAACCACCCACTTAAGCACACGAATACGTAGGAAGTGCCTATTGAGCAACATATGCAAAACGGGGACAACAAAACATGATTATAAAAAGAGATGTGTATAAGCGGCAAAACAAGCCTCATACAAGCACACATTGTTCTTTCTCGTTGTTGATTCCTGAGCTTGGTACAGGTACGCAGCTGCCGCGAAACCTGGAGGAGAGAGAAAAAATGCACAAGTTTTCAGTCGCGCAGTTTGATTGGCGGTCATCGAGGAGACGACGCGCAGAATACGTCGTCTCCTCGATGAACGTTCCCATTTATACGCGAAGCATAAGCTTACGGGAAGCTCGGAGGACTGAGTGCGTTCCACATTGTTCGAAATAGGTGTAGGCGGGAAATCCGTGAACACACCAAACTCGTACAGAAAAAGGTCCTCCTCACTTGGCACCCTAGTTGTGGCCGAGTTATTCAGCGCGAGGTGTCGGCAGTCTACAACATCGTGCCGCCGGATTGGTGCCCTCTCCTTCGGCTGCAGAATTTCCAGCAGCCATGTGCTACCACTGTATTTCTGTGCTAGATAATGAAGACTTTTTATTCAAGGTCGGCCTATACAATGCAATGGGTCCTGACAAGATCCATCCCAGGATTCTCAAGGAAGCAGCTGCTAGTCTGGCAGAACCCCTTTATAAGCTGTTTAGACAGACACTTCAGACTGGCATTCTCCCTAGCGCATGGAAAGAGGCGACGGTCACGCCCATATTTAAAGCGGGCGACCGGCACTCTCCGGCTAGCTATCGGCCAATCAGCCTTACTAGCATTCCATGCAAAATAATGGAGCGCTTATTAAAGCGTGCCATCCTCAACCACTTCTTATCCAACCATTCTTTTTTCTACCCGGCATGGCTTCCTTCCTAAGCGGTCATGCATAACGAATATGCTTGTTTTCATGGATAGTCTGACGGAGGCCAAAGACAATGGCCTCATCTCAGATGCTATCTTCTTTGACTTTGCCAAGGCTTTCGACCGTGTCCCACACGGCCCCCGAAACACAAACTGGAAGCCTATGGTATTCAAGGAGAGGTTCTTCGCTGGATTGCCTCTTTTCTCGATAATAGAACTTTTAGAGTTAAAACCGGATCAGATCTCTCATCTCCCTCTTTCATTTCTGCGGGAGTTCCTCAAGGGGTCAGTGTTAGGTCCTCTGTTATTTCTGATCTACATCAATGACCTTCCGGAGAATATTTCCAGCAACGCCCCGCTGCATGCAGGTGACCGAGAAATCTGCAATACCGCAGATACCAGTGCAACACAGATTGATCTCGACGCGATTAAGCGCTGGTCGGACGATTGGAGTCTCCCACTAAATGACAATAAGTGCGCACATATATCACTCGGTGGAGATTCTGGCAATGTTTTCGTGATCCATATTCGTATCCGTATCCGTATTCGGCACAGTAGATATCATGAAAATCGATCTGAAGAAAGATCTGGGCATCTGGTTGTCGTCTAACTTATCTTTCGCGTATCACCATGAGATGGCGGCAAAAAGGGATTTGCCGCTCTTAGGATGATTAAGCTTAGTTCCATTTGCATAGGCGAGAAACCATTCCAAAAGCTTTACGGTGTTTATATGAGACCATTCCTCGAGTATGCTCAATCAGGTCGTGTATACCGGCCTGAAGAAAGACATATTAGCTGTTGAGCGTGTCCAGCGCGCGGCTACCAAACTAGTCACGGGCTTGAAAAATGTCGCATACGAGTCTCGACTTGAAATTCTTGATTTGCATTCCACTTGAATTTCGACGACTCCGCGGTGATTTGATTCTCACACACTTCTTACTGAGAGTGGGTCTCGTTGGCCAACACTTCACCACAGCAAATGATTACGGTCGGCAGGGGCATAACAGGAAGCTTTTTAAGTTTAGTCCCCAGACCTTTCTTAGTAAGCAGTTTTTGCAGGGTTATTAACCTTAGAAGCCGCCTTTCTTCTGAGGTCGTTAGCAACGCTTCTAGCGATAGCTTTAGAGCATTACTACCCAGCCAGCACAAATTACCCTATGATACGGTAATTTATGGGGTAAATTACCCTAAAAATTACCCATAATCTTGGCGTGGTGTATTAAGACTATTAGATTCAACCAAATCAGCAAATTCAGGTTGTAAACAAAGAAGAGCGCACAATGGCGAAGGTTGTAGAGACCGAGCGGTTGTTGTGTGTTGAAACCCAAAAGAAGGAGTGCAATAAACGGAGACTGCATGTCAACACTTCGTGCATTTCCAGTGCCGGTCCCAATAATGTAATTATTGCTTACAACCAGCCCCACCTTATTGTTGATATTGACGATGCTGACTTAAATCAACCTGTTCTGTATTGCAAACGTTTTCAAACTATTACTGACTTCTGGGTGCACGGCATCTCGTCTTCCAAGTTGTACATATTTGAGGTAAACGAACTTAACGATCAGTTGCATCGCGTATATTTTTCTGATGTTTTATGCAAATGTGTTCTTTTTCCCTCGTCTTCCAGTTCACTTGTCATTCCACTTTTACATACGTTCAACAAAACATCAATAAACATGACTTAATAAACATGACACGAGTTCGTGTATTCTTCTTCTGCTAGCATGAACATTGCTACCCACAACTAACGAAATGCTATTCATTTTCAGATATGGACGGGAAAAAGTGTTACTGTGTGGTAAAGATTGACGCGGACGACAACGAAGATGTTGCCGTCATCAGCAGCACCTGGCTTAATGCTGCGCGAACAACAGCAGCCATTCCGCGACTACCTGGAAGTTCGTACTACAGGCATGCACGGAATCATTTGCAACCGAAGTCAGACGACCCGAAGTTACCAGTAAGCATACTGGTTACCACAAGTAAGTAAGATTACTTAACAGCAAACGTCCCAACATTTCATTGCAGTTGACTTCGAACATGCCAGGGAAATGGAAATCCGTTACACCTGCGGTAATCTACCCTCCAGTGATGACACAATAAACATGGGTTTACCCCAGAAACGACGAATGTACGTTGATCATTCCAGTTATGTAGCATGTTAACAGTAAACCACCACGTTTTGCAGACGATGACAGCGATGGAGACTATAATGCCAAGAAAAGAAATGTTGGACCTACTGCTGTCACATATTCTGTCCCGTCGTGCAGCACCAAACACCGAATACCCGACAGCGACGCAACACACGGTGCACATACCATTGTCCAAAACGATAACAGTAAGAAAACAATACCTCGGTTTCTAATACTCGCAGGAAGTTACTTCGGAGAAGCGGTTACTAAGACTGACTTTCAACATTTGAGTTCATCCTTTCACACTGCAATAAATGGTGAGAAAATGTATGTTGCACCTAACGCACTCCCTTAGAGCTATCCCATAGCGTCAATGTACAGTTAAATGCACTTCGTGTAACCATTGAAAGACTGACAGCCGAAATCACAAGACTGGTGAACAAACAAATGCCTTCTTTGCCATTACCTGTTACTTCGGTAACACAACTACAGGAAACAGATAGAAAAATGTTGGATCCCAAGTTCCATTCCACAATGGTGAGTGTGAAGCTCAGTGACCGGCTAACGTTCTGCTTACAGGCTGATTATTTTCGGGGTATCAGTGCCCCCAGTGCAGGAGCCCTGCTTAGGAATATGCTGGAACGACTGATGACCAGAGCGGTGGCCGCGCAAATCACGTATTCCGGTGCGCATCACACGTTTGCATTCAAACGAACACAACTGAAAGCCTTTTTACTAGGTAAGACCTGCCATAGAACCTTAATACGGAACGCACCTAGGGCAAATACATGAAAGAAAGGAATACGCAACCACCCCTGACAACATGCTGAATGAATATTGTAAAGGGTGGCTACATTGCGCGAGGGACAAACGACAGGCACCAAATACTCCGCAACACAAAGTGTGGACGCTAGTCAGGTTTGTGTGCAGTAGCATGCTGATATTCTTACTTATACAGGAGAACATACGGATTGTAGATCTCTGGATGAACAGGATGCTTTCGACCAGGATGCGGATTAACCCTTCCCTGTTTTACATGTTGTATCACTATTTACCACTAATAAATGTTATTTGTCTGCATTGTAATCGTTGTTTTCCCTTCAATGGCATCTTGAAGAAGGCCCTGCGCTAACGGCTGGTTGGGTTTATAGACTATAGGGAGAGTGGGGGATGTAAATCGGATAAGGGTGTGCGGGTAGGTTAATAACCCGGCGAAATACTGGTTAGAACAGCTGATTTGTACGTGCGTTTAACTGAGTTGCTATTGGTCCATACAACCTCTGCATCTGATTGGCTAAAGAAAAACGGCGTGGAAAACGCTTTCGCTGTGGACACGACCCTTTTTCCACTACGATTTCACCGGATTGGCTGCTTGACAAAAAAAGCGGAAATACGCGTGGAAACAGGAATTGTGCTCATAGGGAAACGTTGCGACCGTTTGGCTTATTCTGCAGTATCACTACAAGGGTATATGCACATGAGGCAGTGCGTAAAGGATGAGGGAATAGTTCGTTCGTGTTTCCGTGAAGATTTTTTAAAAAAAATCGAAGTATAGAAAATGGGTAATTTATGGGTGATTACCCATAGGGTAATTTTTAGGGTAATTTTGGGTCATTACCCCTAAAATTACCGGGTCAAATTACCGGATATTTTTTAGAAATTACCTAGGTAATTTGAGATGTTTTGCTGGCTGGGTAGACTCTCATTTACCGAAAATCATATTATGCAAGCAATCGTTCTCTGGTTCTGGGAACCTTCGGCCTCCGCCTCGAACCCGTGTATTGATCGCTGAATCGATGGATCACTTACTGTTGCAGTACCCAATCTCAAAAATAGCGCTTGTCAAGATCGTTCTGTTATCGCCCAATTAAAACAAACAGATA
>LOND01000035.1:34498-47751 GCA_014220965.1 Paragonimus kellicotti
CGGCACTCAAATGATGCTGGCGTGGACCTCTTACATGGTGAAAGACTGACTGATCTTGACTATGCTGACGATAAGGTATTGCTGTTCGTCAATTTTCGAACAGCACAAACAACACTGCACGCTATTTCGCGTTTTCTGCTAAGTATTTCGGAATGCGCTTTGCAGCCTCAAAATGCAAAGTGCTTCTGCAAGATTGTTGTGATCACGTAGATTTAATGTTAGATAATGAAGTCATGGAGGTTGTTGACCGGTTTGTATACCTGGGAAGCTGCATCAGCGGTGGCGTCGGGGTGTAGGGAATGAAATAGAAGCGCGTATTTCCAAGGCTAGGGCGGTGTTCGCTAATCTAAGACACCTATGGCGACAGAGAGGTATTTCTCTGAAGCTTAAGGGTCGCGTATATCAAACAACAGTGAGGGCTGTATTACTTTACGGCAGCGAAACCTGGCCGCTCAGGGTAGAGGACGTGAACCGTCTCCAGGTATTTGACCACCGATGTCTGCGTTCAATCGCTCGTATCGGGTGGCACCAGCGAGTAAGCAACGAGGAGGTTAGGAAGCGGGTGTTTGGCACTGATTGTCAAACGAGTTCTTTGTTCAGTCGCTACATTTGCACAGACTTAGATGGTTGGGTCATGTACTAAGGATGCCAGCTAGTCGTTTGCCACACCGAGCACTGTTTGCGGACGCTGCGGCCGACTGGCGCAAGGTGCGAGGTGGACAGATGATGACCTGGCGTAGACAAATGAAATCGTTTACGAAGGGGTTGGTCACTGTAGGTCGGGTTCGTCTCCCGGGCTGGGGCCCTCGCGACTCACAGAGTCGGTGGCTTGAGACGTTAGGTGAGATGGCGGCTAATCGAGCTCAGTGGCGTGAATGCTGTCGTTGTTTGGCCGAGTTGTCTGTGAAGTGAGTGCACTTTAATGATGCGGGGCAGTGAAAGCCGTAAGGAAGCAATGCGTCGTGTGCAGACCACCCCCTGGACGCAAATTGGTCGCATCGTCGTATGCTATCAGAGCGCTACTTCATTAAAGATTTTCGTTTATTTTTGGAAGCAACCTTGGCTCAGATCATGCGATTGTTCCTGCCCGCTTCGTTTTATCGTCCAATCAGTGTTGTGAACAGTCAGATTCAACGACACAAACCGGCGATCTGACGTCAGAAGCAGAAGGGTAAGAGTCCATATTGCAGGCTTTTTTTTCGTCTAACAATTGGCATAGGACAGCTGGAGTGGAAAAATTAAACAGATTACCAACTCAAGGACGAAACAAATATGATAGAACTTTATAAGTCAGATTCCATATGATTGCAGACTTGAAGCACTCATTTGGAACTTGGACGGTGAGGGCACACAAAACGCCCATGAAACAGCACTGATGGCCAAAACACCCTGGTAAAAATAGATGATTTTAATAAGCATTGGGTAAAACCCTCAACAGCTATAGCACCTCCTACGAGGAGGTCTATTCCGAAAGAGAACCGCAGATAGATCAAGTTGTTTTCTGCTGATTCGGCGGAACAAGTAGAACAAGCGTCGACTAATTTCCGTAACTCCGAATACAAAAAGGACTGCTGTGAACTGAAGAGTCTGCGTCAGTACCATGAGGTCTATTTCTCCGAGCGAGCCGGAGTAATGTGAAAGTCATTTTTTTCTCTGGAATAGTCTGATACTGTTTCCCCTGATTTCTGGTTGCATTAGCTATCAACAGGGTGTCTGTGAGGTTGTATGTGGGAAGAATGAATCACGATTTTACAGCCCGTCGCGGCGACTTGACAAACGGGCTGAATATTTTAAGGATCAGTTTACTTGGTCTGAACCAGCTCATTTTCTTATGGCTGTTGAAAATTGTGTGGCTGCTCATGATTTTCCAAAAGATAATCCATCGAAATCCGAAGTGCCTATTGAAAGAACTTTTCTCCAGCTGTTTTCAGAGATGATTGGGACAGGCTGTTACCCGAACTGACCGCATTCTTTCATTCCATATGGAGGATTGAAAAGATGCTTCATTACTAACACTTGCCAACAGCCGTTCCCACTTTTCCACCATGTGACAATCACAGAGGTATTAGTCTTCTCCATGTTTTATCTAGAGGTCTCATGGGTCTTATAATGTGGCGACTTTTAAAACATAGTGGGAACCAAACAAGAGAAGAATAGGTAAGTTTCCGGCCCAGTCATAGGTTTGTCAATTAGGTATTCGCCTTGCGGCATACACTGAAGCATCGACACTCCTTTTCCCAGCCGAAAATCGTGAGATTTTTGAACCTAAAAGATGTCTTTGATTCGGTTACCCGACGTGCTTTCTGGGGCTGTCTCCATCACGGAGGAGTCCCATCGGAGTGTCATTTTTATTGAGCTTATATCTCTGCCCTGACTACAAAGTGTGCATTTATGGGCAGCTGTCTCGTCCATTCTCTATGCTTATTCTGTAACGCGTAATCAACAGGACCAGGTCTCACCACCAAGTGACGGATCGACGTCGACTGAACTAACCGTTAAAGTTAAATAACTTAAGTGACACTAGTGCTCCGTGAATCAGGGACGTAGCTCTTTCGTGCGAAATTTGCATCTAGGTTCTCAGTATCGAAGTGCCATTGCTTCCTTCAGTTAGCCTGTATCAAATGGGCTGATTGTATGGGCAACGCGACAGTTTGTTGGGGCACATTTGATAAATGTGGATGTTCGCGACCGATAACTGAGGTTCTGAAAATGTAGTTTCCGATGGTTGGGTCACCTGCTCCGCATGTCGATCGAACACATTGTGGTTGCTGATAGTCGGAAGAAACCTCAAAGTGGCTATCCGCTGATGTGGTCATGGACTGTGCTAGTCTCGATCGTCCCGCTGAAGAAGGCTGGTAGGTGCCATCTGTTTGGTCGGGAAGTTTGTGACTATCTGTACCATTGATAGAAAACTCTGATATGACACTCTGTCGCAGTCAACGACGAGTCTTCATCCGCAGAATCGTTGAGTCTTTCTTTTCATATGGCTCCATTGTTTTTATCTTTCCGTTTCTCTTCTTACATTTGTGCTTATTTGTTACTCTGTTACTCTGCGCACCACTGTCAGGGCCAATAGCAGCCCGAAAAAAGGCACTCACGGGTACGGCCGAAAGCTGGAAATGGTGGTGATGGTGATAATGGGCGTCTGATGCATCACACTTTGTTCAGCGCAGCCGCCGGCCGTTGGTAGGAAACGCAAGGAAGCTATGTGATAACGTAGTCGCAGTCTGAAATTTTTGGTCCCTTTACCGAACGTAATTTGTTAGTGTCGCTTGCGAGGTTTAGGGTTCCCGATTATCCACACTTCTGATTGGAAATGCTCTCTCATAAAGCTCCTTGTTATGTTCATTACTGCCTTCTTAGAGTTGCTAACATTTTTTAATGTTTTTGCGTGTTCTCCATTTTACGTTTGCACTTTATTATTAGTAATTAATGGGGGGGGGGTTAAGATATATATATATATATATATATATATATATATAATGTAAATCTCGCTGATGACGCCTTACTTTCACTTACAGCTCGGTTGTTTGTTTGCAAGGTGTAGGCGCCTTGATGTTGTATGTTTGAATATAGACGTAGCTATTTTTAGTAGTTAGGTCCCTTCCCTCCCTTCTTTTTTCTTCTCTCTTCCTATATAGGTTTTTTTTTCGTGGTTGTGTGGCAGTTAAGCATCAGTGTGAACCACTGATGTATTGCTGTCTATGATGATGATGATGAGCATCATTCGGCGGATCTCAACTTTCTCATTTCCACAGACTTTCTACCTAGCTTCTTTCCAACTTAAGTTTCGCTCTTATTATAGCTCGGTGGTAATATGTCTTTGCCACTGTCGAGATTTTAATTCTGACCACGCTTTCGTGTTGCAAGTATGTTGACCGCTGAACCATTGACGCCACATTAAGTACGACCAAATTATTATGTGCGAACTTCAAGCCATATCTATTTTCGAGTAACGCTGATACTTCCCGATCATCTCGAGAGGAGACAGTGGCTGTTTTGTTAATTCCTCTCAACGACCCGACGACTAGACCTTCGTTTCAAGTTGAAATAACGAAAGTCATTGAATGCGTTGAACGGTATTTCGATTACTGACAGGTTGTAAGGGTTTTTATTGACATAAGTTGGGCACTACCCACAGTTGCTTGCAGCTTTCACGTTTCCATAGATTTTTCAGCTAGTCATCTTCAAAAAGAAGCTCCATGCTCGATATTTGCTCTTGTTACAGCTCGTTAGTAATGTTTACCCTTGTCTAATATAAGGTCATAAGCGTAGTGGTCAGCACGGTTGCTTCATTAACTGGTGCTCTGAGCTCGTCAGTAATGTATGTTCTAACAACTACCGACCTTTGAATCCCGGCCACGTCTTCGTGAAGCAGCGGCGTTGTCCACTGTGTCAGGCTCAGGAAAAATAACGAATTCGGAGATTCCAACTCAATTGAGAAGATCTAGTTACGACTTGTTCATTTTAAGTTAACAGACAGCAACTGACTCCTTTCATGACGATTGGGTAACCTGATCATTACTCGCGAGTGAATGTCGTTGAGCGGTAATTTGGTTGTATACAGAAGAGGTACTTGAAATAATGGTGAACATGGTTGGCTCATTAAAGTTCTGCCGGATTTCGAGTCCTGGTTGTGGAAACGTTATACACCATCATTAGGGCTCAAAAAAGCAAAACTGGCGTTCGGAGCTTCTCATTGAAAGAAGCTGGCTGGAGGGTCTTTGTCAATGCGAAGGTTGCAGTCAACCATGGACGTTGTTTAATTTCCAGTCAGCATGGACTGTGCTTGAGTTATACTCAGAACGGTAGTCTATCGTTTGTCTACATATCAGCGCCTATGTTGTGAGGTACAGTTTCGCCAGTTGTGGAAAGAACGGGGTTGGAGTAGATTGAGAAACTTCGTGTATTAACCAGAAGCCTGATGTAGCTTCCAATACCTCTGCTGTGCACAACACTGATAAAATTCGGTCACCATCGTCATATTGACCACTCTCCCGAGCCGTCATAGTCCTCTACTATCAAACATCAGACTTTGGCATCGTTAGCTCTGGTTGGCGTCCCCCAAGGAAGTCCTATCTCTTGTTGCTTCGCAAATGAATGTTTGATGGCATTAAGCACAGGAGAGATCCCTATGTTAGCCCCATTCCTCGACCAAAACGGTCGGGGAATATCCGAAGTTATTCTACCGATAGTTGTACTATTCCACTACTGTCAGTCTTCACTTCATTTCACTCCACAGTTTCCCTGTTTTCTGTGTACCTCCATGTTATTGTTCTTTCGGATTAATGCTTCTTAAAGTCAAGACTGTTAACACTCCTTCTTCAACCTCTCCCTTGGTTATTATTCTTGTAAGTTTGGATGAGCTGGGTAAAAAGGATCTGCTTGGAAGCATCTCGTGCCTATTTCCGTTTTCTTTAATCATGGATACGAAGTGATTTAATTACTACAGTGTTTATAACGTATACAAACGTAAGTCTTCTTCGACCGTATCCTTTGTAATAGACTTCTTGGGATGTGACAACCGATATTTTTTCCGTAGTTGGTTGTTTAAAACAGACACGTTGTTTTCAATATATCTTGGTTCAATGACCACCATCCATTTCCTTTAAAGCCTTTATTCAACGCGCCTAAAGAAGCGCGTTCGTATGGCATGAATGTCTAACATGCTTGCTGCTCCTAGCAGACCGGAACAACACATTGTCATTGCCGAGGACGAGCTGCTGGAAATACCGCTACCCACCTATTGTTGTGAATTTTGTGGATTGACAGTGAAAACCAGAGCCAACCTTCGTGCGCATCACATAAAGACTCACAAAATTTTGAAAGTATTAACTCAGTCTTATTGGCGTTTCTAACCCCTCATCTAGAATGATGCTGATCTCGCTTTCTTCACAAAACAGAAGAATCAAGTCACCTATGTCTATCACTGTCCGATCGTGCCATGTAAACATAACATCGGATTCGGTGCCGGTTTTTCTACCTCTTCTCGATTAAAACAGGTACGCTTGTGTACGTGAACAGTGTTTCAGCTAACCACATTCTCGCGTATAGCATTATCAGAATGTTCACATGCAAAAATCCTACAAATGTGAACAGTGTGGTGAGTTTTTCTCCACACCGGCAAATCATGCCTACCATATGCGATTCTGTGGGAAATCGTTCGTGTGTCCCACTTGTTCCAGAAGCTACTCCTTCAAAAAGCATCTCGATCAACATTTCCGTCGCAGTGGTCATCGTCCAGTGAACAGATCGGTTCGACGCTCTAAACATGATGTGAAACGTTCACCTGATGGTCGTACACCGTTGGCTAGCATCGTACCAAGTTTGACACGCCGCATGCCTACGCTGTATGCTTCTCCCGATGTGAACGATGCTGTTCCCCCGTCCAGTTTACTTCCATCGGTGACGCAACCGACGCTAATGGTACCTATACTCGTTTTGCCAATTGTTATGGATTTTTCATACAAGAATGAGCAATTTCCCGAATTTAAAGCGGATCCCAGTACTGCTACTTATAGTCATTTCAATTCTACAGTTCCACTCAATCTACTTCAGGCTTTGACTGGAACACCGCCTGAACAAGTAAGAATCATCCATCATTACATTGAGAAGCAACCCAATCCTTGTTACAAAGTTTGCTTGATTTCATTTCTTCATCCATTTGCGCTTTCATGACAATTGTGTTTATCCAGAAAACGATGAGTTCAGCTTCTAAGGAGTATTCAGGCTTACACACGTTTTATTGACTGTGTTCGGATGTTTGGGCCGAGTTCCATAGAACTGTCCTAGGTTTCATCAATGCAGAAAGAAGACATGTTGCGATATGTTAACATTTCGTTTACTCTCATCAGTCGCAAACGTAAAACATGCGAGTTATATATGACACAAATAGAGATAGACAGGGTATGGACACCACGTATTATGTCATCACCACCACGGCAACCCTATGGGTTGCTTCAACCACTTTTGTGCACATAGCGCCGGCTGGTGAGTTCTGATCAACATGGCTTCGCTAAAGGCCAGTAGCTTCGGGTTCTGTTGACGTAACAATATTTTGAATGATTTAACTGGGTCAACCTGAGGTGTCTGGCAATCGATGATGCGGGGCTTCGAGTAACGGATTCACCGGTTTCAGATTGTGTCATGAGTTGTTTTAACCAGTTCGGGACGTGTTCTGCTACTCGCTGAGATAGCTGTCGGTCTGTTCTGCCTATGTAAACGTCACCGCAACGTGAGAGACAGAATGGTCAGACAAACTGCGTTCGCGATTGTGTAGAACGGGTCCTTTGGTGGTTTGAACCAAGCGTAATTGGGCAGCTGGATACGTACGGGATAGGGCAGATTGCAATTGTGCTTCATGTCGTTTGCCAGATGATGGTCGCCTTTGAATTGCAAAAATAGAATATATCTTTCTTTTGAGCTGTTTGTACTGGCTCATTGCATTTGTTCATCATGCTGTGAATGTCTATGAACTTTTCAGGATATCCGTTTGCCAGCAACGTTTTTCTCAGCATTTCTTGTTCCATCTGCAGCTTATCAGGGGTGCAAATACGTCTAGCCCTATGAAATAGGGTTTTCACCAAACCCCTCTTGTATGCTATCGGGGCAAAGCTGGAGAACTGAAGATATTGTCCGCCCCATGTTGCTTTGCGATGGACCGATCGCTGTAATGTCCCATCCTCACGCCTAGTGATGAGTACATCTAAGAAAGCTAAACTGCCGTTTGATTCCCTTTCGTGAGACAAGGATAGGTTCGGATGAATAGAGTTAAGAAGATTAAAAAATAAATCAAAATGGTCAGTATCCGTAAAAATCAAAATATCATCAACATATCGTTTGTACAATAAGGTTTTGCCAATATTATCTGAGACTTGCCGTTCAACCATGGATACGAAATGGTTTAGTTACTACAGTGTTTGTGATGTATACCGAGGATTTTGAAGTAGTCGTTTAAGGACAAGACATTACAAGACATTGAACTAGTTACCAACACTTGCTGGTTGTTTGTATTGTGCGGTGTGTTTGTACGTTCTGTGTGTTATGTTTAGTTTATCGCAGATGATTTTGGTTTCCTGTTGTTTCAAGGGAGCTATTCTTCTAAGTCACTTCCAGCCTAGTGCAGCACGAAGTGCCTACTTTGAACGAATACATTTTAATCGGTTGGCGTTTCGGGTGAATGGTTTGTCTCGCAGTCCAGATTCACCAGGTGGAAAACTGAGAACATCACAAGCATATATGTATTTAGAGAGAGTCACGCTACGTTTGATTCATCGTTTTATTTGCCTTGTAAACTGCCGACTAATCAACGTTTATTTCACTGGACCCAGTGTCCGTACTACCAGCATCATAATTTAGAATTTGCTGATAGAATTTACAGAATAACCCAGTCAACCCGTAACTAGTGATTTTCGTGGTACTGCAGTTTACAATGTATGTAACACATAACCAGAAAACACAAACATGCTTTGTCCTAGACTGTCAACGAGGTAGACGGTACACTAATCTGTAATAAGTCCAGAAAGGTATAGCAGCGACACCAATTTGCAGGCAAGGAACATCTTAACAGAGAACATACACAACCCTATTAGTTTAGACACCTGCATGGCTTTCCAATTGCGTCTCATGACCCGTCACAAAAAATTGTGACTTAAAAAGCACCCTGGTCGCCCGATAGATTTCGACGAAAACCCACCTACCACCTAAGACTGAAGACAGTACATCACCGGCCAATTGCCTTTCGGGCCTCTACCGAAAAAAAAATACCGTAACCTAGAAGGTAGCTGCGCCCCAAACATGACTACAATCGCCTGCCGTCCACTAAATTATTCACAGAAGGTCGGAGATGGCGTTAGTACGAGCAAATTAACTACAGCCCATTAGTTCATCAACATTGCGGTGGACACGGCGAGACCAATACCCCTCCCGTCGCTGGGGTCACACAACAAAACGATATAATCCAGTTACCACCATATAATAGAAGCGAAGCCTCCGGACGCTCTCGCGTAAACACCATCGCGCGCGCACTTAGAATTCAAAAACCCACGTCATTAATCAAGCGATTTCTTGACCATCAATCCAACAGTATACGCGTTGTCGACTCCACTAGCAGATAATCGGCCCCAAGAGAAGAATGAACATTTAGTGCAACAGAACAGGCAGAAGTTCTCAGCGCCAAGCCACCCGGTGGGTCACGAAACAATATAGATCCCATTATTTACACCTCCTCTTCTGCCAAAAACGAGCCCAATACCCCACCATACAATAATGCGACAGCCTCGGCAGCCTCAACCACAGTCGCCGCGATTTCATCGAACCATCACCAACAAGACGATCGGTAGTCGACTTACGTGAGCCACACACCCGATCATAACACTCAATATAAGAGTTCGTTATACAAATAAAAAAGCGGCAAAAACCTGACTACCACACACGATAATAGATAAGGAGACGCTTTATTTCCTATAACTTCAGCTCAGTTTCAGGTTTGATGAAGCGTCTGACAGTTTACAAAAGCCATCCAACACAGCAGCGACATGACATCAAAAGGCTGTCCCTTTACACCATTTGTTGAATCAACTTTGTCATAGCACGAATAGGGTATATGTGCAATTACATGTCGCCAGGGCACTCCAAGCCTTGCCAGGCGTGGGACCGCCTACCTCCGCAGTGAAAGACCGGCTGATACTTGATATGATGCAGACGATAAGAGTATTGCCTGTCTTGCCAAAACCTCTCCAAGCGGCAAAAAACAACACAAATTGACGCTATTTTCTCGCGTTCTGCTAATTATATTCGGATGCCGCTTTGCAGCCTCACCAAATGCAAACGCATGCTTCTGCAAGCATTCGTTCTGTCCGATACCGAAATGCACGTACGATTTTAATTGTTAGACAACTGAAGCTCCATGAGAACGATATCACAGATGACACCAGGTTATGTAATAACCTGAGAACCCGCAATCGGCTACATCAGTGGTGGCGTCGGAGGTGTAGGGAATGAAATAGAAGCGCGTATTTCCAAGGCTAGGGCGGTGTTCGCTAATCTGAGACACCTATGGCGACAGAGAGGTATTTCTCTGAAGCTTAAGGGTCGCGTATATCAAACAACAGTGAGGGCCGTATTACTTTACGGCAGCGAAACCTGGCCGCTCAGGTAGAGGACGTGAACCGTCTTCAGGTATTTGACCACCGATGTCTGCGTTCAATCGCTCGTATCGGGTGGCACCAGCGAGTAAGCAACGAGGAGGTTAGGAAGCGGGTGTTGGCACTGATTGTCAAACGAGTCTACGTTTGCACAGACTTAGATGGTTAGGTCATGTACTAAGGATGCCAGCTAGTCGTTTGCCACACCGAGCACTGTTTGCGGACGCTGCGGCCGACTGGCGCAAGGTGCGAGGTGGACAGATGATGACCTGGCGTAGACAAATGAAATCGTTCACGAAGGGGTTGGTCACTGTAGGTCGGGTTCGTCTCCGGGTTGGGGCCCTCGCGACTCACAGAGTCGGTGGCTTGAGACGTTAGGTGAGATGGCGGCTAATCGAGCTCAGTGGCGTGAATGTTGTCGTTGTTTGGCCGAGTTGTCTGTGAAGTGAGTGCACTTAATGATGCGGGGCAGTGAAAGCCGTAAGGAAGCCGTCTTACTTTCACTTACAGCTCGGTTGTTTGTTTGCAAGGTGTAGGCGCCTTGATGTTGTATGTTTGAATATAGGCGTAGCTATTTTTAGTAGTTAGGTTCCCTTCTTTTTTCTTCTCTTTTCCTATATAGTTTTTTCTGCTTGGTTGTGTGGCAGTTAAGCATCAGTGTGAACCACTGATGTATTGCTGTCTATGATGATGATGAGATGATCCTAGACCCATCCAATTGTGTGTATTTGTCCTTAGAACTACTCTGCTTAGCCTGTGTTCGCTGTCACAGTGTGCCCACAACATTGCGTCTCTCTCCCACTCGGGTGTCGTAGACCGTTGCCTGTTTATCGTAATGGTAACACGTAAGGTAAATTAAAATAGTCACTTTGTAGGACGCATATTTTTTTAAATATCTATTTGGAACGATCTATTTTTGCTGCTGTATGCTTCGCATGCTCAACCGATTGATCTGACTTGTTCTTGATCACGCGGTCCACCTGACCTTTGAGTGATCGGTATCCGCAATTAGGTTTCCATTTTCGAGTTGTCGATTTAGATTGCCGTTTCCCAGCTTGCTAAAATCTGAACCAGTTTCAATTATCATATCATGTGCTGTCGCGCACTGCTCTGGATGTTCAAGGTCTGTAGTTCAGTGGCTTCGCTTTCAGCACTCGACACCCCTTCCCTTCTCATTCATCTTCTGACTGAGTCGCATTCAAAGGCTTACGATTCGTTTGTATGGGTGATTTTCATTTTTCCGAATTCTTTCAATTTTAGGAACTCGATGACATGAACTTTACTTGTGATGCGCTGTGTGGTGTACATTGGTCAGCTGAACATAGAACTTTGCAGTTGATCAATTTTGAAGAGGATTTAATTAGCCTTTTACGTTCTTCTCCATGCTTTCTATGATCACGGATGTTTTTCAGCTGAACTACAACCTTTCGCCAGATCAGTCTGATGGTGCAGTCATGCGTCTGGAATTTGCCTCACAATACGGTGGTGCGACCTCAGTGGCTGAATGCAGTACGCAGACTGAGACTAACAGTTTTGCTCAAGATACCGTAGATATTGCTGGTGGTTCAGTTTCGGTTAAAACGGGCACAGATGAAGATGACATCAGTGCTTTCATCGGCAGCCTATTTTGTGATGCAAGTGTGGAAACTAATTTCCCAGCTCCTACTTTGGTCAGTGGTAAGTTGCCTACGAATCCTTTTCAACTTGTTCTTGTTCTCTTGATTAACCTATTGGCAATGCCATTTAGATAGCTCAGTTGTAGCTTTGTTGACTACGGTCCTCACGTTATTCCCCCTGCATCTGACCTAGTAAGCAAGTGTTTAGCAGCACAGAAATTGACAACTTAACTTTGCTTCAACAGATATTTCTCGGCAGGTCTGAAGAGATTTGCTGCAGAGTTCTGTGGTATGCCTTCAAATCATAGTGTTCCTGTCCTGGATCCTAGTCCAGGTTGTCTTTGAAGTTGTGGTATACATCTGTGTAGCCTTAAATTGTCCATCCCATACATATCTTCTCAATAACGATTTTCGTTGTGCACACACTGAAACCCCGGTTGAACTAACTTGTGAATGTGTATGGTTTAGTTTTAGATAAAGCCCACTGGGGGTATGCTAACTGCTTCAGTTGGATCCTGTGTTTGTATGTGTTTCTGAAGCGGAAAACAAGAAACCTGAGTCATTTCGCCTCTCTGTCCATTATTTTCTTCAGCTTTCTTGGTATACTGAATGTTGCATGTCTTATTTGTTTTCCAGTCTAGTTTTAAATTTTCGCTCCTCTTCCCTGTATCAAAGATGCATTAATATGTACTCCCATGGTGAACTAATTGCCTTATACCTTCTGTGTGTTTCTTATCAGTGTAGGTCTTACCGTTGGAGTCCCTCTTTTCTTTTCTTCCTGAGAAATGTTAGGGATGCTAGTCTACAAATTGGCTAATCAGCGTTGACCGGTTAGGCACAAGGGCTTCCATTCGCAGGTCTCCTAGTCTTACCCGTTCGGATTTACACAGGATACGTGGTGTGTGGGTGGAGCCGCAAGTGTTACAATGTAAACCACTTGTAGTGAGTGTTATGCGCAGGTGTTCTTGGACTCCGGCCACTAATCCGAAACGGATACCGCCAACCGTGTGTGTAAACTTATCATTCACCTATATGACCTCGAAGTTGGGCTGTTATATACTGGATTTGAACAAAACGGTTAGAAGACGAACACTGGTAGATGCTAGCATTTCGTATTGGCTCGTCAGTACCAAATAACCAATAACACGGGAAACTTCCAATTTAACGTCTACAGTACTTGGGGTGGGGGGTAGGAACAAAGAAACCAACAATAACAAAAACGTCCAATCGTGTGATCTGAATGACACTCACAGCGACTTAGGACCACGGCAACCTCAGGTTCACAAATAATTGTTTTTGTACACACAACACAGGTTTGAACCGGTTTATCGCGACGGCTTCAGCAAATTTTAGGAACCGTGGGTTGTGGTGGCGCATTATGATGGTGAAGGCTGAGGTCAAGTCCACGTTGTGGCCAGTTGACAGGATGTGTCGACGACTATTGCGAATGAACAAGCTCAATCTGAGCAATGCGAATCTTCGACGTATCGCC
>LOND01000035.1:47851-87731 GCA_014220965.1 Paragonimus kellicotti
GATGTAGTAGCGATGGGGAGTCCATTAGGTCGCCTTCTCGCTAACTTTTTCATGATCATGATAGAAAGACAACTAAGTGATATAATCTCACAATTATCATACAATAGACGCTATGTCGATGATACGTTGGTCATTGCCAAAAGCCGAGAGCTATCTGAACAGTTTGTCCTGCGGCTTAACGGCGTTCATCCCAAACTCAGTGTGACGTGCGAACCATAGGCTGGTGACAATCTGTCTTACTTGAACATACTCATCACACGAAGGGCTGATGGATCAATAAAGCGGGGCATTTACAGGAAACCAACATGGTCTGGTCAGTATATGCACTTCACTAGTTTCAACCCGGTGAAATATAAGCGGGGTGTAGTGAGAACATTGTTCACCAGAGCACGCCGCATTTGCACATCCGACTGTGTTGAGCAAGAGTTAGAAATGCTTAAGACGACTCTGGAGGGTAACGGGTACCCCAGAAGCTTTATTCAGCGTCACAGCGAATGGAGGCCCGAAAGCAGTATGAATGTTGATGTCCCAAAGAAATTAGTGTACATTGAGCTACCCTTCAAAGGGGATATCGCGACGATGCGGACAACCCAACGAATTGTCTCTTCGTTGAAACGTACTTACAACGCAGCCGAATTGAGGGTTCTTAATAAGACTCGCAGGTTACCTGTGCCTACAATCAAAGGAGATCAACCTATTGGCGCCAAATCACACTGTTTACCAATTTTCATGTAACTGCGGAGAAGTTACATAGGCAGAACCGATAGATCATTGACCTCAAGAATGAAGGAACATGTACCTAAGTGGGTTCACAAACAGGTCTCAAAACCGGACATTGTAGTCACAGAGAATCGTAAGCCCCAGCTTCGTCGATCGGACGACACATCCTGTCAACTGGCCACAACGTGGACTTGACCTCAGCCTTCACCATCATAATGCGCCACCACAACCCACGGTTCCTAAAATTTGCTGAAGCCGTCGCGATAAACCGGTTCAAACCTGTGTTGTGTGTACAAAAACAATTATTTGTGAACCTGAGGTTGCCGTGGTCCTAAGTCGCTGTGAGTGTCATTCAGATCACACGATTGGACGTTTTTGTTATTGTTGGTTTCTTTGTTCCTACCCCCACCCCAAGTACTGTAGACGTTAAATTGGAAGTTTCCCGTGTTATTGGTTATTTGGTACTGACGAGCCAATACGAAATGCTAGCATCTACCAGTGTTCGTCTTCTAACCGTTTTGTTCAAATTACTGAAGGGATATAACTGTTTCAAATATACTGGATTGTGCGAACACATGCTCATTGGTATCTAGTTTGTGTCAATGCTTGTCGCTTGCGAGGTTGGGAGAAGCTGTACGATCATTCTCACAATGTTATGACTCGATGTGTTGAAGTCAGTGGGAGCTTTTTCCCGTTGTCCATTGGCGACAAAAAGCTTCGTGTTTGCTATCTTTTACATAGGCCGTTTAAAAAAAAATGGACAGCATAGTTTGCGATGAGATAATGCTACCCAAGTATGTGAAACTGTCCACAGTCTCAAGCGGATTACCTGCAATAAAGAAAGTAGGAGTGGAAATGCCCCAGTCTTGAAGTAACACTTTGCACTTTGAAGGTGCGAAGCGCATTCCATACAAACCAGCCCGGTCATTCACCTTGTTCAGCATGTCTTCGGCAGAGGGGCTAAGTAAGACAATGTCGTCCGCGTACTCCAGATCGGTCAACCTAGCTCCAAGTTCACTGGACTCCTCAAGCGCACCCTCCAGAATGTCGTCCATGACAAAATTGAACAAGGGGGAAATCGGACACCCTTGACGAACACCACTAGAAGTGATGAACGCCCGAGACAGCTGTCCATAAACTCTCACCCTGCTTGCAGAGTGAGCATACAGTGATCTCAACAGATTCACGTATTTCCCTGGTACTCCCTTGCGAAGAAGACAGTTCCAGAGAACGTTACGAGCAACTGAATCGAAAGCAGCCTTCAGGTCCAAAAAGACCACGACCGTCGGCTGCCTATAAGAGTGCCGATGTTCCAAGATCCGTCGCAAGGTAAAATGTGGTCAACGCACCCTCGACCGGATCGGAATCCTGCCTGTTCTTCACGTATCTGACTTTCTCTGGGTTTAGTGAGCCGACGTAAAATGAGACCAGTGAGTAACTTGGACGCAACAGACACTAGACTGATGCCTCTGTGGTTGTCACATAGACTTCGGCCCCCTTTTGAAAACGGGAATTACTGTTGACAAGCACCAATCGCGAGGTACCTCTTCAGTCTCCCAAATCGTCTGGAGGAGTTTAGTCAGTTCTGATATCAACCTCTCCCCGCCATCCTTGAAAAGAGAAGGAGGGATGAGGTCTGGTCCAGGAGCCTTGTTACGCTTCAATAATTTGAGCTCTAGGACCACTTCTGCTTCCGACGGAGGGCCGTCTGGAACGCAATAACCTATCCTTCAGACCCCGTCTATATAATCTGGTTGAGGCCAGCTGAACTGTTCTTCAAAATGTTCAGCCCACCTGTCAAGTCGACGCGATTGATTGGTGATAAGTGAACCATCTTTTTCACATATGGTCTCACTTACACCGACTCGACGACCAGTACAACCACGGATCAGGGAAAAAGCCTTCTGCAATTCCCAGATAAAAAGGCTTTTTCCATCTCTTTCGACTGTTCGACCAAGTAGTGCTCACGGTCTTTGCGCAAGCTTTTAGTCAGCTTGCGTTTAAGTTCTCGACGGTCGTCATCATATTCAGAACCAGGTGGGATCGAGCGACGCTTGTTCATGAGGTTTATCGACGCGATGGAAATCCAGTTCTGTCGCAACTGAACAGCTCCTTCGGAACATACCTCTTCACAGCATGTTTTCATAGCTGCGGTGTTCGTTAGGATCTTTCACCTGACTCGAACTGGGCAACTTGTTCACCAACGCCTTCTGGTAAGCGTTCTTTACACCCTCATCGCTCGAATGCCAGTTAATTACTTTGCATTTACGAGCGCATGTCCTCTGGGCAAATGACAAAAAACGGGCACGCACAACAGCATGGTCCGAGTCCAGGTGGTTGCTCCAAAAGGCACGACAGTCCTTAACAGAGTGGCGCCACCTGTAACTGACCGCTATTGTAATATACAAGCCGGTGGTGTGTACTCTGAATGCCCGTAATACTTGCGGACCAACTTGGGGGCAACGTGGAGACAACGGGGAACAGCGTTCTTCTGAAATAGGGGTTCCAGCAACAGTCCTGTAAAAGGAAACAACACACAAGCATGAGCCAAAGGCCCAGTAAGCCATGCACACGACTTACACAAACGAAAACTAAAACGGCGCCAACAACACAGCAGCACGCTCTGTTACACAATTCAAATTCAATCCGTGCGCGCCTTGCTGGTTTCGACTGCACGTTACACTATGTGATCCAACTGTATCCACGGCTGAGAAGCACACGGAGGTCTCTATGTAACACAGTGCCTTCTTCCTGTGTTGGAATGCGGTGCTCGAAATATAGAGACCATGGGATGCGCACAGCTGCAGCAGTCTTTCGCCATTGTCAGTGCGTTGTGCCCGGACACCAAACATACCTCCCAGCCGCTTCTCCGGAGAAAGACGACCAAGCTGAGCATTCAAATCGCCCGCTAGTATGATGATGTCTGAGTGTTTAGTTTGCTTCAGAAGGTCAACGAGGGCGTCATAGAACGCATCCTTGGTATCATCCGAACAGCTGTCTGTTGGAGCGTACGCCGATATAATGAATACACAACGTCTTTCTGATTTGCGTCGACAGACTTTTACCGATGTATTGAGTCTGACAGCGCACAAGCGACTGTTCACTGGGATCCAATCGAGCAAACATTGCTCTGCTCTGGAACTCAGTGCGATTCCCACTCCAGCTTGACCGCGAGATTCAGCTTCGGCGTCACCAGAAACCCTGAGAGAGAAGCGCTTGAATCGACAGTTATCTAGAGGTGAGCTCAAATGGATAACGGTGCTAGAATCGTAGACTCGCGTCTCCGACACGCAGCACACATCAAGCTCCAGACTTGAGAGAGTACTAGCCAGAGCAGCTTGCTGACCGACTTGTCGGAGAGTGCGGACATTGAAGGCGCCAATGTTTACCGGTTGTCTTGGCCTCAGAAAACAATTATCGCCCGAAGGCACATGGAAGGCAGAAGAAATGGGGGGTAAAATAGTAGGAGAAAGTCGTATTGGGTTAATAATGTCACTGTCGGGAGAACGATAACTTCTGATACTTCCCGGTCGTTTATGCCGCGGAAGGAGGTTGACTTGAAGGACCTGCGAGACAAAAGGATACACTATTTTTTTGGGAGACTCTACCCGGAGCCAATGACTCAAGCGTTTGACTCACCTGGTAGTGAGGAGCCTGCCTAAGTGACTAATGTCTGATTCTGAGCACTGCTGCGCGCAGTGGATGTACTCGAAAGCTACATCGGGCTTTTGGGTGATAGATGTTTTTCGACCGTATTGGATAATACGCCGGCGGTCACGGTCAACCGTTGGGCGATCGGAGTGCTCTTTGTTTGAGGGTACCTTTTCTAACCCCCTTCTTCCTGATACGGAAGACAGCAGTGCCGCAACTATAAAAATAGTTCTGCTGTATGCCCATAGGATCGTGCCTCACTACCTAAGCACTCCTACGCGGTCAGTAGTGCGACATACAATCCTATGAGTGTAACTGCTTTTCGTCTGGCTGCTCCCCTTTGGCCTGTCTGACAGGGTTGAACCTGGAAGGACCGGAGTCCTAGTCAGCATAGCCCGCCGGATCAAAACAGCACACAAGCCCGACCACCTCGTCAAGGTAGCAGTATCACTACAATGCACGGTAGCGGCGATTAAATCCATGCGGAAACTGTTGTCTGTCAAACAAGAAGGTATGTGTTGATCTTCCCTAATCACACACTCAATTATCAGAACCAAACGGACTTACTACAAGAACATCCAATTCGAATAGGGAGCTGCACACAACTTTGGAGTTGAGTGAGCGAGTGAAGTCAACACGTATGAAGATCGATAACTGACAACCGGATACACGAATGAAATTTATATGGCATCGATGGACGATATTTATCAAGGGTATCATAACAGTAGCGAATTGTATTGTTCGCCGTGAACAAATGGTTGTCCTGGGTAGTGCACGTCTGTAAAAATGTAGCAGATCAGAACGATTACATTGCAGTGTATGTAAAAGGGCTTTGTCTGGTGCATACAGGCTGTAAACTACGCTACTCGTTTTTGTCTAAGAGTGTTTATACGTGTATGAACGACTATGAGCCCGATCGAATAGTACTGTGACTCAAGCAGCCGCTCATCACAACAGTGGCGAGAATTGTCGTGAAAAAAAGTTCTATCCACTTGGGGGAAACTAGAAAATTGTACGATCATCTAAAAATGATGGCCATGATGTGAATGTAATGAGAATTACGTTGACTATGATACCTCCCACCGATTAAGTGGCGAAGACAGAGGTTTAAGATCTCATGCGGGTTTTTGGATTATTCCGCTTTTGGGTGACAGGAACTGTCGTAGTCTACTTATGCAATGCGTTAGTACTGTCAAGCTTATGGAGGGGGTGGTCACAGATTGTTTTGAAAAATGACTTGAACCAAATCAACCTGAAGTGGTCTTGATAGCTGTGATGCTCAGACCTACAACAGTTACATCGTCTGATCGTGAAAACTTAGAAGGAAAACAGAAACCGGCAATTGTGTTTGCTGAGGAACGCATGAACTACACACGGTTGCCTTGATAGTGGGTTTCATCGTTTGGTAAGGTATTCCGTCAGAATCAACCTAACATGTGGTTCAGACAGTTTCTCGTTGGTCTCGGTTGGTGGTGGTATAGTTCTGTGTGTATACAACTATCTGACTGTTTGCACGCGTGTATGCATGTTTGTGCGCGCTAAGGGACACATTAAACCAGGAACGACTCCATTTCGCCTGAGGAAATTATTCGAGGAAGAACTGATCATTACCCGATCCACCGCTTGGAGATAACTGGTAGTTTATGTAGCCAATTAGGAAGCGTGCGTCAATTCTCAAAAAGCATGCTTATGCTCATTGGTATGTGCTTGCCTTGTATGCGTCAAACAAATATAATTTCAATTGAACATCACCCACAATTGATCGCAGCTGTCGCATTCCCATAGACTTTCCAGTCGGCCCCTTTCGAAAAGAAGCACTAGACTCGAGTTTCGCTCTCATTAGAGCTCGTCAGTAGTGCATATCCTTGCCACTGCCGGGACTAGAACTCCGGCCACGCTTTCATGAGGCAACCGTGTTTACCACTGCGCCATTGACCTCACATTACTTGAAATATAAACGTAGTTCTGCTGATTCCATTGGATTCATCTAGACATGAATAAACTATCATACCCGCTCAGGCGGCCGTAGTTCACCCCGACATGCGTTGGGGGTCAGCTTGTACCCTCTTAAACACAAATGAATGGGTGTTTTGTAACACTGTCTGCACGGATACTTTGAGCATTTTTCAGGTATGCTGCTTTACCCTCACCCAAACTTGCCGTAATTCTCTCTGTATGTACTGGCTGAGGTCACATCCATTTGGAGTGCGTGGAACAATTTTGTGCCCGCCACCTAGCCAGTCGGTCGTTCTTAGCCTTCTCAACACGTTATATTCATCTGCTCATCCCATGCAAAATAATTTCACAGAATTCGGCTTGCTGATCGAGACAGACCAAATGCTGCTGGCGATCGATTTTACCTTAGTAAGTGAACTGTTGGGTTACAGTTGCTCTTCAGGGAGTTGAATGGATGACACGAACATTTCAATAATAAAGTTGCTAGCGGTTCAGCCCATATACGGGCTAATGTCTGTTAGATTGTAAGGAGTGAGTTAGTCTTTCTTGATTGCATCGCCAGTTGTTGTTGCTAAAGAACGTACTGCATATACTATAATTATGGAACTGCAAACGTTTTGAAAGTTTTGGGGAACTTTTGACCACGGGTGCACCGCTCATGATCGAATGACAGACAGGCCAGTTGTACTGTAGTTTTGCCCACTGAGACGAGGCCTGTGATTTCTTCTGCTTCTTTGACTTGGTGGTCAGCTTGCTTGCTGTGATGGTCCAAAGAGCCATGTTAACTGAGGCCTCGGCCCTTTCAAGTACAATCGTCAGACTGGTCAGTGGTGAGCAATCGAATGAACAGCAGTCATGTTCATGGGATTGTATGTCTCACCAGTGAATGCGTAGGAATACCTAGGCAGCGGAATACGTTTATATTTATTTATGCAACACGATCGTTTCTATTGTTTCGTGTGTGCTGTCTGTCACAAGAAGCAAGGGGGTTATCAACTGTTCCCTCAAATTCCGGTTGACTGTGATCACCACGTTCTGTTTCATGCATCTGAGAAGCATACAGTTCTCAGAAGCCTGAAGTATTTTGAATACATCTGTTCTACCCAACAATAAACGAAATTTGACACGAGCGTTTAACTCACCCTCGGCTTGATTGTTTTCCACCGCAAAGGAAATTTGCTGTTTGGGTCACTGGTTCCTAGTGGGATCCCCCAAGAAAGCTCTATCTTCTATCGCCTTGCAGGCCACACTGTTAAGACAGCGGCTCTGGGTGAGTTCTCCTGCAACAACCCTTTTTTGCAACACATGCTACTAGGAAGTATCCCAAGTTGTTCCGACGAGTTAGCTCACTCATGTTTACCTCACGTTACCTACCACTTCTTCCCCTAATTCTAACTGTCGTTTGCTAACGCCAAGACAACTGCTGTACGCTTGCTATTTTAGCGCTCGCACTCCTTGACAAGTATCTCAGCAAAGGTTTCTAGTGAGTACTCTCGATTCTAGAATTGTATGCTTGCTGTCTCCGAAACGCATACTTACGATCCTCTTGCTATCACTTCACTTGAATTTGCCGTTGAGCAATGCTGTAGATCAGCGGAAATTTGTCACATCCGCATGCAACCCCCCGGATAATTGCTCATATACTGTCACAAGTGCGTTTTGCACGATGTTCTATTTGTTTTTCTGGGACACATTGAAAATGTAGACATCGTTGTACTTGCTGACGATATGACCACATAAGCTGGTTGGTTTATTCCGGATGAGAAGCGATTGTTTTGTTTCCAGTGTCCAGGCGCATTCGACTGACAGGGGTAATTGGCTATCACTTGTATGTGCCTCTCACGAACCCTGCACATCGAGCTCCACATTTCAGTACAAAACACGGGATGTCCCATAGGGGTCGCTCTGCATAACCCAGTCCTGGGCGCTGATTGCCCATGTGGACGCCAGCTATTGTTGATGCCATTCCGTTGAAGAGTATCGTTCGTTCTGAAGTGTTCACCCTGATTTAGACCATGCCGTTATCAATACCCGGGTTGTTTCATCGCTTGCTGTTATACCATCTACACACTAACCTACGGTAGTTAATCTGGAGTTGAGCGATGGGAGTTTATGAAACGCGTATCAAACAATGCTGACAGTTCAGCTGCTCTCAGTGGCGTGATCCAACTGAGCACTGGGCAGAAATATAAACAACTGTGCAAATCCGTTATGAAACGATGTGCTCCAGTGGAGCGCTGCGGATACGACAGAAAGGAATTGCTGCTGATGCGGCCGAGCTTCTGAATCAACGTCGACTGAATCCGTCTAACTTGAAATATGACGGTGATTAAGATTCTCCTAGGCGTAAACTTCCAAGAAGACTGTACAGACTCATGCAGCTTACTTCGCTGATCGGGACCAATCGAGGGAGAAGGCCTGTTTCTAATTAAGTAACCGGATGCTGTTTTTCCTGACTCGTGTTCGAGCTGGCCTTCGGTGAAATGTTGGGAAATCAGGTGACCCATGCATATTTAGCCTGCCGTAACGACATACCAGCTGCACTGGACACTGTGGATCTGCTTAACTGACCTGAACCGCTTCTTTAGCTATGGACGATGATGCTGTATGTTTATTCGTAGATTCCGACAATTCTTTTGCTTTAGAATTCTAACTGTCCGAAAGTAATAAAACTCCGGATCCTCACCCTGTTTCCTCATCTGTTTCGAACTCGTAGAGTGATAGTTTGTTGTTTGGACTGATCATGTCCCTGCGTGGCAGCTGAAGAGATGTCTACTGGTTAATGCCTATAGCTAGTATTTCCCACCTTTATCAATTTCCTGAACGATACGTGCCAGCCACTGATCTATTAGCCTTGTCTCTATTGCATCTGAGATGCTCGTGGTTCTGATAACGCGACGGCTGCTGAAACACGAATAGCATCAAACGCGAAAAGATCAAGCAGGCTGCCGATCTAATCGCCATTGTATTGATCGATTCTTTGCTTTGTGATAGACACAGGAACATCGGCACTCGTTTTCTTACCCAACGCTAGTGGCAATTTTGGTGCTGAAAGCTGCTTTTGATTCAGATGCCCGAAATACTCTCCTGGACCGTTGTCATCGCAGAGAAGTCCCGCTAATGCATGTCGATTTTCTAAAGTCATCGTATGCCCGCTCTGGATGAAGTGTACGCATTAATAGTTATCCATATGGAGCGTTCCTTACTTCAATTGGCGTTCGACATTGGTTTCCGACCTCCCCTTTCTCTTCAACTATAGTAGACGGTATTCTGAAGGGAACATTTCGGAGGTTCCAGGGTTCTTAGAGTTGAGCTTCTGCCAGATGGTAAACTGACTGATATTTCGCATGCAGATGATACTGCTTTACTGGGTTATTCTGCTGATAACATACAGACTGCTGAATCAGTTAGTTGATGTGACTGGTCTGCTTCTTACGCAGTTTGCCCTCTGAAAATGTAGTGTTCAACGATCTTGTTGATTCTTTTCCATCTTTATTGTTGCATGGGGATGCTTGAGACTGTTGTTGGCTTCGCCCATCTGTGACTTCGTCCCACATGCTTACCATATTATTTACATGGTGTCGATTAAGGTAGCGAAGGCACACAGTGCACTCGCAACCTTTCATCACTTCAGAGCACTTCAAAGACGCTCATCTGACAATTAAAGCAAGGGTTTGCAATGTGCGTATGTGTGCATATGGTCTTGATCTACGGATAAGAGATATGACCAGTTGGTGTGGAAGGTGTGTTTGTGTGTGAAATTTGCGTTCCATCGTGGTTGCCCTTGCTATTTAGCTTGTACCATACTGTCTCGTGTGGGCATGGTCACAGTTCGTCATCACGTATTCCGTAAACCTGCAGTATCGATCGGTGATCAGGGCGTTTACGTGACCATCAACCATGAAAGCCTTGATCATCTTGCCGTACATTTGTAAGTTTCCGCTTGACAGATTGGCGGAGTTTTCGATCGTCTTAATCACTATTTAGAAGCGTTCTATGGTATGACAGTTTTATCCAATGGCGGGCCCATATCCGTAAGTTTGTTGACTCGCCTCTTCATGGATCTCCATTATTTTTGTCTAGTTTTTCTTCGTGCGTTTGCACCTCCTCAATAACTATGCAATAGTTCCTCCTCGGAATACGCTTGGCACGCTAGGTATCGACTTACTTTCAGGTCGCTCACAAATGATTGGTTGGAGTTAGGCCAGCTGATATAGTGGCAGTTAGAACACAAAAGCCTGCTTGAACGAAGTCATACTAGCCAATTCAGTTACGAGAGAATGCGAATTTTGAAATGATTTTACCCTATGAAACCTGTTTGACTATAACCCACTAGATCACTACATTAACCCGTTCTTCAGTGTGGGTCGCCCTATCTGCTGCATACAGCAGGGTGGATAGGCGAAAACATGCTACTGCTGACCCCTCCCCCACTGTCCTATCAAATTTAGCTCTCAGGCCCCTCCCGACCTCCATTTCTGATAATTACTCTACAGGTCCCACAACAGATGTAGCTAACTGTAGTAACACTGAGCCGGTAAGTTCCGTCTCTTGCCTTTCAGCTTCAGGCCTCCCTCGTCCCTTGCTTAGACCTAGAATGCGAATTAATATAGGTGCCTTCAACGTTCGCACGCTAAAACAGATAGGTCAGCAAGCGGCTCTCGCACGAACGTTAGACTCGTTGCATGTCGATGTCTGCTGTATCTCGGAGACTAGAATCCATGACAGTAGTCAACGTATGGAACTAACAGCACCCGCATTGTCTACCCGATACTGGTTATACACTTCGGGTGACTCCACAGCCGCTGTTACAGGTCAGGCTGGGGTAGGTATAGTTCTCAGCACGACGGCCGCAGCCGCATTAGTAGATTGGATTCCTGTTAACAGTAGACTTTGTGCCGTCCGCTTGGCAGGTTCTGTTAAAACCAGCTCTAGACGCAAAACTTTCAGAAATTTATTCATTGTGTCTGCTTATGCTCCTACTGACTGTAGTGACATCGGCGTCAAGGACGCATTTTACTCGGATCTGGCCACTCTCCTTCGGTCGACACGTGGCTCTGATATAGTCGTTTTGGCCGGAGATATGAATGCCCAGGTCGGTCGCCTTGGTGAAGCCGAATCTCGTTTAGGTGGTAGGTTTGGGATAGCATCACATCGATCAGATAATGGTGGGCGATTGTTGCAGCTGTGCGCTGAGCATAATCTATTTTTAGGCATCGTGCACGTCAATGCTATACTTGGCGCCCGCCTTCTCCGAATCAGGCCTGGTCTCAGATAGACCACATAGCCGTTAGTTATAGGTGGCGGGGTTCCATTCAAGACTGTCGTTCTTATTGGAGCACGTACTTGGATTCAGATCATGCGTTGGTACGTTGTCCGTTTTGTTCTTACTTTTGCTGGGCAACGACCCCACCGACAGCAACGGTTAGCTGTTGAGAAACTGGCTTTACCATCGGTTAGGCATAATTACCAAACCAGCTTAGAAAGCTGCCTTAGTGGTACTCACTCCGAAGACCCTAATAGCTGCTGGACTCAAATCTCACAGGCCATTCAGAAAGCAGGTACTGTAGCATGCGGCACAGGGGTACATGGGGTAAACAAACATTGGATTTCAGAGAAATCCCTGGAGTTGTTAGAAGCCAGACGGAAGGTTCCTCCTGGTAGTTCACACAAGTCTAGAAGAGATATCCGTAGGAAACTGAAACGTAGTCTAAAGGCTGATCGTGAGGCTTGGTTAGTGGAAAAAGTTAAGGAAATGGAAACCGCATTTGCCTCAGGGAACATCGGTAAACTGTTTAAGCTGATCCGTGCCACTGGTCCCAGGCGACCGTCGGTCAGTGAAGCTATCAGCGAGGTAGATGGTACACTAATCTGTAATAAGTCCAGAAGGGCGGCTCCGTTTCCCAAAGTTTCTATCTCGGATATCCCTTTTTAGTTGATGGTGATGGGATGTGATGGCTTTACTGATTTTTGTTTTTTTTTCTGTAGGTGTGTTGTTTTTGTGTGGTTTGGGTGCTGGATTGTCGTTGGGTTTTTAGATTCTTGTTGTCGAGATACATCTTTGATGGTCGTAGGTTTGGTGTTGTGTCGGGGTGTTGCGAGGCTTCCGTGTCTGTTGTATGCTTATGGGCGTTGGTGGTTTGTTTTGTGTCTGGACGTGATTGGAGGCGGGTGCCATTGTGTGGCTGCTTTTTTGTGGTGGTTGTGCTGCTCGATTTGTGTGTGTTTGTTTTGGTGTGCGGAGTGGTGTATTTGGGTTCTAGGTGTCGGGGCGGGGCTGGTGGGTTCGGGTTGGTATCCTTGGGCTGTGTAGAGGTGCTGTTTTTGGTTTTTGTGGATGGTTTTAGCTGGTGGGGCTGCTTTATGTTGTGTTTCTTTGTTGAGGTTTGTGGGTTGGGTATGTGTGGTGTCGCCGGGTGTGGGTTTGGTGTATGGGCGGGGTTGGTGATTGAGCTGTATTTTGTTGTTCCTGTGGGTTTGGTTTGGTAGGCGTGTCGGTCTGTTGTTGGAAGGGTGTGTATGGTTTTGTGTTTGTAGGAGCTTATGGGATTCTGTTAGCGGGGGGGGGTGTGGTGGAGGGGGATTCGGCCTCGTTGTTGTTGTGGTGTGATGGGAGTGGAGTTGATTTGGGTGGGGTAGTAGTTCGGGTGTTTTGCATATGTGTTGGGTGGGGCGGGGGGCTTTGTGTATGGTTATGGTCTGGTTTTACTTCGGTTCTCGTATGTTGGTATGGCCTTTCGTGGTTTTGTGTTTTTGTTTGTGGCTTTCTTTTGGGTGTGATCTAGGGTGGGACTATCGTGGGAATTATTGTTATGTTTTGGGAGTGGGGCGGTCTATGGTTGTGGGGGCGGTTGTCTGGGCTTGGTATGTTTCATTTGGTTTTAGTGTTGGACTGTAGATTGGTGTGGGGTATTGTGGGGGATTTGTTTCGGTTGTTGGTCCGTGTGGTCTTGTTGAGGTTTTTGTTGTGTGGGGGTGTGGGGTTGTCTATGGGCGGGGCGATGAGCTTTCTTGTTTCTTTTCGTGTATATTGCTTGTTTGACCTGCTTTGTAGTGGCGGTATTGTGTTGCGTTGGGGCCTCTGGGGAGATCTGTGTGGGTGTATGGGCGAGTTTTGCGGTGGTGGGGGGCGCGCGTGCTGAGCGTTGTGCGGAGCGGAGCGCGGGGCGGCGAGCGGGTGAGTGCAGGCCGGAAGGGCGCGGCCGCGCGGAGTGGGGCGGACGAGGCGAGTCGGAGGCCGCGGAGTAGAGCGTTGGGCAACACTTGGGGTCAATTTAGTTGGCCTGCTGCTTCTATTGCGTTGCCGCCACAAACTTGTGATGTAGCACCCTGGTCGGTAGATTTGGAACCACCCACTGAGACTGAGGTTCGCAATTGCCTTTCGGCTCTCAATCGTAATAGGGCTGCTGGCCCAGATGATCTCGTGCCGGCACTTTTCAAAGAAGGTGGAGGCGTTAGTGGAGAGGCGTTAATAGAGGCATTGACTCAGTTGTTTCAACTTGTGGACGACGGAGACCATCCCTCCGTGCTGGGGTCACTCGATAATAGTTCCCATATTTAAGAAAGGAGCCCGGGGCTCTTGCGAAAACCATAGAGGGATTAGTTTGACCCCAGTCATTTCAAGGGTTCTAGCATCAATTATACTTCGTCGACTCACTGCAGTTCGGGAAGGTAAACATTAGGGAAGAACAGGCTGGGTTTCGCCCTGGGCGGGGTTGTATAGATCACATTTTTACCCTTCGTCAAATTCTGGAGCACATTGCACGCCGCCAACATCGCCGATTCTCGACTATAAAGGTGTGTTATTCGGTGGGCGATCTACACTTTAGAGGCTTAAATACAGGGTGTACTAAGCAGTATTGTGCGCTTTATTCCCATACTTCAGCTCAGTTTCAGGTTTACGGTGAAGCGTCTGACAGTTTCAGCACCAGCAGCGGCATACATCAAGGCTGTCCCCTTTCACCATTTTTGTTCAACTTTGTCATAGACGAAATAATGGAGGACTGTCTGCGACACTCACAAGATGCCGCGTGGACTTCCTACCTGGTGAAAGACTGACTGATCTTGATTATGCTGACGATAAGGTGTTGCTGTTTGACAACTTTCAAGCGGCACAAACAACACTGGACGCTATTTCGCGTTCTGCTAAGTACTTCGGAATGCGCTTTGCAGCCTCAAAATGCAAAGTGCTTCTGCAAGATTGTGATCACGTAGATTTAATGTTAGATAATGAAGTCATGGAGATTGTTGACCGGTTTGTATACCTGGGAAGCTGCATCAGCGGTGGCGTCGGAGGTGTAGGGAATGAAATAGAAGCGCGTATTTCCAAGGCTAGGGCGGTGTTCGCTAATCTAAGACACCTATGGCGACAGAGAGGTATTTCTCTGAAGCTTAAGGGTCGCGTATATCAAACAACAGTGAGGGCTGTATTACTTTACGGCAGCGAAACCTGGCCACTCAGGGTAGAGGACGTGAACCGTCTCCAGGTATTTGACCACCGATGTCTGCGTTCAATCGCTCGTATCGGGTGGCACCAGCGAGTAAGCAACGAGGAGGTTAGGAAGCGGGTGTTTGGCACTGATTGTCAACGAGTCGCTACATTTGCACAGACTTAGATGGTTAGGTCATGTACTAAGGATGCCAGCTAGTCGTTTGCCACACCGAGCACTGTTTGCGGACGCTGCGGCCGACTGGCGCAAGGTGCGAGGTGGACAGATGATGACCTGGCGTAGACAAATGAAATCGTTCACGAAGGGGTTGGTCACTGTAGGTCGGGTTCGTCTCCCGGGCTGGGGCCCTCGCGACTCACAGAGTCGGTGGCTTGAGACGTTAGGTGAGATGGCGGCTAATCGAGCTCAGTGGCGTGAATGTTGTCGTTGTTTGGCCGAGTTGTCTGTGAAGTGAGCATTTATGACACGGGCAGTGAAAGCCGTAAGGAAGCTGTCTCGCTGATGACGCCTTACTTTCACTTACAGCTCGGTTGTTTGTTTGCAAGGTGTAGGCGCCTTGATGTTGTATGTTTGAATATAGACGTAGCTATTTTTAGTAGTTAGGTCCACTTCCCCTCCCCTCCTCTGTTTTCTTCTTTCTTCCTATATAAGTTTCTTTTTTTCCTTTGTTCTTCGTGGTTGTGTGGCAGTCAAGCATCAGTGTGAACCACTGATGTATTGCTGTCTATGATGATGATGAACCTGTTCGACTATAACCCAGTAGATCAGTACATTAACCCGTTCTTCAGTCTGGGGCGTACGCAGTAGGATGGTGAATTGAATAGCTCATGAAACTGCTCGCATACAGCTGTGGATGAGATGCTCAGTCAACCCATTGCAAACCTAATGCATTATTGATGAATCTACGTTCGGAGTTAACAAGAACAGTCTTACTTCAAGGTTTCTTTGCCGAAGCTTACGACGTTTGTCGTCTTGCCACTTGCTCGTGGAATCTTTAGAAGCAATCATTGGAGTGAAAAGGTCCGGCAAAGAAGGCATTGAAACTGATTTTATGCTATCAGTTAACACAATCCGTTCTGGCAGTCGAGTCGATCACAATAGACGAATAATCAGAACAATCAGTACACTCAGATAAGAAGTGCTTTTGAATCGTTAACTTCATAATCTTCAACCATTTATACTCCACACTTCCTCACCACGATTTATGAGTAATTAATGCCACCGAGAAACTTGACAAGTAAGTACATTCATGTGGAATAAATCCGACAGATAGAAGGTAAAAAGCTTAGTGGTAATGGGGAAGTAGACGAACTATATGTACAACATATAATGTCGTATATGGTTACACAAGGACAGGACGTATAAAACGAATATCGAGGTTGTACAGACAGTACAATCACGTCCAGATAGTTCCTAAAAGTTTGTGCTTGTTTACTTCATCACCTAACATCAATCGTTTCTTTACTGCATTGTTTGTCTGAATTTTGCATGCATTTTTCATCTGGCGATTCACTCAGGTTTATTTATTTTTGTCACCAAAATGGTCTTAACAGATCTCATTCAATTGTGCCGTTTACTAACGTTCCTGGCTAATTTTCCAGACTTTACAGATACGGGTTTGGATGCTCTTGGTATTGAGGAAGCCAACGATCGTACTATGCTGGCTTCGTTGTCACTCGATACGGATAATGTCTATGAGCCATTCAGTAATGCCTGTCCGGGTATTCTCTCAGAATCCATGAACGTGAACGCCATGTGTTCTGCTGCTGACATGTTTTCTTTCGGCTTCATGAATGAGGGAGTTCAGACGAGTCTGCTCAATTCTTTCGAACATGTGGCATTGCAGACCGATGTGATAGTGAAAACCAATGTAGCTGCCGCTACCCACGACACTCCGGTGCATTGGAATTCCTCGTGCAGTGGTCAGAGAGTATTGGATACGCCTCCTCCGCCACCGGCTACCGATTCTTTGTTGCGTACTGATTGCGATGCTTTTCAGACGTTGTATCAAATACAGAACGATCAACTCGGTGAGTATGTTTCTGTCCACCCTACTCAGGGGCAGGATTGTCGTTCTGATGCTGAAAAATGCCAGTTGTGCTGCACAAGTCGTGAACAATTGCTTTGACTCGTTTCTTATGTAACCTCTCGTCATAATATATCTAGCTCTATGAAACAATGACCTGCACAGTCTATATTTATGTGAAGGTTAGCAAAAAGCTACTAAGGTATTGGTTTCCTTTTTTTTTCATATGAATATGTGGTGCACACGTATTAACAGTAACTCGTCCTTGCGTTTTTAAACAAGATCCTACGTATGCGAGCTCTCATCCCGCCGAAAGTTTATTAATTGTGCAAGTTACTTTATAACTGGTGAAATTTGTTCTTCATTAACGATCGTGAATGGGACAAAAATATCAACCACCCATCTTCTCTTAATTAGTATGTCCCAGATTTCAGCCCACATTGAAAGCTCTCAGTTTCTCATCGTTATCTGCCGATGCTTGTCCGAATGAAACCGTCCACTAAAATGTCACCGATTTGTCCATATAACATGCTGTTGCGTGAAAAAATGCATCTCTTTCACATGTTTACAATAACTTAAGCTGATCATCGTGATGGGAGAGCCTAGCTGCAGGCTATTCTGAGTGACGTAAGTCTATCCATTGTTGATGGTCCCACCAAGCGGAACATTCTTAAATAATGACTTAAACTCAAAAGTCGTCAATATCTGATATCTAAGGTTCGTTTTCGAAATCAACAACATTGAGTTGAAGGCGCCCCTCAAGTTTTGCACTACTGATTCTGGTTTTATTGATTTACTCAGGTCACTTGGCCACTGGATGACAGGTTGATGGCATGGATATCCAAATGCGGATAATAGTTGTCGTACACATACAACGGGTGCATATATTTTGGGAATTCCATTCATCCATGACGTCTGATCCAACAACTCTTCTCGATGTTGGTCTTTAACCGCTCAACGTTTTTGAACAGCATCTGTTCAATCCACGTCAGTGGCGAACTGCGAGTTATATGGGCGGATAGAGTGGATTTTGTTGGTATACTGTGCCTTGTTTCAGATCTCATTTGTCGACGCACTAGTCAAAACTCTATTTGCACACTGCTTTCCTTGTTGGTATGTCCGTTTGTTTTATTTACCAGACAGCAACGTAAGTTGATCGGTGTTTGTTAATGCTGGTGAACGAGACAACCTTGACGTGGTGTGACGGTTTGCGCATCTCGATGACCTATTGGGCTAAACTGGACAGTGTGGTGAACACACCGTTTGGCACTGATTGTCAAACGAGTTCTTTTGTTCAGTCGCTACATTTGCACAGACTTAGATGGTTAGGTCATGTACTAAGGATGCCAGCTAGTCGTTTGCCACACCGAACACTTTGCCGACGCTGCGGCCGACTGGCGCAAGGTGCGAGGTGGACAGATGATGACCTGGCGTAGACAAATGAAATCGTTCACGAAGGGTTGGCCACTGTAGATCGGGTTCGTCTCTCAGGCTGGGGCCCTCGCGACTCACAGAGTCGGTGGCTTGAGACGTTAGGTGAGATGGCGGCTAATCGAGCTCAGTGGCGTGAATGCTGTCGTTGTTTGGCCGAGTTGTCTGTGAAGTGAGTGCACTTAATGATGCGGGGCAGTGAAAGCCGTAAGGAAGCTGTCTCGCTGATGACGCCTTACTTTCACTTACAGCTCGGTTGTTTGTTTGCAAGGTGTAGGCACCTTGATGTTGAATGTTTGAATATAGACGTAGTAGTTAGGTCCCTTTCCCCTCCACTTCTTTTTTTCTTCTGTCATCCTTTACAAGGTTTTTTCCGTTTCCATGGTTGTGTGGCATCTAAACATCAGTTTGAACCATTGGTGTGTTGCTTTTTATGATACTGCTGCTGCTGCTGGTGGTGGTGGTGGTGATCGATATTGATCTGTCAGCTCATAGAATCTACTCTGTTGCTGTCTGATTACTTAACTTGTTCGTGTAAGCAATCGACTGAAGTTTGAACGCTACCAGATGTGTGTGTTCATTTTGTCAAAGCAATCTGCAAACCACACTGTAATATGCTTAGTACGGCTAACTTTTTCAAACTTACTTATAGACAACGGTGACGTAATGTAAACTGCGTTCGATCGTAATGCCGTTAACGGCGGTTGTTCAGTTTTTCTGTAACTCATAGTGTGCACAATGTTTATTTGCTGTTATCGTGAAGCAAACGTCTCGAAATTTTCGATTCTCCATCCTTTATTTAGTTAGTTTACGTCAAGCGGTTTGACGGTTGCGTGAACGGCTACGCGGTTACTTGTTGTGTGGGTCATACTTTTTCAAATTCGAATGTAACGGTCAAAAGGCAAATTTTGATGAGTTCATTCTATCCACTCGTCGGGAAGATAAAAACGATGCACAAATCGATTTGATTATGAGTCACAACGACACTGGTTGTTAACGCGGTGTAGTGGGGGCTTGTACATCTCGCTTGTTAACCTATTGAGCTAAACTAGATTGTGCGAAAGAGTTGCTCATAACAGGCAGATCAGTGGATAGTGATCTGACGAATCATCGTCACTTGGTCCTCTGAACTTGGATTGGGAGAAGGCTCGCATATTTTTCTGGATAAAGTGATATTGGTTTTAGTACACTGCCATCCACCCACTGCCTGACAGTGTAAGCCTTTGAGCCAGAGACTTTGGTTGAGAAATCTGATCGTTCTCTCGTCTAGGTACGGGCGATTTTGCAGCATCTCAACCATAAATGTCTACAGCATCATATTGAGTCGACTGTATCGCAGTATAAGCCGATAGTAGGCGATGGTAGGCTCCCATACCTTCTCTCCTGAAATCCACAGTAACTCGGATAACATTATCCAAATGTGTATTAATAAATTACCCTTTTATTTCCGTTATACATAGGTCTCAGTACAGTCAGCGGAACGATAGTCATTTCCATGACAGTTATTCTTGAGTAGCGATTAGCGATCGTGTTATTTCACACCATCACTGTTCAGTGTCGTGTCGCACAACGAAAACTATACATTCAGCATACTTTCGGTTATGTCCCGCAGCACTATCGATAGTAACGTCTCACTAATCGGTGTTTTTCAGTCTGGTTCCGAATCGATCTATTCTCATAAAGGTGAGAAACACCAGTTTGGCTTAATTTTGAACCGTGTATCTTTTCAGACCTGTAAAATCCGCAATCATTAAACCACGTAGAGCTAGAACCAACGTCATTTTGCCTTAGATGGCTGCGATCGATACCAGTAGCAGCTGTATGGAAAATAAACAGTCTACGATACTGGCAAACCACAGAAATGTGTAGTTTTCGGGCTGTATAAACTGTTCAGTTGAGTATAACTAAGTCCTGATTGAATTTCAATATGAATCAGTGGATAACGATTGACTGACAAGTGTTATTCACCCAGTATTGCACGTAATAATCTGCCACAATAGATCCTGCGCGGATAAACGACGATCTAACTACGTTTGCATTGGAGAGTTGTAACAGATGGCGAATATTAAACGACCAATAGGTGTAGATCAGAATAGGTTATCAAGTCCAGACAAGCTGTCAGCTTTGGCCGACCGAAATCCTCACATCGCGTACTTTTGTGCCATGCAGCCGACAGACTCTAGCGTGGACTCTGAAGGAACGTTGGTTACCAGTTCGGAGCCAACCCACAATGAAATCCTTATGTACTTTGGAATATCAATTTTCAACGTTTCGCATACTCACGTTTTCATCAAATGAGGAACAGCTAACTGGTTGACCTCGAGTCACACGATAATGTTAATCTTTGTGAACTCCATAGAAAGGTTAGTGAACAGTCGCAAGTGATGTCAATTATGAAAAGCTGTTGATTTACTTTCGCAGTTAATTCGATGATGAGAACGGCTGGGTTTGCGCAGAAACCGAGCCGAATAAGTACTGACAAAAGTAGAAACCAGCCGAGTGCGTACGAACAAATGTTTCTACCGGAATCTAGTGGGAGTTGTGAAACTACATTTAGAAAGATGATGGGCTGCGATGGGTATGATTTCCGACGCAAAATTTTCGCACCTTGTGAAATGATGGAAAGCATTAAGGTCGACGTCTTGTTTGCGAGGAATACCATTGCAACAAGTCAGATGTTTTAGGGCTGTGTCAAAAGGTACATAGTTCTTTGACAATAGACCAGAGAAAACAACCGGTAAACAACACACCAGTAGGGAACACACATTATTAGGTTGGATGATTAAGTTGTATGGAATGGAAGGAGTGCGTAAAGTCGTTGATTAAAGTTTGACTGCTAGGTTCATTGATAATTTGAAATAGCGTTTGCCTGTCAGTAATTTCAAACGTATCATTGTGGTCTGAAGAGACTTGTGCAAACAGCTGTAGATTTTCTATGAAGTGTTGACGGAATGGACTGAACTAAACGCGAGAGCATGAAGTCTTGAGTTTTGACGACTATATGCGAGTTAATTCAACTGTGTGCTGTTCATCGGAGTTTCCGTTTGGGCGGGATTTCGTTTTTTTTTTTAAAAAAAATTTCAGTGCTACAAACGTGCTTCAAATCGGACAAACTTTGGTTGTCTTTTTTTTGAGGATTGGTATGATGTGTGTCGTTTTCCAACAGTCATTACTTTTGTCTTGTGTGGAACAGTGGGTGAGTGAATAAGCACATTCCCTAAGAACGATTGATAATAAACCGTCAAGTCTGGTTGCTTTGGTTATAATGAACAGGTAATAAATGTTTAAAACCAAGTTACACTTCGTTTACAGTTAAGCAGGATTTGGCAATTCGCATCTTTGCCTACAGCCAGCGGCAGGATCCACACTAATTGCATAACACGCTAGTCACTTGTTCCCCACATTCCTCGGTTTCCTCAAAACGCTGATCGATGCTACACTATCCTATAAGGAGAATCTGGTTGTCAAACCGTAGTGTTTCTTCTTTCCGTTCATAAGAGTCATTATGAATTTCTTCCGAGTAAGCTGTGTTCACGTAGCTTTCTTATAACGCATTGAAGGCGGCCACATCAAACAGATTTTCCCAATCTTTCACTGTGAATCGTGTACAAACATGTTTTCTATAGTACACCTTTAGCATATTGTCAAGAATATCAAAACCGTGAGTGCTTATGTTAAACCGCGGAACTGTTTTAGTTTTCGTTCCGTTTGTTTTTAGCTTACACAAAGCTTTGACTCATGGTAGACAAAATGATAACTGAGTGCCTTATTTCAGATTATATCACGCATGCTGAACTTTTAGCAAACGACAACATAACTCATGGTCATATCGTTATAATGATCCTTCCTTCATCTATTTTGACAATTCTCTACGATTCCATAGTGTTCTCTGGGATAGCCCTGGAATATACAAAATCCTTGCAGGTGAATAAGCCTTTTGCTCAACATATACAGGATAGATTCACTGAGTATAGATTTGGAGAGATTATAAAGGGCCGCAAACAGTCCAACCTCTGTTCTTGGTCATTTGTTACCTTATGTGCTAATGTGGGGATATCGACCAACCGAAGGTGACGGTTTGCACATTATTTGGTGGCTACCACTGATATTTCGTTTCGAATTTCGTTTCCCCTACCCTGAGTCGAGTAAACCCAATTTGTTCTCACACGCAAGTTGTCGTTGGCGTATCGAACGCAGTCAAGGAATAGTTGAGGGACGGCTGTGCACCCCAACATCGAATAATATGGCTCCCGTGTGTCCAGGGTGCTCGCGTGTCTCATTACAGCAGACGCACATCAGACGGCGCTCTAAGGTTAAGATTTAATCGCACTAGTCTATTATTTGTCCTTGAATCAGTTCATTCAATCGTCTGTTGCATACGGAGACAGTTTGAACTGTCAAACCACTCAAAATGGAAGCAGTGAACAGAGTACTTGACCGTCCTAAGCAGTAAGTAGATGTAGCCCACTGTAGTTTGTGAACCGGTTTCTCGATCTTAGCCAGGTTTGGAAGAACTGTCAATCTTAGTTCATCAAAAGGTGTTGCTAGAATTTCGAGTTCTAACAGGTTCTGATGTAGAGCTGTGCAAACTTAATATTTGAAACGAAAAAAAAACTGCTTAGCCGTTCTTGCGTCTTTCGTGACTTTTCTGTTCGATGTGCTGGCTCAACCAACTGCACGCATGTTTAGACGGTCTGAATTACGGCGACCTGAAAGCACGCATACCTATGGTGGTCCTCAGTTGACCTAGATGGATAGCCATAAAAGCACATGAATTGATTTGTGTACAGATCTTGAGTGTTCAGCTCTGTGGGACCTTCATTTTGCATGTAGTCAGTTTGTGTGGGACGGCCTACTACTAGTTGTTGTGAACCACTAGGTTGTTTGTGTGCGTATGTGCGATTATGCGTATAAACGGAGGAATTCTATTATTGGCGCTTGATAGATTCATGCGTTTACGACGAGATTGTGTTGAAAGGTTTAAGGTTTCATTCTGTGATTGTTCTTTTCTTGATTTCGGATTCAGATACAGAAATCACAACTGTACACTGTTCCAATTGTCGTTGAATAAATGGATGAACTGAACTGCCTTTTTTAGTCAAACAGTCGATCAATCATGGCTGCCGGCTCGATCTGTTTTCGACTGTGCTTGTGACCGACATTTCTGGCTGTTAATATCGTACATGTGTTTATGCTACAGGGAAGTATATGCATTACTTTCGTTAGCCATTACACTTTTTGTTCTCGTAGGCTGACATTCTTCAGCCGGTTCTGGTTCACCTGCGACTAAGCAGACCTTTATTCCTCCCCAGTCGGGCTTGATTGACAGTAGCCATGTGGTCTGGCAGGTAAATGTTGGAAGAAGCATTTTAACATCTACTCATTCGTCGTGGGTCTGCTTCTCTTGCGTTTTTAGTGCTAATGCGACTTCGCTTGTCCGAAGCAGTCGTCCATCACTTAACTGGTGGACGCCGAGATCAACTGCTTGCAGTAAGCCCCTCTTTAATTCTTTTGATCTGTGGTGGATACTTGCTTGTTTATGAGCCAATCACTAATTATTTCTAGTCCACAAGTAAGGGAAGCTCATAAGCTGTGTAGGATCGCCCGCGCTTATCTTTCTGCAATCTTAATGACTTTGACCTCGTAGTCTAGTAAGTGCCTAGATTATCATTCGCCCACAGGTTATGGATTCCTTTCCCGCGCCTTGGAACAAGTGTGTACCGCTTCGCCGGTAGCCAATGGGGCTTGTTGTTTGCAAAAACGTGCATTATTGTTTATTCTTGGAGATGGGAAAGTGATTTTTTGCTCGGATTTACATCAGTCATGTGAATATCCTTGAATTCCAGCATGAAATATCCCAGCATATGTACCTGACGGTTAGCTTCGCAGCTTGTATTATCATCACGTAATCTGTCTTACCGTAGTGGACTGAGCAGCGTAGTCCTTTGCATCATGCTGGCCAGTTACTCAAGCTGGCCGAACTGCTCACGAAACTAGTTTGTTATATTGTCAATGGCATACCTAACCTCTCCACGAGAGAACCAACTAGGTGATGGGAAATCCTTCAGTTGTTGCTGCCTCAACTTCCTAACCCTGTTTGTATCATTCAATCCTAGTTCTTTTCGACACACGATTGGACTGAGGACATACCAGTGGTCATAATTTTAGCCCGTAGATTGATCGATTTACGGGCAAGTCTGGTTTATAACTTGCGCAAATCGAAACAAGGACCCTTAAAATTTTGTAGTGGTCGACGCAGTCAGTGAAATTTTTGACCGTCGTTTTGCGCTGTGATCCGTTCATTCGGGTTCGATGTTTTAAAAATAACTTTAGGACGTCTTCTGACTTGCCAAATTCCATAAGGAGAGGATTTGTTCCATTTCGTTTGTGTAGCCGAGAGGCCTAATTTCTCAGTCTTCAACGGGAGCACACAGATTGTTAGATGTAGCGGGGCTTTCTTCGTAAGTGCAATCTATCTCTAAAATCGTTTATATTTCCGCTATCGAGAACATGATTTTAATGATTTACTTAAACCAAATTACCATGTTCTTACCATCCGATTTGGGATTTATAGAATAATCGCTTTTAACTGGGTATGAAAGAACTTAAGGGCTACAGTTTCATACTTGTTCACACATTTGGTCTAACCCTTTATTTTTGGCATCAAAATTCACATCCGAACAGACTTATATTTGTAAGTGTTGGAGCAACTGCCAGAGAAGCGGCTCTATTCGATTTAGTTTAAAACAACTAAAATATTTGGACTTTCGGGCTTGTTCTATGTTTAACTCGTTTGTCTGGTTGCACACTGGCGATCAGTGTGTTTTTGACTAACCCCATAGACAGAAACTTTACGAGCGTAGTTCTAGCATACTCGTTGCTCTGATGCGCTTTCTTCGTTTCAATTAGCTAATACAGAGAAGCAAGAGCAATCACTTTGGAAAATTCTATCGTGCACCCATTTGTGTTCTTTTAGAAGTTCAGTACTTATTCCTCGATTCTTTCATTATATTACTAGGACATCCTACTTGGCTCACTACAAAATCATTCTGTTTTGTTATCATCTCTTTCATCCAACAGGTTCGGTTCAAAATGCTGTACCGCATTTATCCCCTATCAGTACGCTCCTTGGCTCCTCACAGTCACCAGATAACGATTCGGGTGCTTCTCGGTTGGGTGTTTCGAACGAAACGTTCTTGCCCACATCACATTCCATTGGGTTGCAGTCTGCAAACTGGCCTCATGTTTCTCCAAGCTCGTCCATGCAGACACAAACGCTGAGCAATCATTGGGACGCTTGGTTGAATAGCGTTCACACCCAGACATGCAGCTCGCCATTCGATCTGCCATCATTTGCCGACATGTGTGTTGGTGTGGATGAGGAGACTTTCTTGGCGGCAGCCTTGGATTCGATCGACAATGATTCTGTTTTGATCACGGGACCTGCAGCGACTTCATCACAGTGAACGAGTTATCATTCCGTTATTTGTTAGGCCGTTATCGCCATTGATCTACTCTTTCATTATCAACTGGCTGTGAAGTATTTTCATTTTTCGACGGACTAGCCTTATACTTTTATACCTATCGTACACTTGAAGACTAATCATATTATGTCATCTTTAACTACTGTATATGTAGTAATCTTTCCCCTTAACCAGAATTGACCTGTGTGTTTGGCTCCATGTGAGTTCCGTGATCTCTGACTTTCACTATCCACATATCACACCGACATAGGCACTGTCATGTTTAGCGTCTCCGGTGGATAACGAGTGTGTTTTCCGTCAGAACGCATTGTTTGATAGTAGATGCGCTGCTGTATATAAATCTACTTCGCTTGATAACTGACCTTTTTGTTGTTAAACTCATTTTTTGTTTGTTTTCTCTTCCCAGTGAAGTTTGGGGTGAGCTATAATAAGTGTCACGGTGCATGGTTTCATGACATTGTATTCACCAATAGTGAAGGCGTCTTTATCAGCTAATCGAGCCTCACTGAAAACTGCACGCGGACCTTTGTCAACAGTACGATGGGAGAAAACGTGGTTCCACTAGGCGGTCAAGGTCACCGTGACCCAGAACGCATTGTGCAGTTGGCCTTAGAAATCGTTTAATAGAATAGGTGCTTTCGATAGTTATTATGCCCCGTAATGGCATTTGTTTACAAATATCCAGTGTTTTGGACGCATTTTTTGGCAACAAGTTAGTAAATTTTATTAGAAAACAAGAGACTCAGTTTATGTTGGAAAGCTCATATGAACTAGATGTTTTGAATAGAATTACTTTAGAATACCCGTCGCAAAGCTGCATGACTCTACCGGGATTCTTCAACTGGTTGAAATGACACATTTTTAAGCATACTTCCGAACATGGATTGCAATACGTTGGACCACGAACTCCTGTGCACTTACTTTGAAACATTAACTTATTTGCTTTCAGGCAGTACATTTTGACTTCTTAGTATGTTAAGTGTGCTAACAAGCCCAACAGGCTTTCAGTGGAATTGATTTCAGGTCGACCTCTCGTAAAAGTCACCACATCCTCTAGCTGGACGTATAAGTTGGGCGCTATCTTAATAGAGGATTGCAGTTCCTCACTAATTCGAATAGAAGAGTGGTGACAGAATCGTTCCAGATGCTCAATATAGGACTGATCTCCTCATTGCCATTTGATAAGGTCAACCACCAATTCCAAAAACTCCAAATCTTCCACATAACTAATCACCGCTTGTTGCTAGCTAAGTTTTGCTCCCCTCTTCCGAGGAGCATGCCTGTAGCATATGTTTTTCAGGCTTTTCCAGGTTAATTTTCTCACCACTAAAGGATACAAAACCACCGTTCATGAGTTCAAGAAACAGTTTTTTTTCTATAGGCCGTGCTAGTCCGATCGCTGAGTTTTTGAATGTTTCTATTCCTTTCCGTACATATCACCCGTAAGGTTTTGGTCTTTGTTCCTTGCATAGTTTTCGATAAAACATTGAGCTTAAGTGTGGATTGGAACTCCGAAACTTTCCTGATTACATTAAGTACCTACTGCAGTATTTTTTACTTCGTCTAATTTTAAAACCACTCATTTTCGTCTCACTCATGCGATGTCATTCGACCTTGTCATTTACCGCGCGACTCCATCTATGGACTTCTGGGGCTTTTTGATAATCCTTCAGATGCTCAGCTATACCTGTTAAACTTTCCCCATTTTTAAGTTCATTCGTTCGTCGCCGCCTGGCATGACGTGGACAGAACAGTTATAGGATGAAATGCCAGTCACGTGACAACTAGTTCAAATGCTGACCCCACTAGCAAGCAGCCCAGTAATGGCTGTGCTGCACGAGTGGTGATAACCAGTTCGCGAGCTGCCTATCGTCCACATGACCATTTGCCGTTGTGCCAGTGCTTCCGCATGATGATATTAGCAACCTGGACAGATCCCACGCGTTTGTCGCCGCACGAGCATGAATACGGCGTGGAAAACCCTAATGGACGATACGTTTTTCAGAATATGTTTGACACTTCGGTGTATTGCTGATGAGTTGCAAGGGATTTTGGTTTCTATATAAGTTGAACATCACCCACAATTGATCGCAGCTGTCGCATTCCCATAGACTTTCCAGTCGGCCCCTTTCGAAAAGAAGCACTAGACTCGAGTTTCGCTCTCATTAGAGCTCATCAGTAGTGCATAGACCGGGACTGGAACCCCGGGTCGACTGAAAAGCGTATGGGAATGCGACAGCTGCGATCACTTGTGGATGATGTGCAGTTTATATTAGAAACTTCAGTGTGTACCCGTTACACTGCAGAGCACACGTTTAACCCATTCGGGAAAACCCCAATCGTATGTTTAATTGTTCGACACCTTCGCATCTGTTGTACTCCACTGAACAGCAATCTGTCAGCACGTTCATCTTGTTTGTATTCCGGGTTGAAGCGGATCTAGGAAGTGTGATGAACGGCAACCCAGGCTTCGGCAGTAGATAAGCCAATTCCTCTGTGGTTTTCACGGGTTATGTTTACCGCTCGAAATAATCGAAAGGGTTGCGATAACGGGTACAACGCAGGCAGTCCAGCATAAACATGTAAAAGATTAGTTCCTCTAATCGAAGAGATGGCCAGTTTAAACATTTATTGATGGACCGATAGACATAAAAACAACATTTGCGAAACAATCGACCACTCATCGCCAGCAGACCTATCAGCATTGTCTTCGATTTTGTATATGAGAACAGAGTCAACTCACTTGAAAGAGTGACAGTCTTAATTATCTACATTAGTCGAATCAGAAAAGAATAATAATGTTGACGTATCATCGTCTTGGAGCAATATTGACTCCGAGGTTTTTGGGTTGACAGCTTTGAAACGTTTGAGCATTTTCATGTAAGCACTGCTCTCGTTCTAAATGCATAATTCTACATTGATAAACAAGGGTATAACTTCAGAGATGTGTGGGGGTTAAATATTTTCAACAGGGGATCACCCGAATTGCTCATCGAGGTGCTCAACTGTTGTGACTAGACACACCAACCCTCTCTTTGTTAGTCTGACTAACGGGTGATCTAGCTAAAACAGCATTCCAGTGTTGCCGAGTGCCAGTTTAGACTCAGCTGTCATGATACGCCTGAGACCTGCGGATATCCCTTCTTAATCCGATATATAAATTGTCGGACAGGGTTCTGCGCCTTGCTTCCAGTTCTAATTGTTCTTTAATTTCAAGTTGAACATCACCCACAATTGATCGCAGCTGTCGCATTCCCATAGACTTTCCAGTCGGCCCCTTTCGAAAAGAAGCACTAGACTCGAGTTTCGCTCTCATTAGAGCTCGTCAGTAGTGCATATCCTTGCCACTGCCGGCCACGCTTTCATGAGGCAACCGTGTTGACCACTGCGCCATTGACCTCACATTAGGCACGACCGAATTATCATATGTGAACGCTCAACCACTTTCGCTTGTGAGTAATGTTCTTTAACTTGTCCAATTTTATTATGCTCACAAACTATTGTGCCGTTAGTAGCAATACCTTCCAAGTGCAGTGTGCAATTTGAGCTTGACAGAAATGGAAACTAATGAAGACCAGGTAGTTTTACTTGCATTCTGTTTGCTTAGTGAGCCTGCCTGATTGTAGGCGTGGCCAAGTTTCAAACCGTCGATCATTACAATCCAGAAGAACACTGTCCAGTGAACTGGAGAGTGAAACGAAAACGAACGAAAGTTTAGTACGAGACCACGAGTGTTCAACAGTTAAATCCACTATCGATGGCATAGTCAGACTGTCTACAGTTAGCAGATTTCTGGCTTGACCACAAGAGAGAAGACGTCACTTGAGGTGCCGGTGCTTTCTGCGCCTGAAACGGTTATTTGCGAAAAACAATTCATGGTAAGCATAGAACTCTATCAGTTGCTGCTGTCTGGTGTTTGCGACCTAAACGTGATTCAGCACATCTCAGTTGACGAGACTTGATGTTCATGCTTCTGACTACTATGACGAAATCGGAACCATGTCCGTAAGAGATCAACTAACTCCTCGTAGTAGACTTCGTCACTGCAGTTTTTAAGAGCATACCGGAAGTGTTTGACGCCCTGAGCCAGCTTGCTGAACTGGTGGTATACAGCCGACTGCTAGTTAGACTCTATTGCTAGGTCATGCAAGCCGAGATGCAGTACAGTGTGCTATCTTCTGACTCTGGGTTGACCGGTCTTGCATTACATTGACATTATCACAAGTGGTGTCAGCCATTCTGTATTATGGGAGGAAGTGACGATGATCGGAAAATGTGTGTGAAGTCACATGTGCTGATAAGTGCTCGGAAGAGGATTCAGTGATTACACGGGAAAAGAGAACACAAGTTTCCAAAAGAAACACCGTCACAAACAACCGCCAGCGCAGCTGCTGCCCAACCACAACGGAAGCTGTGGAACCGTCTCGTGGTAATTCCTCATTTCTCTACACAGGTGAGTGTCACCAATTTTTCCTCTTGGATTCGACTGTCATGCACAGTAGTGCATCCACATACACGCTAGAGAGGGCCACCATCAAGTCCGTCTCTTCCACGCACGGAAACTATCTACTAGCTTCTGTTATTTTACCAACAACACAGCTGGCTCAGAATTTTAGTGTTTTCAGATACCACTCTACAAACCATCATGTCTGTACTCTGTCTTCGATGGACCACAATCGCCTAATCTATCTTTTCGCTCCGTGCACCAGCTTACTATTCCGATGACTTCTGTCCCTACCAAACGAAATCGGTTTTTGTCCATTCAATTGTCCAGATATGTGCTCGTAGGATCGGATCTCATTCCGAACATCATGTATGCACTCCCCAAAGAGGGTGGTCGTGAAATTAAAACACTTATTTTGCCCACTTCCTAGTGTGTGATCTGGTATGGCTCTTTATCAACTGGTTGAGTTCGGCAATTGTCGTGCTTGTCCCGACTAACTTGAACTGCGGTCGTTCGATTCATTGCTACTGTTCAGTCGGCGTCTTATTGGTGGATAGGTTTAAGGTTGCGATCTGAGTTTTTCTCCGTTTTGGCTGATTGTTACATTAACAGTTAATCCGATATTATGAGAAAACATTACTGTCGTTTCGCCACGGAAGATTTTGACTGGAATTCCCTATCACATCTTATTAAGCAGTGAAGTATTCTAGACTTCCTGTCATGTCGTTTTCTGTCTATTGCTCCGACTCTACCAGCCGTGGTCTTTGAGAACAAATGACCGACCTCTTTAGTGTTTGTAGCATAGTGGAAAGCAAACTATACTAACTCAAGCCCACCGTTTCGAAACGGTAATGAATACTCCGACTGAATCACTCGGTGATTAAAAATGTTTTTATGTTCCTTGAACTAACCACATAAATGAATCAACAGCTCTTGTTAACTGAAACAGATTGTAGTCGTTCATCATGTATGCATTTTTGCATGTTACTCCAACTTAATGAGCTAACTATTTTATGCTTATCAAAAATAGCGTCGAAGTGTCGCCTGACGGGTACGCAAAGGGTAATGTTAGCCTAACTTGATTTAAAGAAAAAATCGACAGTGAAATGGGAGCATGCACATTGATCTAACTGGTGAGCGTTTCTCAAATCTTTCAAAAAAACAGCCTCTGTCATGCTTCACTTCAGGGGCGATCAACATTCTACCCACGGTGAGAAACGCTAAATATATTAACATAGCATTCACTTATATTGCCATTAGTCAAAGAGCGGACTTATGCGTTCGGTAAATATGCAAATCCAGCGAGTGCACAACATCAGTTCACCAAGAATGACAATCGAACAAAATTACTGGGTCGAGTAAGAGATTGATCTGCATGAAATGCGTGCATGTTATTTAAGAAATGAACATCCAGTCAATAATGTTGATGTGAGAATCGGTCTCAGGTCAATCGCCTGAGAGTCCAATCAACGTAATGTGTGTGCAGAGCGCAGATACATTAATATAACACCCATACTCTAGGTGTGTTTGCTTTTAACCTGCGTACGTGATCCTAACAGGAGTAATTCATGCGTCCACGACTAGGAAAATAACGAACCGCGTCGGCGAGTATCGATGCCTAAATAGAGCGGACAGGCAAAAATACTGAACTCGCTTGAGTGCGCCTGCTAAAAAATGGGATTGTTTGTAGCTGGTCATTGTGGCTCATTTCAAACAAACCATTCTGTTACGACGGCAAATAACACCAAAAATCATATTTCCCCTATAACATAGAAAGTTATATGGCTCCCTGTTTAAAAGACCTTACACCTGTGAATAGAATGGCACTGAGTTAGGATCGACATGTTCTGTAACAAGCGGAACATCAACGTGTTTATACGCGCATAGTATGTAGTACGTAATAAATGTGGATTTTCCTCTGGATACGTAGGAAAATACATTCATTTTGGCAACTACTTATATATATATAGGTGTTCGCTGTCTCAAATATAACACTCCTTGGTTTGTATCCATCAATACTAGGCTTACATGTTGGTGTCCAAGCTCTGTACCGTACTACATTGTATCTGTAGGAACGACACTTGAAACCAGATCCAACAGACCTGTGACACAGCGTATTCTCACGGATCACAGACCTTCAGTGTATTGCGAAGTATTGATCCACCGTCAATAATCGGCTTTCTATTCTTAAGTATATTTGTCTACTGATCTTCACCTGTCATGGATTCAGTTGTTAGTATCCTATACGATCCAGATCGATCCGTGCGCTATCATTTCACTTGAGAACTAGCGTCTTTGTTTTCACACTAGTTAAGCGCTTGTTAGTGGATTGAGAGTGTGAAAGATTCAATGTTTTGATTTGTGTCGTTTGAGCGATCGGTTCTCATAGGAACACAAATTTCACTGCTGTGCATGTAGGTAGGCATACTTATACAGAAACTTGTACCATAGTCATTTGAGAAAAATGTGAAATCAGCTTCTGAAGCAAACATATGGGTTCACATCGATAGTCTTCACTGCGTTTGCTGTTCACGAGGGAGCGTTGTTGATGCGCAGCTTCATGTGTGGTTTGAGTTTATGACTACATTGTGGAACAATAATATTGTGCTGACAACTCCCGGGATCTATTAAACTGTCTATCAGACACCAGCACAAGAGCATCTAAAGTGAGATGAGAGGCGTAACCATCGTCAAGCTGATCAACAGGTCACGGACTTTCTTTGGGCATTGACAGTCACTGGTAACTTTCTTACCCTGTGGATCAAGTTGTTTAGCCCAAAGGTCCGGATAACCCTTGACCGAAGCTAAAGCCATTTTGGTTCGTTCCCCGATTCTGTGCAACCACCTGTTCAGAACACAATCGATCAGCCCGTTGTTTTATCAGAGTCCTGTTTGCTGCGTACCATCCACTGACCGCCCCCATCCATGCGGCTTGTTGCAACTGTGTGCCACACAACTAAATTGTCGTTCTGTTGGTGGCTTACACTGAATAAATTCTATTGATCCCTTCCCCTGCGATCGTGGACACGTCGCTGTTTGCTCACTCCCTTCTATGTTCTGCATGTGCGGAGTCGTGTTAGTGAAATTTTACGTTTCATTAAGTCATTGTTCATTACCCAGAAATTAGAACCAGTTTCATCATCATCATCATCATCATCATAGACAGCAATACATCAGTGGTTCACACTGATGCTTAACTGCCACACAACCACGAAAAAAACCTACATAGAAAGAAGGAAGAAAAAAGAGGGGAAGGGGACCTAACTACTAAAAATAGCTACGTCTATATTCAAACATACAACATCAAGGCGCCTACACCTTGCAAACAAACAACGAGCTGTAAGTGAAAGTAAGGCGTCATCAGCGAAGACAGCTTCCTTACGGCTTTCACTGCCCCGCATCATTAAGTGCACTCACTTCACAGACAACTCGGACAAACAACGACACATTCACGCCACTGAGCTCGATTAGCCGCCATCTCACCTAACGTCTCAAGCCACCGACTCTGTGAGTCGCGAGGGCCCCAGCCCGGGAGACGAACCCGACCTACAGTGACCAACCCCTTCGTGAACGATTTCATTTGTCTACGCCAGGTCATCATCTGTCCACCTCGCACCTTGCGCCAGTCGGCCGCAGCGTCGGCAAACAGTGCTCGGTGTGGCAAACGACTAGCTGGCATCCTTAGTACATGACCTAACCATCTAAGTCTGTGCAAATGTAGCGACTGTTGACAATCAGTGCCAAACACCCGCTTCCTAACCTCCTCGTTGCTTACTCGCTGGTGCCACCCGATACGAGCGATTGAACGCAGACATCGGTGGTCAAATACCTGAAGACGGTTCACGTCCTCTACCCTGAGCGGCCAGGTTTCGCTGCCGTAAAGTAATACAGCCCTCACTGTTGTTTGATATACGCGACCCTTAAGCTTCAGAGAAATACCTCTGTCGCCATAGGTGTCTCAGATTAGCGAACACCGCCCTAGCCTTGGAAATACGCGCTTCTATTTCATTCCCTACACCTCCGACGCCACCGCTGATGCAGCTTCCCAGGTATACAAACCGGTCAACAACCTCCATGACTTCATTATCTAACATTAAATCTACGTGATCACAACAATCTTGCAGAAGCACTTTGCATTTTGAGGCTGCAAAGCGCATTCCGAAGTACTTAGCAGAACGCGAAATAGCGTCCAGTGTTGTTTGTGCCGCTTGAAAGTTGTCAAACAGCAATACCTTATCGTCAGCATAATCAAGATCAGTCAGTCTTTCACCAGGTAGGAGGTCCACGCCGGCATCATTTGAGTGCCGCAGACAGTCCTCCATTATTTCGTCTATGACGAAATTGAACAAAAATGGTGAAAGGGGACAGCCTTGACGTACGCCGCTCCTGGTGCTGAAACTGTCAGACAGTTCACCGTAAACCCTAACCTGAGCTGAAGTATGGGAATAAAGCGCCGACAGTATGTTCACATACTTAGTCGGTACACCCCTACGTCTAAGCGACTCTAAAAGTGTAGATCGGTCCACCGAATCAAACGCACCTTTATAGTCGAGGAATACGGCGATTGTTGGCCGGCGGTACACATGCTGCTCCAGAATTTGACGAAGGGTAAAAATGTGATCTATACAACCCCGCCCAGGGCGAAACCCTGCCTGTTCTTCCCTAATGTTTACCTCCCGGTGGCCACACCGTCCAGTTTAGCCCAATAGGTCATCGAGATGCGCAAGCCGTCACACCACGTCAAGGTCCAGTCTCGTTGTGACGGAGAAGCAATTTGGACCTACGTTGTTCTGGATACTACCTACTACATGAACAGGATATATATATATATATATATATATATATATATATATATATATATATATATATATAACAAAGGATCGACTAAATCAAAAATTCCAGCGCTTCCATCTACCGAAGAAACCTATACACAACCTATCAGACCATCAGTTGACACTCAACGAAAAGGCTGTTCTGTTAAAAGGTCTGAAATTCAATTATGCGGACGCATCCACAACAGAATTCGTTGCATGTTTTGAATCGGGACTGAAACGCAGTGGTCTAGACGAAGAAATGCAGCAGTCTGTCAGAACAAAGATGTGTCAACAGCTGACCAATCGAAAACCAACAAACATCCTAACAACTAATGAAAATAAAGCGCTGATGACACTTAGGAAGAACGACCAGATTGTCATCCTACCAACAGACAAAGGGAACGCCATAGCCATATTGAATAGACAAGATTATAAAGAAAAAGTGAACGACCTTTTAAAAGACTCTGCAACGTACGAACATGTCATAGGAGAACCTACGAAAGGTCTGAGGGCTCGAATCACCAAAATTGTGACAGGTCTCAAGAAAAAGAAATCGCTTACAGAAGAACAAGCCAAGTACCTTAGACCTGTTGAGGGACCAGTGCCACGATTATACGGGCTACCAAAGGTCCACAAGGATCAGGTACCATTAAGGCCAATCGTTGCATCCAGGACGGCCCCAAACTACCAATTGGCGAAGTTCCTTTTTCGTATTCTCCGGCCATGTTTACCTCACGATAATCATGACGCGAACAGCTCTACTGATTTCTTGAGACAGATTAAGGGTCTGGAGTTGGAAGAAGACGATGCACTGGTTTCTTTCGATGTTACGTCGCTTTTCACTAACATACCGAAGAAACTTGCGATAGAAAGTTTGAAGCTCCTGATAAATGAGGACGATAGTCTCGGAAATAGGACGAATCTCTCTCCAAAAGAATTGATTCAGTTAGTGGAGCTTTGCATGGAGACCTACCTACAATTTGATGGCCGAGTCTACCTGCAGAAGAGAGGCACACCAATGGGCTCACCCATATCAGGATTACTTGCAGACGCCGTAATGAAGCACTTCGAATGTGAAGCCTTTCAGACATTCAAACCTAAGTGTGGCTTCGATATGTGGATGACACATTTGTTGTTTTACCTCGGACTCAGCTTGACCAGTTCCACAGTTGTTTGAATAGCATAATAGATGGAATAACCTTTACACGCGAAGAGGAAGAAAATTCACGCCTGGCGTTTCTCGATGTATCGGTCATAAGAAGATCTGATGGCAAGCTTGAAACTACTGTCTATCGTAAACCGACAACAACTGACGTCATTCTCAGGTTCGATAGCAATCATCCAGCCTGTCAACTTAAAAGCTGCGTGCGAACATTATTTCGACGTGCAAACACGCACTGTAGCTCAACTGAACTAAGAAGACAAGAACGAAAGCACCTGTTCAAACTGTTCACTTCCAATGGGTACCCCAATAGCTTCATAAAGGCATCTATCAGAGGTTCACAAGAACTGAACGTACAGAACCCAAAACGCGAATGACAGTGCCATATATTCACGGCACATCTGAAGCAGCACAAAGGATGCTCCAACCACTGGGCATCCAAATATCACAGGCCAAATTCAACACTCCGTTCAGCTTTGGTGAACGCTAAAGATCGTGTAGAACCACACGAACAGTCTGGCGTGGTATACGCGATTCCATGTCTCGGGTGTGACCAACAATATGTGGGAGAGACAGGCAAACAGCTGCGCACACGCGTGCACGAACAAACTAGCGATGCGGCGAGCCGACCCTAGATCACAACTGTGGCACCACTGCGCGGACACAGGTCACGAGGTCAACATAGATCATGCGAAAGTGGTCGCACGGGCAAAGATGAAAGGGGAACGGCTTGTACTGGAGGCTCTCTATTCGCGGAATTCGTTCAATCGACACGTAGATATAGACAGCCACTACGTCAGCATCGTTGATACTGAAACCAAAAACGAGCGAAGACAGACCGACAGGCGAACACGGTGAGTGGCAGAACAATCTCATTCCAACACATTTATTTGTTTGATAACGGATCCTAGTGTGGATTTGAAACGTCACAATAAATCGTTCACTACTCAGTGTGTGCCCTTTTAAATACTTTATATATATATATATATATATATATATATATATATATACAAAATATATCGGAAGTGTTGTTTTATTTTACGAGTAAGCTTCGCTTTGTACTCTGTGGTTGATGAAATCAGATGCCTCACTCAGAGTCCACCTGCTGTAAGTTAGACAGTTGCTCTGGTACACTTCAAAATCACCTTATTTGGCTCGTCACACAAATTATGAACATGCTTCCTTGCCCATCTACATATCAGTTTGTTCAAACACGCCCACCTTCAGGTTCCTGGCATTCAATCATTTCACTTTGGTTCTTTTAACCTAAACTTTTTCTTTTAGGTCCGATTTTACATCTAATTTTTCTAACTCATACTCCGTATCCCGGCTTATTGCTCCACGATTTGTTCCACACCAGGTGATAGAAATATGTTTTTCAGACACTGCTGTCCTTAAAAGATCAGTCATATAGCATTTGCAATTCCGTGTTGTGTTTATGCTAGCTGCTCATAACGTCCCGACGCTAACCTCTGCGGGTCAGCAGACAATACTCCTTTCGTTTTTGCATATCGTCTCTTTAAACCACGCATTTATGCTCACATAGTATGTCAGTTAGTAATAACCATAATTGCTCTTTCGTAAGTGATGTTTATAGGGTAGGTATTCCAGTGTATGGGATACCCTTGTTGTCGAACACGAACACTGCTGGTCCGAATCCCATCCAAGTTATCTTTATCTGTATCTCAATAAGGACAAAACTGCTGGCGAGGTATCAGTTCGAGAATAAACATCATGACACACAGTAAACAGTGAATGTATTAAGTATTCTTCCATAAACCGGAAATGTAATTCCGCTAATTTATACACATATAAGAGATAGACAGATTTTGAGCAAAATATAAACTACAAATCTGAACGCTTCTGAGTAACGTGATTCACATCCGGCGATTGTGAAGGTCGCTGGGAGTGTGAGGTGTTCAGAAAGAGATTATGTGAATAACTTTACCAATCCGGTTTGTCCATCGGTTTCGCATCGATGTCTTCATTAAGTGCAAATAATACGGAGTGGAAGCTGTAACAGATTAACCTTATTTGAGAACATGACCAAAACCGATGTCTGCCACTTACCTAATCTGTTGATATGAGTCGATTTAGCCCCTTATCTGTAAGAGAGAAATCAACAGCTTCTCAGATGACCCCTATCGCATCCGTATTGTTGATTTCTATTTGTCTTTAATGTCTACAACTCCGGTTTTCTAGTCATGGGCGAAATGTAACTTTATCTTCGGCAGTAATTGGCCCATTCACAATTTCGGCCACTTTAACTGGAAACTCTCATTTACACTATCAACCCAACACTTGACCGAGTGAACTATGGAGCAGTCGTGTGACAGTATGGTTGTACATTCATAGCTCTGTTTGGTCGTTTGTAGATGACTAGTTTTACGAAGTCGTTCAAATCACTATCGTTTAGGGAATGGATAAGGAGACGTGGATGTCAGTTAAACGCAGAAACAAATGGTGCAAATAGTTCGCTTGTTTTTGCACTTTGCCAATTGACCCAGTGACTATCATATGAAATGAGTACGAATTCTTTGTCAGAGTAAATGCATAACCGAACCCTAAGGTTGTGTTACTTTCTCAGTATCCACCTGGAATATGTTGCAGATGACAGTTTACGACTACGGAGATTGGAAGTGAGGACTGTCTTTTTGTAGTTATTGAAACTGGTAGTTTGTACCTCGTTTCAGTTGTGACGCCTGGGTGCTTATTAATCACACTTGAAGCATACCTCCAGCGAATCACACACAAAGTGTTCTGGCTATAGCTGTACCATTAATTCAGTCTTCGCAAACTTCCATCATATTGGTGTATTGGTGGGAATCCGCAGCCGTCGTCTCACCCTTTCACGCAGCCCGTCACGTGTCAAGCCGTCTAGTCTAAGCGGTGCTCACTGTCCCAACCTGCACATGTCCACTTTATGAAATGATCCGTTTATCCGGTGATTTGAGAATACACAACGGTACGAGCAGGTTGCACTGTACGTTTCAACCAACGGAGTGTAATAAACGAAGTCACGTTGACAAAATAACAGTAGTCAACCGCAACCTTGTGTGACTTGTGTTCAGATTGCCCGATCGTCTCGATAGGATACACAATAACTGTCCCGTTAATTCTAATCAATAACCCCGCGATCAGAAACTTCCCAGTACTGGACAGGATTTACACAAGGTTGCGGTTGAGCGTTTGGATGTGATTCATTGGTCACGCCTAATGTGAGGTTACTGGCCACTCCTGCAGTGGTCAGGGTTGCGCCAAAGCACGCTGACCTATAATCAATCCTCACGCGTGACTATTGTTATTTTGCATTGAATTTCGGGGACTTTGATTATATCAGATTGAACGCCACTCATATTCGATCACAGTCGTTGCATTCAGATAAGCCTTTCGGTCGGCCCACTTCGTACGGATGCACTAGACTCGAGTTTCGCGCTTATTAAAGCTATTCAGTCGTGCATCCTTGTCCGAGCCTGAAGTCGCATTCAGAGCCCCGTGTTTGAGACTAGCGTGTTAACCAGGAAGCCAGTAACCTCACATTAGGCGTGACCAATCAATCATATCTAAACGCTCAGCCGCAACCTTGTGTGAATCCTGTTCAGTACTGAGAAGTTTCTGATCGCGGGATTATTGATTAGAATTAACGGGACAGTTATTGTGTATCCTATCGAGACGATCGGGCGATCTGAACACAAGTCACACAAGATTGCGGTTGACTACTGTTATTTTGTCAACGTGACTT
>LOND01000035.1:96121-110322 GCA_014220965.1 Paragonimus kellicotti
ATGATCAAGATGAAAAAGCAAACAGCCTAATGTGTGCACTGTAAATCTGTCTTAATTCAACTCACATTTTAACCATCCAGAATGAAAATATTAAATCTATATTTCAGATGAAAGAGAATGAGAGGGAACTACACAAATGCGCGTATATAGGATGTGTATATGGTGTACATAGGATAAAGAAATGCACGGGTGGAAAGGCGATAAATTTTGGAGGAGATATGAAAACACAAAAGTTGTTGTAATGCACATGGTACCAGAATAAAGAATGGTACCAAACAAGAGTTCATCGACGATAGTTTCAAGTCGTGTACAGCTAATTCTTCACAAGCGTATTAGTTAAAGCCAAAAATGTTTTTTTATACGGTCAAGCATGATTTAAGTTCAACCAAACACACGGTGCCTCCAAATTTGACAATAAGGTATGCATTTTGTTCGGCGAGTGTGGAACATTTGGCATACAGGAAAATTTGACGCATAACTCCGGATTTGACGAGACATGTACAACCAGAACATCAATTCGCGAGCTCTTACGACACTGCTGTTAATGTCCGAATGACCACAGTAAACGTTCTTTAGCAATAAACGTTGTATTGCCTATGGAATCCATAGGTTGCCTCTTTTGAATATCAGCCTATCGTGGATGGTTAATCCGTCTTGAAAAGCAAAACAAGGCGCCAGTTTCGTTGGCATGCAGTTCTGGCCTACAGGCCAAAAGTGTCAGTGATCCGTATTTTTGCTCCAGATTAGCAAGACTTTCACGTCGTATTTCTGAAGATGGATAAGCATTCGCCGCGGACATATGATAGCTTATGCACAATGGTTCGTGTTCCCTAAATATCACGGTTTTCTATCAGGAAATGTGGTCATTAAGAATGTTCATTGTATGGACCACAAATATAGTTCCTTTTGCGGTCAATCATATTCTGCTAACGATCGTAATGGTATTGTTAGTTATACTGACGACCATACACCTTCGCTAATGAATATCAGTTTAAGCTATCAAGCCAAAAATCGATTTGTAGAACTGGGTGTTTCATTAAGGTACATTATTTTACAGTGATTACTCCACACAGTGACACAAATGTGTACACACTAGAATGTTAAACTAAGTGCCTATATCTCACACGAAAGACGTATCCAGTCTAGACGCGTGACATAAAATGAGGAGACTTAATTTCTTTCGCTGGTGGCTAATGACTGCGCAAAGTGGAACTTTCAGAATCGATGCTTCACGTAGGACTGAAACACTTCTTGATTTAATTCATGCAACCGAATGAAGTAGCAAAGGTGGCGTTTCTCCACTGAACAGCAGCAACATAACAGACTATCCAAATCAAACCATTGGTTAGGCAAAAACCACTAGTCCGACCAAATCACCAACAAAGTCTGGTGAAACGGAAAGAGACAGGCTCCACTGTTGGTGGTACAAGACGTGGCGAAGTATAAATTATGTAAAAGAACAAAAAAAACGCGTGACAGACCGCTAGAAGAATGTTGTTAGGAAGTCTAACTTAGACTGGTACAAATTTTCCTTTGAATTTAATCAGCATAAAGTTATCAAGGAAATGGAACTAGGATTTATGAATCAGTTGAATTATCGTAGCGGATGTCAGAATAAGTGAAATTAAATCAGACCGACAGTTGTTCGTCTAGACCGTTACGAACGTTTATGTTGTTTGAAACATTGATTCCCTTTATCCAGTTCATCAAGACGGCAAGAAGACATACATTGCGAGATGCAAGCATTTCGTTTATTCTCATCAGTCGATTACATAAAACATTCGGTTATATAGGTTAAGCGCGTAGCGACAAAACAATGAAATGAACGAACATCACATGGGTGCAATCAGGGTTCACTGCCACGGTAACGAAATTGATTGCGTCAGCACCTTTTGCCAACAGAGGACCGGTGCGTGACGCTTGATCAACAATGCCTCGGAGAACGCCAACAGCCTAGGGTTGCGGTTGCGCAATAGGACCATGAACGAAGTGACGGGGTCAACCACATGACCTGTTGCGTTTACGTTATTACAAATTAAACACCACCTACCAACTTCAAAATGATGGTTCAGCCAACAGGCTCCGTTAAATGCGGGGACAGTGGTCAAATGTTGGTTTTGTTCACTCTATGACAATCAGTAGGTAGTTGCTTATTTGCTTGCGGTTGTGGGTGACTTAAGCTGACGGTGACAAAAGGCAGTTTTGTGCTACTTTAAAATTCACAGTAGTTCAGATGGTTTATCCAAAGTTTATCTAGAGACTACTAACCTATGCTGTGATCTTTAATCACGTTGAGGTTGCTGCACCGGAAGTCGCGCATTTCTAGGCCTAAAATCTGTTTATTCAGCACCGGTGTGCGATCTGAAGACTTCAAACAATCATACTGCCCATGACAGTCGATATGGCAGGGGACCAGACATAATCACATCCCTTACACAAATTTGACCCGAACTCCGAAAGTATTGATAAAATTTCATGCAGCCGGTTTATTGTGAAAATATAATGACAAATCAAAGCAATCTGTATTATGAAATGAATTAGAAGTATGTGCACACGTATGCTGAAATCCAGTCGACTCGATTACATGGTCTAAATTTGGTTCATGATAGTACACAAACAAAGAATGAAGCAGACAATAAATAAATCGGCGCGAGAAAGCATGTCGGTTTGTCCGGTCCACATTAACTTGACAACGTTGGATACTGAACGATTGTGAATGCAGCGAACCCACTTTTCCGCATCACACAGTAGCTGTGATAAGGATCTGATCACGAAAATACATTCTTTTTCTTGATTAAAAATGGGCGCGCACATTTATACACATACACACACACACACACACACACGAACATACACAGTTTTGGTATAGTCAGTTTGTATGTACATCGTTTGATCACGTTTGTGCACACCCATGGTCCCATAGTTAGTTGAAAGTCATCAAAAATGTAGCAACGCGTTGACTGATGAGTCTGATAAATGCACGGAAAATATCAACGGACATCGATATCGGGAGGCGGTCGTTTATGAAATGTATGGTAGACACGCAAACGTCAATGTTTCTCAAGTGTTTGTTTCTTGAGCCTTTGTTAAGCGGATCATGCTAAGCATGATTACGCTTCTTTATCCTTGTTCATAGTGTCTGACTTTTACAAGGGTTCAGTTGAAATGTACAGAGAACGGATCGCTGCGTGTATGTGTGTGGACTTGTAAGGAAGTGATATAAGTTAAATAGAATGGACGAGGGAAGTAAAACCATGAGGTCGTTACCTAGAGCAAATCACATCGTTCATAAAGTAAAACCAACCGGACAAAGTGAATCCTGAAAAGGCATGCGTGCCCATCCAGAAAGTGTCCAATGAATACTTTAGGGGGGAATTTCTTATACAGCTACGCAAATATTGATGAGAGACGCTATTTGTCGAAAAGAGGCGCGCTGATGGCGTATGAAAATCAATTAACATCTCCGTTGGTTTGATCTTTCTTCTCTGTTGCAGCGGAACCAGTGGAAAGCGCATCAGTTGTCACATACGGTTGCAGAAAGTACTCCATGTTACTGATTCCAAAGTCTTTGGAATTTAGGTGATTCACTGGAGGTTGCCGGGATTTCGGCAGGAGATAATCTATCAGAGCAAGAAAATATGAAAAGTAATGGTAATCCCGAGTGTCAGCAGAAAGGCGCGTAAAATTTTCTATAAACGACTGAGTACTATTCACAGCTGTTCACAGCGTTGCTCAGGATAGTACACAGAACGCATAATTTCAGTTTTACTGAGATATCGTGGTCTCGGAAGTACGAACTGTGGTCAACAAAATACTTGAACGTGTGTAGTTTCAAGATGGTCTGGCACCTGGAACATTTGTCGCAATCGAATACAATTCAGTTTGGACGCGAAAATATTGTTCTGTTCAAGGTTTATGACAACAACAAATTTTTTGGCAAAGTTGTATCGCAAACAAGCAAACGAGAGTTAGGTTCTCGACGAAAGTAGTGTTGCGTTTTTCCACTGAGCGCGAACTAAAGCGAAAGGCGGATGAGTTAATGTTGTTCTCAAAACGGATTAGGCGAAAAGTTTGTGAAAATATGAAAGAAGGGAACAAGTGTGAGTAGTGCGTAATCACAAGAATGTAACAGTCAACCACTCATTTATACTATAAATATGATCAAGTTTGAAGAACAAACAATTAAGCAGTATTTCTAATAATCCGAAACCTCGGACTCACGTGATTTCAAGCTAACAGATGTGTGCTACTTCATGCATACACTCTGACAGCGGTAATTAAGGATAAGATAACCATCTTTCGTTACAGAGTAATTTACCGGAATTGTAAAGCATCAATATAATTCAAGTTTTTAAAGTGCAAACATTATAATATCGAAATCTTTCGTTACAAGTATGAGTCCTTTATAAATTCCACTGTCGTCCGTAATCTGTCGATTGGGAGTCTAGAAAGGGTGTTGGAACATTTTTTTAGAAAAGCTTCTCTCGAGTTGCTAGAAACAAGTAGCTCGGTTGATTTAGCCAGAAACGAATAAGAAGACGGGAAATTTCAGATGACATCACTTCGTGCACCCCCTTCGGCTCCAAAAGGGCAACTGTAGGAAACCCACATGGCCTGGGCAATACCTGAATTTTAGTAGTTCCAAACTGGCCCATCATAAACGCGCACTAGTGGATACACTATTCATGTGAACAATACGAATTTAGACACGGGATAGTTTTTTTTGTAAGAATTAAACTCGATCACGTCCGTGATACAATCTACTGACTATCCAAAATGGTCCACGGAAAGGCATAAAAGACCGAAACCGTCGACCGAACAGGTGATCACTGTGAGAAGAGAGAGGTGTTACAAAGAACTGCTTTCTAAAAGTGATTACCGTATGCGTTGAACAACACAAAGTCTAACAAATCCGCTAAAATGAACATTCGATGCAGCGGAACTCCGCATATTAGCTCAGACGCATAAATTGCCTGTACCTAGAACGGAAGGAGATTGGCCTATCAGTACCACCTCACATTGTATCTGCCGTCTTATATGTAACTGCACATAAGATTGCCTAAGCAAAACCGGGAGATATATGATCTCCAGAGTGGAAGAACATTTGCCTAAATGGGTGTAGAATTTCGCGTTACCGAACAACGACAATGTTGCTGGAACATCCAAGCAATCCGTGTCCACATCCGCAAGATACATTTTGACCACTGGTCACCTAACCGACCCAGCTTGTGCAATAACCATCCCATTACATCTTTCCAATCCAAGATTCTTGCGATTTGTTGAGAAGGTCGCAATCAATCGACTAAAGCCGGCCTTGTGGGTTCAAAAAAGCGTGTTTCGTGAATTTGACCTTGCTCTGGACTTAATGATCTATCTTAGCCCTGTCTCTTATCCACCCTTCTGCTCACTTCTATAAAATGAACGATTTGTTTAGTGTAGATTTGATGCTTGTGAATCAACACGGAATGCTTAAATTTACAACTTTTCGTGTTCTAACTGTTCCATTCAGATCCTATAAGTGCAGAATGGACAAAAATCCTACGTTATTTGACCAAAATCATGACAGTCTCAACCTTACTGTAAATAAGTATTGAATGCTTTAGTTGGATTCTGTATGCGTTGTACGCAAAGTTTTAAAGAGTATGACAAATATGGTTCCTGATTGCTTGGCACAAAAATAGACCCATTGGGAAAATCTGTGCTCTGCCCACGTCGTACTCAAGTTGGAGCGGAGGATGAGACGGATAATCGGTCATCAGCCAAATCGTACGTTTGGTGTGACAACGTTTCCTGATTAGGCAGTCATATGCGTTCTCCTATTCCAATAATCAGTTTGTTGCTTGTATCGCTAAGACAAGTAGCACCGAAATGGGACTGTTTATTGCCAACTTGTACAGTTATCTTGTGCCATCTAGATAGCTATTTGAGCTGATTTGTTTGCAGCGCAAATCTGTTGAGAAACACCTTCAACTTCAGCAGTGAATAGACGACAGACATAGATAGAGAGACAAAGTTGTTCATCATTACATACCTTCCAAAATCGGTCTTACAGCTACCGGAGTAGTTTTGACTTGTCTTGGCGCTGGCGCCAACAGACCCAACTTTGGTTCTAAATAGCCATCCAAACCTGCAGTTGGTGGTGAGCGTGGTGGAGGCAGTTGGTAGTCCGAGACGTCCGAAAGTTGACCTGGTTTTCTGGTAGACTCTCCTCTCGATGAAGGTGGTCGCTTTGCTTCAGTAAAGTTTGGTAATCGGCCTGAAGTGTCGCCGTGCATTGTGGTATTCGGCAGAGAAGCCGTTACGCCCGGAGATCTAGCAGTTCTCCAGGGTGGAGAACCTGGAACTTCCGAAAGCCAGGAATCTTCACGGGCTGCTATCGATGTCTTGTTGCCCAAAGCTCCAAAGGCTGTCGGTTGTTGAAACGAAAACAGAACGTATGATAAGCTAGACTGAACTAATAAAAATGAAAACCAAGAAGGAAAGTTATACTTTGATTGACGACAATTTCTACGGACTCCTAGGAGTATTTTTTGTTCGGAATTTAGGTAAAGACAACAAACCTATGGCTTCATTTTGCTGAAAACTCGTCATAGGCAAAACCCTCACAACTCAAGTATGTTTCCGCTGAAGCTGGTAACCTGCGCCACTAATCTAGCTAGACCACATGTTACATGAGACATGTGAATTTAACATATAACCGTCTTGGAATCGGTCCAGCTTTATAAACGACACTTCAAATTGTTCCACCTAAAGCTTTCGAAAAGCAGTATGACTCTCTGGTAACTGAACTTGGACACATCATCATCTGCCGATTGTACAACTGAAGCCTAGGAGGTAATCGTTGCAAATAGCCAAAGTAACCGGATGTAGCACTACGTCATATACTGCTTCTCAACTCAAACCAAGTCAAGTAAGTGGGACGTTATTGCAACCGATTGGTGAGTCATCATCTACTGTTCTTTGGTAGCTTTACGGTAACAAACGTTCGTGAAGTAGATCAATTGAAAGTTTCCTGCAAATGTGGCTGCCCTTGGAACTTCCGTTGCTCATGAGAATGGAGAGCCTGCAGAAGTTGATCGGGTGAGGAAGAGAACTATACGACTTCTGCTTGACATGACCGCAGAAACCCATGAAAAACCTAGGTCATCTGAAAACAATTCACTCCGAGTTTGGGAGCTCAGTCCATCCAGACTATTTCACCCTACATTTACTACAACCTATCCACAATCTGTATACAGATTATGAAACGGACGATAACTAACTTAACTATCTAAACATTAGAGTGATCATCATCCGAGTTATCAGTCGTGTTTTATTTTGTGATTAGTATCTGTTGTCTACCAGCAAATCTGCAAACAGAGCCCGTGCTCTAGAGGAACGCTTTTATGAACTAGGGAACATTACAAAGGTTTAGGATATTGCCAACTGAGTGCAATTTGAAGTTTCAAGTTCTCTTAATCCATTTCGATCGAACAGCAAAAAGACTTGTACTTTGGCATATTCAGCTGCTCACTATAATAACAATCTGGCTATAGGTTCAGTGAACATGGCAGCATTCTACTAAGAGAAGGAGAGAGAGGGAACAGAGAGGTGACTCAAAAGACTGTGATCGAAATAAATCGATGGCATTATTTGCTGAGCTTTGCGTATGCAAGACTAATGTTGTTGATCACCAAGTTTGTGGGGTTTGTGTTGCATAACGTCACTAATGTGAAGGAGGTGATGGTAAACAGGTTGATATTTGCGTTAGTGGGCAGCTGAAGACTCCCGTGAGTGACTGAATCAGTCGGTGCTGCTCACAAGCAGGCGAGCAGTAGACGAACGAGGAGCGCAAGGTTTTGGAGAAAACGACATACATATATTCTTGACAAATCATCGCCAGAGGTAAAAAATTCGGAAACCGGTATTAATTTTCTAGTGGATTAATGATAAGGTTACAGATGTCTATTTTAGAAAATGGATTACAGTCACCGGAACCTGTATTTAAGTACATTCCACGTGACTGGTTCAGCTGCGTCGTTATTGAGAGTAAAGTTAATATGGGAGGTCGGTGTGTGTGTGTGTGTGTCTGTGTTTGATCAGTGGACGTCATGCCATTCTTCATAAGCGCCTATTACAGATCGCTAGGAGTAATTTGATATCCCAAACATTAGTACAAAATGCAGATTCACACAGCGTTATCTACACTCCGTGCTTAATAAGCAATAGAAATTTAACGGTTGATATTTTCGATAAACTGACGGAGTCGCAATGGATTTCTCATTGGTCTCACTCGTGAGCAAAAATAGAAAATCAAAACAATGAGTTTTACAATTGAAGATATACATTTCTACCAACGCTACAATTTCATCAACATGAACCCCATCAGTGTGCTATTGCATGTGATCTGGTTTTTAGTACAGAGTATATGAATACCATGTTTAGTTCAGAAGTACAACCAGATAACGCACTTTAAATTTCTGAAAAATAGTCTACTACGATAAAATGCCGATACTTAACGGTGTTATGTGTAACGTAAAGCATCCTGAATCGGTCTGTACAATAATTTGTACAGGTTTGTGTTGCTCAAGGAGATTTTGTCCCTTGTTTTGCTGGCAGAGGAAGAAAAATTAACTGGGTAAACATGCCAGACTAAGAGTTAGTGTTTGCTGCGAATGTACTGTCAGAACATGGTTATTCTCATCGTTTTATAGCGCAGAACAAAGTCTTAGTGGAATGTCTCGAAAAAGGTTGCAGTAACCAACTGCTTGCATTTCAAAGGTAATATCTTAGCACAGGTTTAATCATACGTTCTGCTACATACTTGGGAGCACATTCTCATCGGTAACGTTGCACAGCTGGTTCATAACATCCCTTTCAATATGAAAAACAAACGTCCTGACGCGAACAAATCCAGGCTCATTTGCTCGTTCCTCTGCAGTTGTGCATCGAACATTCGTCTAATCCAGTCACCTTCTCGGCGACTTATGAGTAAGTGTAGAAATCGCTGAAAGTTGGTAGCCTCAATGTCATAAGTAAATTTCAGGTTGAGACGACGACTATTCAAGAGCTTCACCAGACAAGCTATTGCCAGTTTGGATCGACTGGATATCAGTGTTCCATAGACATATTATGACTAACTTGCTATCTCCGTAGCTCGCAAATATGACCAATCGTTTCTTGAAGCTGTAAATATGTGAACATTGACAGAACGTCTACAACCCACATCAATTCAGTAGCGCGACTGATTGTAACTAAGTCGCTGGGCAATTCAAAAAAATCCTTAAGGGAATATACCTACAATTTTCGTTTTAGAAGAGCGGGAATAACGACCAGTGGACGTGTCAACTAACGGTGTGGGGAATTTGTCATTGCCAGGATTAGCTCAGGCGGCATCACAGACATGTCCGTCTTCGGCAGATCGTAAGGTTCAAGTGCAAACGAACCGTAGGATTTGATAGCTTCATTCTTCATCCCATCAATTAAACTTAAGTGCAGAAGTTGAAAATCTCGTCTTATGCGGTCTTCTAGTTCAAACATCGTTCAGTGTCCATTTGACGAAACATCGGTTTGTCATCCAATACTGACAACTTATTTTGTACACACGTATCTCTGGCTAACATGACGTAGCCCCAGAACCCTTATCTGGTTTAAGAATCACTGCGGTTTTGAACTGAGTTCTGTTGATGAGTGCACGCATTGCTCCGTGACAACAAACCGGTCGTTGATCGGAGTCATGATAAACACACAAGATACGTAGACAAAATTAGTTTCTGCCGGGCCTAAATTGTCAGCACTAGCTGGCCGAAGATCACATAACTGGTCAAGGAGATTCCCATAAGTACTAATACGCATATGTGACGGTGTTTTATAACCAACATCTAAGGCTAACGCTTTCGGTTACAGCGAATTCAACTGTACAGAAAAACAGTTCGATACGTACTTACTGGGATCCACTGAACTTGGTTCACCAGCATACCTGATACGTAATCTCCGCAAATGATTACTATGATGAACAAGAGATGGTGGTATGTTTGACGTGAACCAATCAGTAGCACTGGTATAGTTCCCATATTGACATTCACTATACGTCTAAGGTTAGTTGTTGGTCACCATCAGTTTATTATTCCTTAAGAGCCGGAAGAAGTGATAGGGTTATCGGCTTTGACATGTGAGCACAGTGAGGACCGGTATCTTCACAATTTTACGCGTGACCTTGCATCTTAAGCTGGTTACACAGTGCAAGTTTCCCAAATCAAATGTCCCGCAAATATGTTGATCTCACGACGCATCACTAGAAATACACGCTCATTTCGTTGGTTCACAAGTGAACGAATAAAGGTTTATGCGAGAAACCCAAAGACATTCATTGTGAAACCTATCTCGGTAACGAGTGGTTTCTCAGACTCAATAAGCCTCTTCGTTGAATCGTTGTCTAACAGCGAATTCAATGTTTAGGTTACCACTGAAACACTGTTGATCGAACAAAGATAGTTAATGTTGCTTGTTGTGAAATCGATAATAAATTCACTTGGTCACGACGTCATGGTCTACTACCATTTCCTCATCCATCCAATCTTTGTTGTTCTACCCGCTGATATGCATAACCGGGTTGTATAATTCATAAATGACTGATGAGTTAAATTCGAAATGTCTAACGTGAGCCTCTTGTAAGCCATTTTCCCCGGTTATCAACTGCCAAACTTACAGACTGCTTTAGTCTGAAGGATAATTCGAGTTCAGTGATGTGGCCAACACTACATGAACCTACACTTGAATCCGACAGATGGAGGAAAAATGAAGAACACAAATTGATTACTTAGGATAACGTGCTAAGGTACACTGTTTATTAGTTTGCATTGCATCAAGGTTTGCAAATACATGTACTTTTAACAAACAAACTAACGATAAAAAAACTATCATAATTCTTAATGAAATGCAGTTACAACACGCTACTTCGATTAGGCGGTGTGCAATCAGTTAGATTGCGTTGAACTTGAGAGTGGACGACCTCAATTAACCTGGTTGACCAAGCGACCACTTCTTCCATATTGCAGTGTGTTGTGAAATTGTAAAAACCGCCGCCAGTTCATTGACAGGCAGCTAATGACCATCGTGCACACACGTACAATTCTTAAGTGCCAAAATTTACACCCTGACAGATTCATATGGGGCCGCAGGTGTACTAATGTTAAATCGCTAACACACATGAGTTTTGCGGCCTCAGCAGTGTGCGTGCCACTGTGGCAAACAGATACGCAAGCAAGTATCAATGAGGGCGATAACAGTTTAACCAACTAATTCATGTGCTGAGGCCAGCATCTAGTTTGACCTCAAGACTATCAGCCAAAAGAAGATCAACTGCAAACAAAAAGTGCAATATGCCGCCAACCCAAAAAAGTCGGTTCAGCAGTTGCGAACGGATTAGCTTCGAAATAAGCATTTTCTGCCAGACCATTTAGACCAAGATCAGTGTCAGTTTCAACTGTAATTAGTTACAAACGTTAACAAAGCGACAGAATTCACAGTTGTCTGTCGTTTACAAAGGATGCCCTTGTTTTAATCGATCACCGAAGAAGTTCATTGTATCACTGAATTGAAGACTCTACTCAGAGAGAAAGCACACGTATACTTTTCTCTATAAGTGTCCGCGGCCACCTGAGACAACTGCAGTTCAGGCGGTAGGTGGTTGTCGAATGAATCAATGGAAAGTCAGGTATAGTCTCACCTAAAATTTATATTACGTACTATTTCACACGGCTTAAGAATAGCAAATATATCACGCGAGGTGCGATTCCTAGTTGAATGACTGAGCAGTAATTTAGTACATGAGGAAACTTGTACAAGGGAACACCGAGATGTCAAGTATACTAGCGAATTATTTTCCTCAGCACTATCAAGCAACTGAGTATGTCATTTTCCTCTACCAAATATGCGATATTATGATGTAAGTAATATTATTGTACTCATTTACTACTGGACACTAGGAGAATCGGCTTACTTGGCCGTGAATGACCAGAATCACTGGAAGTGTCGATAAGCGGCAACGTTGGATGACCACCGTGTGCAGCAGAAGGCTTATTTCGCGAGGGCCAAATTGAATGTCCCACTGCACGAACAGGAAGCAGGGAATGAGACTCATTTGGTTCCGGTCCCACGTCAAGTGGTTCATGTCGTGCATCACTATTCAGCGACTGCTGATTATAGTCCAAGTCCGAACTTGTGGGGAAACTGCAAGGATGGCGGTTTCTGTAGCCAATAGTGTTTGCACCCAAATCACTGCCACGTTGACCACGAAACAGACTGCCATTAGCATTTGGGCTAGCACTCCCATCAGGCGCACCACGTCCGGAGAGAAGAGGATGCAGTTCGTGGTTCTCACTCGATTGATTCGTTGACCCCAGGTAATTGCTCGTATGGTAGTGGATAGCATATTCATCACCCTGTACAGCGGAACAGCAGTGTAAACTAGAGGCAAAGGTTCTGAGTTAAAAGCCGTTGAACTTTTATTAAGTATGCCACTGGGGCACTAATTTAAAGTCATTTTGTTGGAAGCCTTACGTAGTACCATCAACATAACACATGTATACACTGTTTAGTGATATAACGCAGATTATGAGTCACTAGTTTGTGTAAGATAAACGGAACAGATAAGTGGTTCCTTTTCGAACTATATAAAGCTGCAAGATGGAAACGGCAGTTTGTATACGCACTAGGCAGCTAGGTGTCGATGCATTAGGAGATGCAAAACTACCATATGTTGTCAAGCATCTCGATTTGGATAAATTCCTACGACCATCAAGACAACGAAAGATTGACGAACATCTTTCTTTGAATGTCTGGTTTGGGCGTGTATCACCCGACGACAATCACATCATTAATTACATAAATTGACGGTAGTTTGACTGTCGTGTATTTGAATTGATGAAAAAGCGTATTGCTCCATCGTTATGTGCTGTGCGTTAGTTACCGTCTTGGGCTTGTAAGTCTAGGTTGACATTGTCGACAATTGTAAGTGTATCGACTGACCACGTGATTTGGCACTTGACCTAGCATGGTATGTGTTTATAAAAACCAACCTTCATTCGGCACTCTGGTTGATCAGCACTTTCCCGAGCACCTGGAGACCAGTACGGTAATACATATTGTTTTGGCTACGCTGTGTAACTCCGAGAGACATAAACGTTGATTTCTTCTCTGTAAACACGTCTCATTAGGCTATAAGACGTATGAATAGTTGAAATCAATAATCCAGAGATTTAAGCGCGACGAATTTACAAGGAACTAATAAATCCTTTTGTTTTATTCACGTAACCCTTAGCGAACATCACAGTCAAAAAATCCACCAATTTTACCGCCATTTGAACGCCTGCTAGAAGCATGGACTGTTCGTTCTATGTGACGGTTTCAAGATATCAAGTTTGCCAAAATGTAACACGATTTTCTCAGAAAGCCGTCGCAAACTTAGTGCGGTTCTTGGACCACAACTTATGGGAAACTGCGGGGGGGGGGTATTTTTAAAACTGTCCCGAGCGAGTTTATTTTCTTTTTCTATGGGCAATTATTCATTAAATTAGCCGTCATAAACTGAAGATGCGAACAGGTCGGCGGTCGGTCCGGATACTTGTTGGCGACGCGACATTCACCGTCATAAGGAACGTTAGGTAGACAGAATTATGGGTTAGGCAATATAAGTCATGCTCATCCCCAGGGTTCAGACCACTGCACCTCACAAAGGCTGTGACTGAAGACAACAGAAGAGAGCTATTAGTTGCGTTCACCGGCGTGAATATTACAGTTGTTTGACCAAATATCACATGAAGCAAGGGTAAACAATGAAGCATGGGAACGAAAACCAATTTATGTCAACGGAGGTTACAGCCACTTATTGCTATAGGTCTGTAATTCAGTGGCTTCCTATGACTAACTGGACGAACGGTCACATCAACCATGAATGACGCCTGAACTTCTGCTGCAATATCACTGCCTTTATTGTTTCTCTTCAACTGATGATTCTGAATGTTCACCTGATTTTTCTGACACTAACAGTACTCGTGTTCAGAACTCACAAGTTGATTGTTTGTCATATACACAAGTTTAGCAAGCTATGTTGGAGATTTTATCGACCATTACACCACCGAATAGTTGCTATAGTATCCACTAGTGAACATATGTCGATATAGTAACCGTTCCCGTAAAAACTATACAAGGTGATTAGTATG
>LOND01000035.1:160348-196704 GCA_014220965.1 Paragonimus kellicotti
AAGATGATCACGTAGTCCAATGATTACACAGAAGTTCTATTCAGAAGTATACAAGATGACATGAGTATTGAGATAATTGGAAGTGTGCCAAAACAGGAATAATACAACGTTACGTTTAAATGCAATTACATAATTTTATCAAATGGTCGTTCGTTTACCCAAGACTTTTGTGCTTGAAATTAACATAACGGTTTCAGTTATGAGAAGAGTTATGTAAAACAGCCAGTTGAGATTCAATCCACCCGAGCCTAACAAGCTTCCTCTACGTTCTAATAAATCGATGGGTCTTCGGTATTAATGAAACAAATCACTGTAGCGTCCTTTTATGGGATCCCATTCTGAGTGACAACCAATATATGCCTCGGGTATCTTGAAAAGAACCACAAGAAAGGAACTGGGAGAGCATTCTTTCCAATCCACTAATCGAAGCCACAAAGCAAACTTATCATCGATTTCTGTTCACATTTGCGGCTTTGTGTGAGTTCATCATCCTCATCATAGACAGCAATTTATTAATGGTTCACACTGACGCTTAACTGCCACACAACTATGAAGACGAAAGAACGCCAGGCCTTAATAAGTAGAAAGAAGAAAAAGGAGACGGGAGGAGGATCTAACTACTAAAAATAGCTACGTCTATATTCAACTATACAACATCAAGGTACCTACACCTGTGCAAACCAACAAACGGCTGTATAGGAAAGTTAAGGCGTCATCAGCAAGACAGCTTCCTCACGGCTTTCACTGTCCCGCGTCACTGAATGCACTCACTTCACAGACAACTCGGACAAACAACGACAACATTCACGCCGCCATCTCACCTAACGTCTCAAGCCACCAACTGTGTGAGTCGCGATGGCCCCCAGCCTGAGAGACGAACCCGATCTACGATGGCCAAATCCTTCGTGAACGATTTCATTTGTCTACGCCAGGTCATCATCTGTCCACCTCGCAACTTTCATCAGTCAGCCGCAGCTTTGGAAGAGAGTGCTTTGGTGTGTCAGACGACTAGCTGGCATCCTTAGTACATGACCTAACCATCTAAGTCTGTGCAAATGTAGTGACTGAACAAGAGAACTCGTTTGACAATCAGTGCCAAACACCCGCTTCCTAACCTCCTCGTTGCTCACTCGCTGGTGCCACCCGATATGAGCGATCGAACGCAGACATCGGTGGTCAAATACCTGAAGACGGTTCACGTCCTCTACCCTGAGCGGCCACGTTTCGCTGCCGTAAAGTAATACAGCCCTCACTGTTGTTTGATATACGCGACCCTTAAGCTTCAGAGAAATACCTCTCTGTCGCCATAGGTGTCTCAGATTAGCGAACACCGCCCTAGCCTTGGAAATACGCGCTTCTATTTCATTCCCTACATCTCCGTCGCCACCACTGATGCAGCTTCCCAAATACACAAACCGGTCAACAACCTCCATGACTTCATTATCTAACATTAAATCTACGTGATCACAACAATCTTGCAGAAGCACTTTGCATTTTGAGGCTGCAAAGCGCATTCCGAAGTATTTAGCAGAACGCGAAATCGTCTCTAGATTTTCTTCTCTTTTCCTATACACGGTTTGCGTTTTTTCGTCTTCATGGTTGTGTGACAGTTAAGCATCAGTGTGAACGACTGGTACATTACTCTCTATGATGATGGTGGTGATGATGGCAGTACAGTTTTATATTCGCAGCTTGTTGAATATGGTCCACATCATTACTACCAGGCCGAATGTTACCGTTTTATCTCGCCACACGACAGCGTATAGAACAGTTGTCCTCTTATCTGGTTTGATGTCATTATCGGACCGTGTACCTGTTTATGATAATGGAGAAATTGGATTATCAGTACTGTAGAGATCATTGTTGATTACTGCACGCAAAATTGATGTTCATCTTTCTTCGTTATAGGTAAGAAATACCATCCGTTTCTGTTATTATGTGTATATGTGTGTTTTTGTTCTCCTGAATTCATAGCAACGGTGTTACACTTAACTTAACTGTAGTCATTAAACATCTTCGAACGTTTTTCAAGGTTACTGAAAAAAAAACATTTTTATGGGAAACTTCAGTTATATGTTCTACCTGCTATCGGTAGACTTACAGCAGCAATTTTGTCTCCATGATATTTATCGAAGCGTTATTTCGAAACCTCAGTCAATAATCACTCGGCAGATTTGACTACATGGCTAACTTTGTATACTTTTGAATAGAAATTCTGTGTAATCATTGGACTACGTGATCATCTTAAATGCTAAAACGCACCAAGAAATCGCCTGAAATGGAATAACGACTTCCCGGTTCATCCAACATCCAGGTTCAACGTAGTCATACCCACGGTAATTCGCATATAGGCCAAACTGTCAATCACTATGACCTCAGCAGGATTTTAAGTGTCGAAACCCACCTTCCGAAAAATTCACTAATGGTGACCATCATTTCTTGTTGACAAAATAATCGCAGACCTACCCCCGTAACTTTCTGCTGCAGCTCCATAACGACTCGTCAGTTTTGTCAAAGCTTGTTGACAGTCCGGCGTCAATTAGAACAGTTAGAAAACTGTGGCGCTTAGATGGATTACTCTAGGCTTTTCAAGCCAGGAGGTAGCACAAGGATGAAACCGGTCAGTAGGTTTAACTGTAAACTTTGGCAAATTGTAGAACAAAACTATGACTGAGATGCTTTCGAGGTTTTCAATGAAAGATATCTTGAACAGTTAGTGTGAGGAGCTCTGTTAACCAACACAAAGCGGGAATTCCTGCTGGCTCTGCATAGCGATTCAGACACCCCATCGCAGCTGCCTAAAAGGTTTGAGAGAATGTCCGCACTTGGTAACCAACCAGTACAGAAGTGCTTCCAGCCACGAACATCTGGCGATGATGCTAGCCTCTTGCACTCCAGCGAAAGTTCGGACACTGATTCTTGGTCTATTCATTTGCATTACGGTCATCGCCAAAGCTGGCCCAACAGATCACGGACACTTCGCGGCCGCGAATTTAGAAGGAACCGTCAGGTTTAAGGGAAAATGAAGGTATTGTTTGAGGACAAACCAAAACAGCTTAATTCTCTGATCGCGATCATAGTCCCTCTCTCATATTTATGTTATCATTGCAGGTTATGCGACATGAAGTGTCACCTGCAGATCTTATTAACGATGGAGCAACGTTCGTCTTGGTCAGTGTGCGCTCAGTGCGTCGACTCCCCGGTCACGGGCGGACACTCTGTTGTCAGCAAAGTTTTGCAGCTAAAAGTGAATAACTATTGACGGAGCTCAGAATCAGCATACCGATCAGAATAGTTGCACGTCGTACAGAGAACAACTTTGCAATGAGACCACGTCTCACTTTTCGTTTTGCAGATAGTACGGATTTACTAGCCTGCCTGAATACGAGCTCGACCTTTGCATCCTTTAGCTAAAGAGTCTATCCAGTACGGCTGAGTTAACACTCCAGTCCAAAGGCTTACACAAGGTCGATGTCGCCTTCTGTGTCATCACACCCCTAAGTGGGACTGCCAATCGATAGAATGACACAGATGAGTGGAGGTCTTGACAACTCGTCGGATAACAAAGGCTTGAAATCAATAATCACAAGTCGGCAACTCATGTTCGCTTGGCAGAGGACAAAACGTGATCGCAAAGTTATCGTAAGGCGTGGAGTTAATGATGGAGTTGCAAGTCACTTTCTCGCAGGATATCTGCACGTCTCCAGAATGAGGTGTGTAAAATGAGCAGCAGCGTGTTCCAGAATATTGTAATCCAACTCTCCAATTCTCCATAGACTCTTGCTGACAGTTTTGTAAAAACGAAGAGGTGAAACTTCGGTTATGCGTCCTCTATTACAAGCTTTTCCATTGTAGATTTCTGAAGAACTGTTTGATACAATAGGCCAAGTCACGCTGTCCAGTACGAAGAATTTGGCATCAGACGGTTTGACAGGTGAACGATGAAAAGGGCCATCGATTTAAGATCGCCTTCACAGTACTTCTGGGACTGAATGGAATACAAGTTAGATGCACGGAACTTTCTCACTCACTGTAGATATTCCAACGCCAAGGGTAGAAAGCACTGTAAGATGTGAACCCTCAAATATGCTAAGTTTATCTGGATATAGTTTGGGTCGGGATTTCATACGGTTCCAAAGAAGATGAAATAAAATGCAAGCAATGTCAGCACTAAATTATATGCATCATTAGATAAGGACAAACAGGGACTAGACACGCCTACAAGCACATCAATTATTATGTAATCACGACCATGGCAACCCGATAGGTTGCCTCAACCACTTTTGTGCACATAACGTCGGTTGGTAAGTTCGAATGAGCATCGCTTCGCAGAAAGCTAATAACTTCGGGTTTCGATTGCGCAACAATATCTTGAATGAGTTTAATGGGTCAACTTGGTGACCTGTTGTCATGATGTGTTTAGCAATCGATGACGTTGGATTTCGAGCCGTCAGTGCACCAAGTTGAGGCTGGTGCATCATCTGTTGTTTCAACCACTTCGGGATGTGTTCGGCGACTCGCTGTGATAGTTGTCGATCTGTTCTGCCTATGTAAACGTCACTGCAACTGCAAGTGAACTGGTACACAACATGGGAGACAGAACAGTTTGACAAACTACTTTCGCGATTGCGGAGAACTGGTCCTCTGGTGGTTTGAAATAAGCGCAACTGCGCAGCCGCATACGTTCGAGCCAGAGCAGACTTTAATTTGTGTTTATGTCGTTGGCTAGATGGTCACCTTTGAATGGCAAGAATAGGAAAACATCCTTCTTTTGAGCCGTCAATATGGGATTAGTGCTCTTTGAAGAATCCGTGGCTTTTGCTTCATTGCCATTTTTGTAACAGTTTTACGATATACAATGCTAGTACTGATGTAGTGTCAAGATGCGGACTTGGAGACCGTTCGTCCTGTACGGGACAACAGGTGGTACTGAGCGATTAAAAAGGGTGCGGAATATGATCGTTGGGAAAACGCTCAAGCAATGCGAAATATACATAAACCTATCAGGCCCAACTGTTTCTGTGAACGACCGCATATTTGGGGTTGCTCCTCGATATTTTCGGTTGTAAGTTACCAAATCATTGAGGTTCTGAGTTATAGAGTACCTGTTAGATATACCAGTATGAGCCTACAAAAAGGCACGAGCTTACTTGCAAACCTTTCACAGGTATCAGAAAGACCATTACAATGAGAACGTATTTAGAGCTTCGCTTAAAAACCGATAAATTGTCACGGCTGCAAAAGGAGTTTTCAAACCAGGGATCCTCTCAGTGAAAATACATAATCAGTGAAAAAAAAACGTAAAATAGCCAACGAAAATTCTTGACTGCAAAGCTGTTTAATTTGAGGAAGGAAACGGGCAGACAGACAATCAGTATTCACGCGCTTTAACTGAACAAAACCATAAGTACCGACGGTATGTTGCAAAACATTAGTGGAAATCTCCGAAGCTGTACTGAAGTTCGCGGTGCGCAACAAGTGAACAACAATCAAGGCACCGGGGGCAGTAGTCAATAAGAGAGACAATTGGGTGAAGCGTAACTGAAGCTAGTTAAGAGTTTCTCCTCATCAGACTGCGTGTAACACATACACGTGTCAAGGTATACCTTCCAGGAAAAACAACCTAGTATGTGAAATCACTTAGTGCTCTCACACGTGGCCAAGAGCATTTGACTGTTTGGTAAAATATGATCTATTTATATACCTACTTTTAGGGAAAGCTTCTAGCAACTTTGGGTGTTGCTTATCATCCGTTGTATATTGAAATACAATTAGACTAAACACGATTCATTTTCACTGTTCACTTCAAGTTTAGGTCGAAACGACTGTTTATCCATATCCAATATATCGACTCGTCAAGACCGCGGATTTGATCCCATTGTACATGGGCTATTCGGTCTTCCTGTGTCCGAAGTTTGAGGTATTCTTCCAAACAAACATAGACTGACGTGAAGAGTAAGTTTGATACAAGGATCACAAGTTGATACACATGTTTTATGACCTAACGAAACTAAGTTAGTGAATAACCCCAATATTTTATCCATAATAATGTAGTGATATTATTTTCATTACGCGCGCTGAGCCCATTGCGTGACTGGTGAGCAAGGGTATGCATAGCGATTGTGAACGTCGCTTGTTGCAGGGTGAAACTGCTGGCCCACAACAACAGACTTCTGCATTCAGTCAATTAAACTTCACTCAGATCTGATGATTAAACGTTTATGGATCCTGTCTACATTGCGTTTTCCACAGTTACTTACTTTCGAAAACCACTAGACCCGAGTTTCGCTCTAATTAGAGCTAACAGCGAAAGTTAACAGCAAGTAATTGTGTTCTATCGAGGCGATCGGGCAAACTGATCCATTGACTCAAGCGCAGCTGGTTTGAGCTGTCACGTGTGTATTCGTGCCTAATGTGAGGTCAATGGCGCAGTGGTAAACACGGTTGCCTCACGAAAGCAAGGCCGGAGTTCTAGTCCCGGCAGTGGCAAGGATATGCACTACTGACGAGCTCTAATGAGAGCGAAACTCGAGTCTAGTGCTTCTTTTCGAAAGGGGCCGACTGGAAAGTCTATGGGAATGCGACAGCTGCGATCAACTGCGAGTGATGCTCAATCTATATGGAAACCAAAATCCGCTACTACTCATCAGTTTGCCTGACTTATTAATAGATGAATTTTTCAATACAATACAATAATTCTGCGCTATTCGCACACATTGCATGGTTTAGTAGAACATTCAACGAAGATGGCCAAGAATTGGAGTTTCGGTCATCAGAAGCGCACGTGTTTTCTTACAGAAACAACTAATAACCACACAACTTAGACGGTCATATCATGTGAAAATAATGATCAGCGCGCTGTACATTCTTGACCCAGTCTTCATGTGACTGATTGAAAGTGCCAACCAATAATTTGGAGGACTGGAAAGGTAATCAATCGGTGGTAAGCCAGAAGCCATAAGTTTTGTTCCCTACCGGAGTTGGGGACTTTGCGACCCGTCAAACTTCCAATTGAAGAGGATATAGAAGGTAATGGTTAACTGGATGCTGTGTAGTGAATGTCATCGTTGCTTGTTCATTGTTGTCATCGGGGTTAGTACATTTTAGGAGAGGAGGCGTTAAAAGCGAGGAAAAAGTTCTCTTGTTGATGTCATCTTTTTTGCAAACAGGTTTACGATTTGCAAGACGTGGGCGCAATGATATTTACGTTTCGAATTAACACATAAGTTGATAACACAGTAACCTTTTCTCAAAACACTTTTATCAATTTACGATTGATATTTACGTTTTTTCTTTGCTGCTTGGTTGTTAAACATCTGAATACTCCACAACAATTACTGTTGTTGATGAAGACGATAGTCAATATATCCTCACGTAAGTTTTGTTGTTTCAGACAAGACTTGTGTTCACCAACCGATTACTGGATACACTCTCCGTCTACGTATGTTGGGATATGCTGGTAATGATAGTCTACTGAATAACATAAGGCGCAGATTCGAGAAATGAAAGTGATGACCTTGAATAACTCTCAGGTAGGAGAGTACCTTTTAGCACCTTTGAGTGAGAACCATATGTGAACACTGCTGTGAGTGTCTGGTGTTCATTACTACATTAGTTGCTCACTTTCCTCAAACGAAGTACAACTTTATCTCAAAATCTGGAATTGTCCATCCCTTATGTGACTAGCCTGCAAACTGGCAAACGTCTTCCACCGAAAACCAGAGGTTGGGAAGGGTTTTTGCAAACAATCGATCTAAGTGACCATTAGCGAAGTGATGGATAACTTCTGCGACCGTGCTAGATCTCATCAGCACCACTGACGTCGGGTAATCGAACGCATGACATGTGAACAACTGAAAAAAATAATAGAATATCACAGAATAATAATCCAGGCAAGTATCCCATAGACTACGAGTCACTAATTACTTAGTCAGCAGGAGTGCTTGCGAAGTACCTTCTCAAGCACAACTTCGGGTTAAATTATAGAAGACTGTGCGCGTAAAGCTCATTCTCAACATGTGCAATTCTTCCAAGCGTACAACAATGTGCCGTCCGGTCTAGATAGGGAAACTCACCTACCTGCAGTCCAAATTTCACGGTCAATGTGACATTTTTGCCTTCGTTTATTTTATTAAAACAATACACATCCGCAGAGGACAAATGTGTTCATTAACGCCTCAATACTGAAATCTGTTCAGTACATGGAAGAAAGAAATGTGAGATTATGTATGTGCCAACATTCACACTGGAGGGCTTACTTAGAGGTAGACTGTGAACATTTTGTTCAAGTCTAGCATTTTTCAAATAAACTGGCGGGGTAACGATAGAGTCCCCACTGGGTGTACTCCCAGTAGATATCGTTACGGAGAACCAGGACACACAATTCCAGAACAGAATAATCAACCATATGCTGCAGATGTGTTGACGACGGCTTTCCCATGTATCATATAACGTGTGTGTGTTTATTGACGTCCATTCAACTCCGTCCTTTACATCAGAGACAAAAGTCGATGAATTGTCTTACCTCATAGATGTGATGCTGACCAAGCGCAGAGACGATTTGACTGTAAGGTGTGGTTATCAGAAACTAACCTGGACTGGTCAACACATACAGTTTCAGATCGTTGTCTAGATAACACAACAAGAATATGGTGCGTTAACACTTTGGAAGATGGGACATATTAGTCACTGGAGTGTTTTGAGAAAACGGATATCCGGATCACTTCAAGGTGAGGTCCATTAAGGCTAATTCAACGAGTCATCGGTATCTAGAGAAACCAATATTTTGATATCTCTCATTCTGAAATACTTTAGCAACTGAATAAGTCAAATACCGCCCGACCCACTCCTTCAGACAAACGTTTCCGGTAGCCATGTTAAACAGTTGGATCAGTACTGAAACAGTGCCGAACATGAATCTGAAAGACAAATACCTTTTCATGACTAATCAGCAGTTGTTTACCTTTATTCTTGTCGTTGACCTGCGAAAAGGTGTATATCTGAACCAGTCAAAAAGCGCCATCTACTTTAGGTCGACAAAGGCATTAGAAAAAATCCCACTAGGATTATAAAAACACTGTTTTTTTGGGTAATTACATGGTCCCATCAGATCAAGCAAAACCGACTCTACAGCACAAATTTAACCACAGCAGGACTATCGCTACCTGATGGTACTGTTCGGTTCCGTGTAGCCGAAAGAAACTCGCGAGCAGTTTGTGACTCACATATGTATGGTCGGGTCTGTCAAGTCATATGCAAAGTCACGTAAATTGGGTGACGTAGTGCGTGAACGGCATTCAGACTGCTCTGTATTGATTCGTCCGCAAGTGTTCGGAACTTGTGCTCCTGACAGTTGTGATCAGCCAATACCGTATTTCAATTTGTTTTCCTTTGTAACTGCGTAGTCAACATCCCTTGTAAGTGCATTCGCTTGAAGAAGAAATATAGCCGAAAGCATGTGTTCTTCAGACCCTTTCTTCTCAAACTCAAAAGTTAATTCCCAACTTATGACATTACCCTATGGTGTTTACCCAGTCGAGTTTGGAATGGATTGTACTGTCGGGGCTTTGTGTGTGTCCAAACAAACATAAACCAGTGGATCGGTTGCGACTGGATTACAACATCTTGTCATGTGGTGTCATAAGCAAGTAATTCGAGTCGTTGAACTCGCTTAGATCATCATCTGCCCAATCCGCAGAACATGCACGTCATTCATAGTATATTGACGGTGACAAGTTGTCAAAGCCATTTTAGTGGTGAGCACAGCACACTTGAACATAAACGACGATATGACTGCATTTCCTGCAATCTCGTTTGTCGTAAAGGCGCTATTAGTATGAAAACAAAAAACGGCTACTAACTGAACCCACAGAAGAAGTTAACTGCTTTTTTGCCATATGTTGGAATCAACTCGTCCTATCTAGCGTGCACGTACCGTTATGATAAGGAATTTTTCGAAGACATTAGTAAGCCTGCGTTTCTAAATTATAACCACACAACCAGTCATATGTCTCCGGTGAAGTTTATCCACTAAACATTGATTTATGCCAACTTAGCCTACGAAATTACCATGCCATACAAGAATTTGAAACGGACTGAGTTTCTGCACAGCTTCAGTTAGCGTTTTTAACGTTCACAGTGATCTACAAACTTCATTGAATCTGTGATAAATGGCACAACTAACTCGCAAATGGGTCAGTAACTACAGTTTTCAACATCTGCGGTTTCCGCAGTAGGATGTGGTCTAATTTAATCGGGTATGAATATCCACTGTGTAGAAACAACCATGAAACCATACATTGCTCATGTCATCCACCCGGTATTTTTGTTGTAAAAATGAATTTTTCATCACTTTACCACCGTTATCCACATTAAAGCCTACTAAAATCAATGGGCAAATATTTTTGTCAGTCTTTCTGCACATGAATAAATCCATCTTCTCATCTTTTTCCTGCAAGATCAACAAACACACAAGTGTGGGAGCTCACTTTGGCTTCTTGCAGTAACTCTTCCATATTGGTACGAGCGATAGCTCTGCGTGCCTCTTCTTCAGGATCCTTGGGAGTATCGTTCGCTGATGGTGTCTCCGCATTGAGTACGCTTGGAGTGATTGGATAATCGTTTTGGATCACTTTGACAGCCACATCGAAGTGATGTGCACCATAGCATCCGTGTTTCAAAAGAGCCGCCTTAGATGGTCTCCACACTCCTCGATAGACAACACCAAACGCGCCAGTGCCCAACGGAGTGGCTTTATAATCCACGTCGAGATCGCTAGTACTGATCATTTCAAGTCTCCCCATGTTCGGTTCCCGTATACCAGACTGATTTTTCATTACCGATTCCTGTTTTACGATGAAAAAGAACAGTCACATTTACTTCTAATAATAACGAACTTGATGGAATGTTGACAACATATCCTCATTCTCATTTGTAATGTGGTGTGAAGTGGTCTCAGCGTGATATTCAAATAAAAATCACTTTCTACCCTAAACGATAAAAATGTCCTGATTTCTATTATACTGAATCGCTGAATGTTTGAAGTGAAAATGTGAAGAACACCCTCGTTTGCATACTCCTTCGTTTCAATTAGACAAACATTTTAAAACGCAGACATTTACAAAAGACCAGCAACTGTAGAAGCTATGGAAGTGAAGTTTCTAATTTGACTGAATGCGGTTAACCAAATGAGGGTCTTAGTACACACGTACAGATTAGCATTTCAAATTTAGTGATATTGAAAATGTTGTCCATCTTCACAACATGTGAGAACCATACAAAAGCTATTCAGTAACTATCATGAATTGTCGAGTTAGCAAAATGATTGAATGTTTGAAATGAAGCAGGACAATGTAGATAAATCTTCGTATTTTAATCAATCCTTTGAGGAACTTCAGTTTTTACATTTATTAGTGAAAAATGTATGATTAAGTTACACCAGTAGAAATGATGTTAAATTTGGGAAATCAGCCTTTGTACTTTAAGTGGTGAAAGTATAGCGTTTACATCACCGTGTCGTCATCAGACTAAAAGAAGAAAGGCTACTGACTTAGATTTAGACTGGAATCATGTATGAAATTTCCAGGATTGTTGAGAAATCTCATTTTGTGACCAGTAGCGTATAAGCTGTGATAAGAGATATTTACACGTGATTTCAGTTTAAAAAGTGAATGTACATTTGAAAAGACCAGCGGAATCAGATAATAGCACGGAAGTAAACGAGTTGGAAACGGTAACACTGGGAAGAAACAAACTCAGTAACACTGAAGCGAGTTCGGCAACTATAACCGAACTATTGCTGTATGAATCCAGAGATAAGTGTGAAGTATATGTTCGACCAACTGAGAAAAATGAACGGGAGACTGTGTGACTAGCTGGGGGAAGGTCGCGTAGGCGGTCTCAAAATCTGTGGAGCTACAGATGATAAAAATAACTCCTTACGTTAGACATAAAATTATGAATTTGGCAAAGTTATTTAAAATATTCTGTGTGAAGTAAAGATGACAAACTGAGGTCTGATTTGATGCCTCAATAGTTTACAGACTCCAGTTTAATCAGTGCTTTGCTTTCAGGTTTCAATTGTGGACACAACACATAATATTGGTAATGTGGTTCGTTCAGGAAAAATGATTAAATTCAATGAGATTGTTCGAACTGACTGATAAAGAGTGCACACTATACTTCTTATGCAGTACGAAACATCATTCTGCAAAGTGACGTATGGGAATGTTTTCAAGCCACTCAGAAAATTACTTAGTAGATAGTGTCGAATGTCCCCATAATACAAAGCAAACCTCCGGCTTTCGTATTCAGTATACAAAAATTAAAAGTCCACATACACGGCACTGACGATAAATTACTTGACTGTGCTAAAGCCCGTGTGAAACCTTCAAATTTTTGTTTGTGGCCATTCGATGTGAGCATCCGCGCAATGCATCTGTAGATAAAACCAAATGTTGATGGTTGAACGCCAAACTTCTAGAAGAAATCTTCCGTTCTGGCATCAGTTAAATTGCTTAACCGCCAAACAATGACTGAAGATGTTCAACATTTGCCAATACACTGTGGATCAGTTCGAAAGTTTGATAGAGTATAGGAATAAATTCGTTGAACTGGACGGGTTAAGGAATGTCATCGTAACGATGGATGTTAGTATCAATTGACTGTTTTTTAAATGAAGAATATCGCTAGTCTGTAGAGTTTTGGTCCCGATCATGAAACTGGTATTCAGTTCGACTTTTAACTGAATGCTGCAGAATGTCAACTAACGATTTGTAATATGCATATACTAAATAGTAATGTCCCTGTACGCTTGTGAAAAGAATTAAAAAACGGTAGGTTGTCAGCCCCGTGATTTTTCATCAATGAATATAACAGGTCACATAGGTGGAGTGTAGTGACCTGCAAAAGTTCGGTTACAATAATCTTCACATTGTTCGTTTTAACGCAGAAAATTAATTGTTTCTAAAATCCGTCCCATTAAATACACGACACTTTGCTAAAGAGTCAATTTTGTATATAATCGTCGACGATAAAAATTAAACCACATGGAATGGTTGGATTTTTTCGGGAACATTTAATGGTCATCTGACAGAATCTGGGTTTCTTGAAACGAAACAATGGGAGCTCCGTGATATCCTTTGGTATGTGAGTATGACGGATCTATGAGAAGATCACGAGATAGTACGTGAAATGCACGTGTTCGCAAGTATTTCTACACAAGTCGTATACTGATCATGACCGGTTTTGTTATCTGCTGTAAGTCATGCGCAAATGAAGTGAACTGAGCTCAATCAGAGTTGTGACTGAGACTGTCAGAACAAAATCGTTTCGAAACATTGTTAGTTTGTTAAAATTTATAAAACAGCTCAACATAAATTTGTTTTAATTGCGAATGAGCTTGACATATACGGTGAAACAAATAAACCAGAGAACGTTGAAAATCTGAATAAGTGCAAACTTTTAACGGAATATTGTGGTAAGCTTTATACGCAAAAATGTAAGCGTAGTTTCAGGAAGGTGGGTGATTATTAAAAAAAGTTCACATTGTGTGTATCACATGTTCATCTAACATGTGTCACCAGTGTGTTTCGGCAGTAAACATGTTTCATACAATGACGTTTCTCCATGTTGACAATTTGGTCAGAATGTAGTATGTGTTCAGAAACACAAGCCAAGTTATAGAATGATTGAAAAACTTGTGATCTCGTGACATCTAAATGTAAACTGTCATATGTTCTCAGAGTATAATTCGATGATGATATGGTGGTGTTTTAGCTGAGTTACTTATATTACGTCATCATCATATTAGTTTATCAGCCATAACCAGATATATAATTGTTGCGCTTTTTAAGCGTTGTCAGTTGTGACGGCCAACACCTGAAGCTTATCCGTTCTGTTACTGAGATTTTTAGTTTTGTGAGTTTGCGAGAAAATTGTAAGCTAAGCACGTGACTTGTAATCATTGCATGACAAAAAGGTCCCTCTGGAAGGGCGTCACGCGAGAAGTTCACGAAACAGAACTCACGGATTAAAAAAGTGAAATGCATCTCCGGCAAGCATCTACGAACTGGACATTTACAACGATCTACATACCTTTCATTCGTAAAGACATATTCGGACTCCAGTCATGTGCATCATCAGGAAAGCACAAACGCCGATCAACTTGATTGATTTCTATTCACGTGACACAAATCGACATACGTGGACGTTCATATTTGTTTACAATTTGGCCGGATATAAGTAGTCTGGCCAATTGAGTTCGAGTGTTCTGTTATTATTGTGGTGATCACAGTTTGCGTGTACCAATTTGATGCGTTGGTAGACCTTGTGCTGTATCAAACACTGTTACTGAAGTCTGTAATCTTTTCAGTGAGCGGCAGTTATGTCAGAAAATCACTACTACAAACCATAAAACCCAATTGGTCTGTTCAGTAAGGCTAACGGGTTGGGAACCAACTGTTATCTTACTTTGGTGGCTGTAACTGAACAAGTTAAGTGCGTGCATGCAAGTTGATTTACGATACTTTGACCAGGCTGGTTTTTGACGATTACTTAAGATTACGGTCGGCCATTTTGTCGTATACGCAACTGCTCGGTATGTCAAGCTGGCGCTTGCGGGTTGAGGAATTTGTGCGGAAAGTGAACTGTGTTGTTGTTCACCAGCTTCACTCCGTTTTCTCAAGCGGACGCCGAAAACATGACCCTAGAATTTGTGTTCACTATGATGTGCATTAGTCGCGCTGGTAGGAACGTCACAGTACTAATCAAGTACACGTGTTTCAACCGACCTAATACTAGTCAAAATAATACATGTTATGTCCCTGTGTAATTACATTCAACAATACTAAACGGACAGCGACAGCTTCGGTAGCCGTTATGTGAAATTAATTCGATCAGTGCTTCAATTCGACGAATACGTGACACGATAGAATTATTTTTTAGCAGATAAAATGGATAATCCTAACCAATTGATAGCATTTTTTACAGATCGCAACGTGCCATTTAGTTAATTAAGGAATTCTCATGGTACTGATAGTTAAGGCACGATTTTGTTCAGTCAGTCTCCATCAATTTCCAATAATTTACCAAACTTAAAGTGTTCACGTTCATGGAATTAATGTTTGTTGATTTAAGCGCGACTGGTTTTATGACCGAATGTTGTTTGCCGTGGCTGAAACAACTTAATTTGAACTACAGGGTGAAAAAACTGATTGGCCAGTTAATTAATGCATTGACTGCTAACAACAGCACTGAAAGTTGAGACTGATTGTCTGTAAAAATCAAGTCACATGTGAAATTAAAATTTTGGGACAGTAGTGAACTTCGTTAGATATTTTTACTAAGTAAAACCGGCTCAATGTAATGCGAAAGAACGTGCATGCTATCCAAACAAGTAAAACTTGACCGTACAAAAAGAATACCGTTAACACCTGACAATTTGTAGCGTAATGTGTATCACAAAAACAATATTAGGTATCTGAAAAGAAAACCTAATCATTTACAGGTGCAAACGATACCTTGTCCGGTTCCAGTAAGTTTGTATAGGCGGAGAACAGCTTTTCTCGAATTTTCTCCGTCTCAGCCCTTCGCTTTAGGCAGAGAGCCATGATAATTGTGACCAAGACGATGACAATTATAATCGCCGCCGAGATACCAATTAGAATTCGATCACGAAAGTCTCTTGCTGATCGACCGGAGAGTTCTGCATACTGAGCCTCAGTGGTGCACATCCCGTGGAATACACGCGGTTGATTGTCGGGACAAGACGAATTACAGATAAACTAGGTGAGCGAAAAATGGGGAAAGATGGTTTATCGTGAACAATCGATGGTTTTGCCGACGCAGGAAATAGAAACCAAGTCAAGATTTGACATATTGAGTACAGCTCGATTGTCCAATTGTGGGATGCCTACATGGCCACAAGTGGCATTGCTGTTAACATTCACGTGGGCGTTTCATAAAATTTTTGCAGCTGCTTAACACAGGACCAGATTCCTAAGATAAGTTTTGTGCCATATCAACCAATCTCCTGAAGAACACTGAACGATATACCATGCTGACGACAAATTAGTTATTGATATCTTCGTTGGTTCCACCAGTTCACCTAGTCGAATCGATCATCCAAAATTATGTATGGATTTATCTGATTATGAAATAAAACTAGCTTTATTTGGTGATTCAAAGACGAACTCCGTTGCGATCCGTCCACTGTTGACGTCAGTGGTATATACTCTGGCTGGTGTTATAGGTATACTGCGGTCTGTTACGAAGTTCCGCGCTATTACCAATGTAATCCACTTCTGTGATTGGTGTAAATCTTGCGATTCCGCAAATCATTGGTAGTGCCATATACTGGTTATAATGAACTCGTGCTTAAAGAGGGCAATGTAACAAGAACTCCGTTTATTACGCTATCCAGATAAATTACTTGAACTAGGTCAGCTTCCGGCATACTACTTCCCAACGCAACCAAGAACCATTCTTAATACTGGGTTATTCAAACTTCGCTACATTGGTTGCCATCCTCCCGAAAACACCACCCTACACGTGAAAGAAACTATGTTAAATGAGCCGGTTTAGTTTCAGCCCGTGTATGTTCTGCATATATGTTCTTATTCCGGACGTCGTAGCATAGTCTTTCCTAATAGCTACATTTCAGTTAGGTTCAAATTAAGCCTCAATGCACACACTCCAAACCGTCGATTCGTATGTTCTAATGACAGAATCGTCAGAACCACCCTCGTAAAGTAAAACTACACCTGAGCTAGTTACTGCACCCTTAAATATGTCCATGATGTAATTGTTCAATCGTAACTGGTTTAGGCTATTTCGTCCGAACATTTTATCTTACCTTCCCAGTTATGTTGATATGGGTTTTGCATATCCTTTCCATTGAAACGATTGTATATCAGGCACTCAGTTTGCATTTTGAACCGTCCAACGAACCGCTTATCTGATATCCCAGATCTCTAAATTACCGGTAAATACGTGCAAAAAAAAAACAAACTTAATGGAAAGACGTGAGCAAAATTGCCATGTTCTCACACAATGAGGTTTGTTCAGTGTTAAGACTGTTTGTACAACACGCTGTTATCAATGTTCAAGGATTCCCAATCGGAAGGACCTTGATCATCATCATCACTATAACAGCCATGAGCCTGACCAGAAAGGTACTGTGGCTCGGGCTGCCGCTCACCTCAACAGTGACGTGGAATATCCTAGAAAAAGAAGGAGAGATGAGATCTGGTCCGGGAGCTTTGTTACACTTCAGTGACTTAAGCCTCAAGGTCACTCCTGCTTCTAATGGAGAGGCCGTCTGGAATGCAATAACTGACCATTCGGGTCCCGTCGTCCACATGGTCTGGTTGAGGCCAGCTGAACTGTTCTTCAAAATGTTCAGCCCACCTGTCAAGTCGCGCGATTGATTGGTGATAAGTGAATTACCTACGGTTGTATTTCGCACTACTGATTACGTAGGAGTTCTTAGGTAGTGAGGCATGATCCTATAGGATACAGCAGAACTATTTTTATAGTTGTGGCACTGCTGTCTTCCGTATCAGGAAGAAGGGGGTTAGAAAAGATGCCCACAAACGAAGAGCATCTCGACCGCCCAGCGGTTGATCGTGATATTTAATACGGTCGAAAAACATCTGGTATCATCCCAAAAGCCCGATGTAGCTTCGAGTACATCTATTGCGCGCAGCAGTGCTCAGAATCAAAAATTGTGTTATTCACTGCGCCCTCGGGCTAGGCAAGCCCCTCACTGCCAAGTGAGTCAGACTTTTGAGTCATTGGCTCCGGGTAGGGTCCCCCAAGAAAACCCTGTATCCTGTTGTCTCGCAGGTCAGACTTTTGAGTCAGAGACTCGGGGTGGGGTCCCTCAAGTCAACCCCCTTCCGCGGCATAAACGACCGGGAAGTATCAGAAGTTATCGTTCATCTCTAGATAACTATCGATTCGAGTGGTTATGTTTCACAGGGCTTCTGGTGACGCCGAAGCTGAATCTCGTGGTCAAGCTGGAGTGGGAATCGCACTGAGTTCAGAGCAGAGCAATGTTTGCTCGATTGGATCCCAGTGAACAGTCGCTTGTGCGCTGTCAGACTCAATACATCGGTTAGTCTGTCGACGCAAATCAGAAAAACGTTGTGTATTCATTATATCGGCGTACGCCCTAACGGACAGCTGTTCGGATGCTACCAAAGATGCGTTCTATGACGCCCTCGTTGGTATTCTGAAGCAGACTAAACATTCTATCATTACCATACTAGCAGGCGATTTAATGCTCAGTTTGGTCGTCTTTCTCCAGAGAAGAAGCGGCTGAGAGGTATGTTTGGTGTCCGGGCACAACGCACTGACAATGGCGAAGGATTGCTGCACTGTGCGCTTCCCACAGTTTTGATATTTCAATACAGGAAGAAGCACTGTGTTACATGGAGACCTCCGTGTGCTTCTCAGCCGTGGACACAGTTGGATCATATAGCAGTCAGTTACAGGTGGCGCCACTCTGTTAAGGACTGTCGTGCCTTTTGGAGCAACCACCTGGACTCGGACCATGCTGTTGTAAATGCAAGGTGCTCAATTGGTATTCGAGCGACGAGAGTGCAAAGAACGCTTACCAGGAAGCGTTGGTGAACAAGTTGCCCAGTTCGAGTCAGGTGAAAGATCCTAACGAACACTGGGAACAAATCGCCGCAGCTATGAAATCATGCTGTGAAGAGGTATGTTCCGAAGGAGCTGTTCAGTTGCGACAGAACTGGATTTCCGTCACGTCGATAAACCTCATGAACAAGCGTCGCTCGATCCCACCTGGTTCTGAATATGATGACGACCGTCGAGGACGTTAAATGCAAGTCAACTAAAAGTTTTTGCAAAACCATGAGCACCACCAGGTTGAACAGTCGGAAGAGACGAAACGAACCTTTTTATCTGGGAATAGCAGGAACCTATTTCTCCTGATCAACAAGCTAACGGACACTACGTCACAGACCCATCTACTGAAGTGCTGATGAGCATGCAGACCGATGGTGTGACCTGTTGGTCCACGGCAACCACAGGGCTTGTACGAATTTTTGTGTGAACACAAAATCGGATTGCGTAATCGAATAGTGATCGATTCAGTAGAAGCCAGCATTCGGTGTCTAATCGATTTGGTGGTGGTTGATCGCATCTGTGTCGATTACACAGAACGCCTGAGTGGAGTCAACCCGGTGATCAGTTTCGGCTAGATATACCACGACTACACACCTGAGAGACTTCACTGAACCCGTCCGTGTACTTAGGTCCGCTTGGACGGACGCCTCGTCGCGCAACCTATGTACTGTGTTGCACAACACGTTAACGGATTAGATGAAGACAGGGAGTTTGTCTTCCAGTCTGAAAGTCAGCAGGGTGTGTGTGATGAACCATCAGCGTGACGCTGCCACCAGGAATTTATCTCATGAAGTCGACGACTCAGTGTTCCTGTTACAATGTCACTCTTAGGTGGAAGGCAGATGGATACGGCTTTCTTCCTCACCGTGGTACTGGGAGCCCACGACTTAGTTCCAGCCACGTTCCACGATATAAAACGCGCCTGATTGTTAGCTCCCCGTAACACCACGACCGTTTCCAGTTCTTGGTCTACGGTGTGTGCGGAACAGATTTTCATCGCGCTACCGGTCGGGCAAAAGTTATGATTTCGTTTTTGCTTCAAGTTATCAAAAACAGTCGTTCGTTACTCTTTTTTTGACTCAATGACAATTTCCGCGAGATTTATGTGATTCATCAAAAATTTACAATCAGCAACACGCCTCGTATTTGGACTCTGTGCTAAAACACAGGAAAAATCAGAACATTTCGCCGTCCTATGTTTCTTCCGTAAAATCGGTCGGTTTTTGCAGCTGACTGTAACTAGATACCATCAAAATCTTTGTCCAATTACCAAAACGTTCTCCAGAGAGGTTATATGACCGGTATCTAGGAGTAGTGTATGTAACTGGTAATTTTCTACGCAAGTGTTGGACGTTTTAACTAAACTGGTAGAGAAAGCCGTGTCATCCTATTTTTCAAAAACAACAACCATATCTGAGTCAGTTGAGACAAAAAAGAACTACATTTTGTCTATCTGCGTGAAACAGCGATTAAATCATAACTGGTAACTGGTTTACCAGTTAACTGAATTCGAAGTAAAACGCCACCTATACACAAAATTATATTTTTTTATGGTTTTTCCGAGTATGAATCCATAGAAACATTCTAACATGGATTAATCAGTTCAGAGAGACTCTGTTTCAATGAATTGCTTCCGACGACTTCATTAATACAACGTATTTATGGGAGAGATGGAAAAGTATGGTCTTCAAGATGCTTAGTTTCTCTTTATTTATTCATGCGATCGTTCCGTTTTCTCTGTGAACTTTTGGTTTATGCAAGGTGACAGTGCAAGACATACCATTTCTAATGTTACTGTATTAACAGTAGGCGATAATGAACACAAATTATACAATAGATAGGACAAGTACATGTAACAGATATGATAACAACGACAAGCATAAACATCATCCGTGTTTAAAATCACAAAACCCTGTGAGTAAATTGATAAAAGCAAAATCCACACGTGGGTAAGTCCCAGGTTGGACTGTTGTGTTACAGTGGCACAAAGCGAACAAATGAGTCATTTCCAGGCATCATATTCATAGGTCGGACCTCATCGATATATATATATATATACATATACATTATATAAACGCGAGAATGACAGTGCCATATATTCACGGCACATCTGAAGCAGCACAAAGGATGCTCCAACCACTGGGCATCCAAATATCACACAGGCCAAATTCAACACTCCGTTCAGCTTTGGTGAACGCTAAAGATCGTGTAGAACCACACGAACAGTCTGGCGTGGTATACGCGATTCCATGTCTCGGGTGTGACCAACAATATGTGGGAGAGACAGGCAAACAACTGCGCACACGCGTGCACGAACACAAACTAGCGATGCGGCGAGCCGACCCTAGATCACAACTGTGGCACCACTGCGCGGACACAGGTCACGAGGTCAACATAGATCATGCGAAAGTGGTCGCACGGGCAAAGATGAAAGGGGAACGGCTTGTACTGGAGGCTCTCTATTCGCGGAATTCGTTCAATCGACACGTAGATATAGACAGCCACTACGTCAGCATCGTTGATACTGAAACCAAAAGCGAGCGAAGACAGACCGACAGGCGAACACGGTGAGTGGCAGAACAACCTCATTCCAACACATTTATTTGTTTGATAACGGATCCTAGTGTGGATTTGAAACGTCACAATAAATCGTTCACTACTCAGTGTGTGCCCTTTTAAATACTTAATATATATATATATATATATATATATATATATATATATATATATATATATATATATATGAGCGTGTTCGTACGATGATATGGCCAGAGGTAAAATGCATGGTGTGAACCCTCTCGTGGGCGTTCGATGAACAATTGGACACATCCGATCCCCTCGAGAGGAGACACAATAACTGTCTTGTTAACTCCAGTCGATAACCCCCTGACTAGGACTTCTCTCTACGTTGAGCGATACTTTTGTTACTGATGTAGCAAGAGTTAATTGGACGATTACTGTATCTCCTCTCGAGGCGATCGGGCAATCAGATCATTACTCACAAGCGAAAGTGGTTGAACGTTCACATATGATAATTCGGTCGTGCCTAATGTGAGCGCAGTGGTCAACACGGTTGCCTCATGAAAGCGTGGCCGGAGTTCTAGTCCCGGCCGTGGCAAGGATATGCACTACTGACGAGCTCTAATGAGAGCGAAACTCGAGTCTAGTGCTTCTTTTCGAAAGGGGCCGACTGGAAAGTCTATGGGAATGCGACAGCTGCGATCAATTGTGGGTGATGTTCAACTTGAAAAACCGAAATCCCCTACTACTGCTCAGTAAGTGGACACTTCTGGTCGGCTGTATATCACCTGCCCGATCGCTACTGAGGACGTTCAGAAATCGTTTTTGTCAGACGGAATTTGCTTGAACTTGCAAACATTTCTTACGGTATCAGATCTGCAACTTGGCAACATCTGTTTTCCGCAATATTTTAGTGAGCTCGATTCCTCCCAAATCACGTTTTTCATTAGGATACTGATGCATAATTAAGGTTAGGAACTCACACAACTCTTTTGTTGATCACGCCCAACACAAAGTTGTGTTCCGGCTTACCGATGCATTTGTTGCCTCCAATCATCGAACTTTACTTCTGCAAAAAAGATGTCTGTTTCTCTCCATTTTGTGTCAATTATCATTGAGAGTGCTTCTTTGAATCCGATAGATATATTCTTTTTTTTACTGCGTTGCATGTTAAAACGTACACTAAGTCACCCATACACAGTGACAACGCTCTGATGTTTTTCGAAGAGTTTTCTTCTGCATCTTTTCGTTGGACTGAAAAGCGGAAGAATTCTCTTTCTTTCCAAGGTATTCATTCTCGTATACTCTCCAAATTTTGAAAGACTGGCTGGATAAGTACTCATTAATAACTATTTTCATACCCTCTGTATACATATAATCTTCGAATTACGAATAAATCTTCATATTGTAAATTCAGGTTTGTTTAGTATTAAAAAACGGAAAAAATAAAATGTTACGTAAAGTTTTGTCGGTTCGAGATAACCGATCTACCGACCAATGACTGGTTGCTGACCTCGTCACAACAAAATCTTTTAATAAACCGAAAATCGCATCGCATGCAGCTTTGTGGTGCAGTACAGTAATAAGTACTGAGAGCTAAAACCACCCTTACCGAAAATTTACATGAAAGAGTAAACTACGCAACAGCTTTTGATAAAAGAGAACAAAGGACATAAGAAAATCCACGAATTGAACAAATAACCGAATTGATTCCCTTGATTAAACCAATGAACAGCGACAATCATTTTCCCACTGTATGTGACCATTTTATTCAGGATCGTGTAGTGTGCGTGTTGAATAACTGTCAAGGCATCAGAAAACGGAAGCGAATAATTAACACACCCTCAAGGACAGTAAATTTTAAGCACATACAATTCCACTTTTGCATTGCGTGCAATCAGACGGGTGACTTTCCACAAAACGAATGTTGTGCATCAATCATATGTAATGTCTCAATTTATCATTCGGTCCACGTCAAGGTGGTTCGGATATCGATAATAGTCAAACGAGTGGATGCAACCAGCTGCTATATAGTTTAAGCACAGTTGATTGCTTTCAGTGACTGCGAAATTTTCCCATGAAAAACATTCTAACGATTCCGTTGGTCGCTTGGTAAACAGATGAACCGACTGCTGTAGGTATATATGTCTAGATTGCATGTACGGACACATAATGGATCGCTTGACCGTTGGAAGTGAGACAGGGTGTATGGAGGATAATGCGAATATATGCCAATTCACACAACAAGCATTTTAGCATATAGTCAGTATTGATTCGGTGTGCATTGCTGTCAAATAATTCCATAGATTCAGGTATCAGCGAGTGATTTTTTGACAAACACGGACTACAACCAAACTTTCTTAAATTATTCCACGTTGGAGTTAAACGATATATTAGTCGACGGTAAACAAAATTACTTTGGATAATAACAGCGTAGTAAGTCACCTAAATACCCATGCAAGCTAAGATGAACAATTACTGAAGAAAAAAGGGGAGGACAATATCTGAATTGATAGACAGACTAATGTTCCGGTCACCTTGAAGATCAATAAAACCATTTTTCTCAGATCTTTGGTATAATGAGATCTTTTACTTACAAATACGCACATACAATCAATCTTAAAATAACGTTGAACTGATCTCAACATTCGCCTTCCCGTAGGCTTTCCGCCAGGTCCTTCTGGAAACATATCTACGTTAGATGCCATTAGTAGGAGACGATCTTTCAGTGTCCGAGACTTGAACTCCGGTCACGCTGCGCAACGTATCCAGACTCAAGTCAGTGGCGTTCAGTCTATGTGTACCGAAATCTAATTCTAACCACTAGTAAACGAAACGGTGATCAACATAAACAAAGAAGTATTCATTATGAAGTCATGGACTTAAGGCTAATAGGACGGTTAGTAAGTCTCCTATAAAAGATAACTGAATTATCTGGGTATTGACCATAAGCTAATGTATTTTCATAAGAGAATCCAATCGTGTGAGGTAAATATCGCAGTTATCAACAAGGTTGCTTAGAAAAGTATGGTCCGTGATGAAACCTCGTCTTTAACGAGGATATATACTGATGGTGAGCTCTAATAAGAGCGCATGTTGACTCAAATACCTAATTACCAAAAACGCCGACTGGAAGTGTTGAGAGAACGGGAAGGTTAAGATTATGTGAGTGATGTTCAATTGAAGTTACCCAAAATGTCATACTACTTATCAGTAGGAGGTTGTGGAGCATTCAGGTAATGCACGCAGTACATCGTTAGAGTTGCTCACAATAGCGTATATTCTACAAGGTAACGGTTACTTCTGCAATAAATCAGCATGTAATGCAGCACTATTAGTTGAGAAACACAGATAGTGGTGGTCAAAATCAAGAACGAGCAGTCTAATGACTACCGTATTCAGACAACATGACGCTTCGAAATTATGTGTAGTACAGAGAATCAGAGGCATTATCCGTTCTGCTTTAGAACAACTAAGGAATCTGGGTCTCACTGTTTACACAACTATGTGCCTAGTACCGCTGAGTCAGGTGAAGTGGACAAATCGAAAAATAGCTGATCGTATCAAGGTGTATACCCGAAAAAGTCTAGAAACAACCAAGCGGTGTATATATAGGTTAGCGGGCGCCACCCAGTAACGTCAACAAGGGATTTGAATCAAATTGGACAAAATGTCAAAGTTTGATTTTTCAAAGAACGAGGAAGCGAATCCGTCAGTAATCCACGACTTTTAGTATTAAACTCCATAACTCCCACGTGTGTACAGAAATAATTTATGTTGAAGCTATGACAAGCATTTTGGTATTATTCCCTCAAGTCATGTTGTATGCCATCCGGAACCTCATTCAATGGTTTAGATAAGTAACGACCATGCATGATTTGAATTCACGAGATATTACTACAGAGAACGGCTCATGTTTTACGTCCTATCATTATCTTCTGCCATGGGAATAATTGCCTCAACTAATCATTACTGACGGCATACTATTAACGATTTCAAAGTCGGCTAACTGATGTGAAAGTATAATAAGAAACCTTAGTTTATAGAGAAGGATTGTAAAGATTCAAACGAAACTTGACTCTGATAGAGTTGTATATATTGTGTGCAATCTGGTGGTAATCAGATCACCGGAAAATTAGTACTAATGACTTTCGCTGATGAGCTTTAACTGGCGTCGTTTAGTTACCACGGGTAAACCTTTACAGGACAGTTTGAAGCTAGAATGATTAAACGAATAAATCACGCCAATGGGTAAGTAATTTCACCGCGCTTTTCTGTTCTGTGTAGATCACGTCAGCCAGCCATCAGTGTCTGACATTTGCTCCAATGGTGTTTGACTATTCAAAAGGTCACCTTTGAAACTAACTGATGTAACTTATCTCATCCTGTCATCGGTTTCAACTTAGATTGCTATGGTATATAGGTTCAGGTGCATGGTTGAGTGGAAATTACCGAAAGTTAACACTCAGTGCGAACGATGGTGCAAATCACAAGGGCTTCCCGTGTGTGTTTGTGAAGTTTAAGATCTGAAAGCTTGTTATGACCTCCGAACCAACGTGTTGCCTGGTACTTCACTTTTAAGTATAACGTTTCACTTGGGGGAAATCGTGTATGTTGAACAATTCCCGCTTTTAACTAATCAGACGTTTATCCGTTTTTGCCTTCATAGTTTGTGGTGTCATAGTCAATCGATAAATTGACGTGTTCATCAAAATAACTTATATAGTAATATTTTTCAACGGATATAAGTGGAAGGGTGAAATGAAGAACTTAAATGGTACATCAAAACACGGTATCAGTCAGGAAAACATAAGCTGACAATCAAAGGAACCCGGTATTTAACAGCTTGTTGCTTTACAGCGGATTACTGCACGTGTGCTCCCTGCAACTATCATTAATACATAACCTATCGTTCCACGAGTAGTATTACAATATGAAAACAATAACTACAATGTTTAATAATTCTCACCCACAAACCTATGCTACACACAGTGTACTTCTTGTTTGGGTCAATCAGAAATAGAGAGAATATGAATGAGATTCAAACAGATAAGCCTGGCAATACCAGTCGGAAGTTATCGTCAGCTTGATCACCATTTCCAAGTGTCGTTAATGACGGAGAGATAAATAAGATTGATGTGCAACTCGTTTACACTTCGTTATAATGAATAGCCACAGCTCTCGTCGGGGTAACAGTCTGCACTGAAAATGACGTCCTTAGTTAGTAACGCGATGATCACGTACACCAAACAAGGTCAAACTATCTCTGTCTGCTCTGTTCACTCAAGAACGACGTCATACAGTGTCGGTTTGAAGGTAAGCAATATGCTCCACTATGCCGATTAGTCGGTGTGTCCACGGATTCAATTACCGTAAACTGGCAGGCCGACGTCGGTTGTCTACATCTAGTTTAGGGGAGACTTGAATACGCATCAAATAAAATTGTTGTGTCAAACTGTACTCAGCTCACAGCTTAAACGTACAGAGAGAGATCGCGTGTTTGTTGGATCGGAATCATATAACGAAGTAGGTTTGGATTGTGCAATGCTACCCGAAGACTGTTGTTGATGCTGCTCCGAAGACGATATACTGGGATAGACAAGTAGACACCAACCAACGGTTGTTCACAAAGATCGTCCTGACTGTGACCTCTACTGACGGTCGCCAAGTCGAGGCACAGCTTTCGTTTTCCAGGTACCTTGATCTATGAACATCATCTGAAACGATGTACCATTGTTTATTCCTTTGAATCAAATACATTTCAATTTCTGTTTTATAGGACACAATAAAAATAACTTGTTTTCTCTCCCGATCATCCAAACCAGGTGAAAATTGTCTTCTAAATTCCCAATTTTCAGTTGCAAACTGCTCACGGAACACATAGTGAACTAGACTAAGTGAGGAACACGTCTTCCTGATCTCCACTATCATCATGTACGGTATAGTCAAATTATATCGTCAATTCATCATCATCATCATCATCATCATCATCATAGACAGCAATACATCAGTGGTTCACACTGATGCTTGACTGCCACACAACCACGAAGAAGAACAAAGGAAAAAAAGAAACTTATATAGGAAGAAAGAAGAAAACAGAGGAGGGGGGAAGTGGACCTAACTACTAAAAATAGCTACGTCTATATTCAAACATACAACATCAAGGCGCCTACACCTTGCAAACAAACAACCGAGCTGTAAGTGAAAGTAAGGCGTCATCAGCAAGACAGCTTCCTTACGGCTTTCACTGCCCCGCATCATTAAGTGCACTCACTTCACAGACAACTCGGCCAAACAACGACAGCATTCACGCCACTGAGCTCGATTAGCCGCCATCTCACCTAACGTCTCAAGCCACCGACTCTGTGAGTCGCGAGGGCCCCAGCCCGGGAGACGAACCCGACCTACAGTGACCAACCCCTTCGTAAACGATTTCATTTGTCTACGCCAGGTCATCATCTGTCCACCTCGCACCTTGCGCCAGTCGGCCGCAGCGTCGGCAAACAGTGCTCGGTGTGGCAAACGACTAGCTGGCATCCTTAGTACATGACCTAACCATCTAAGTCTGTGCAAATGTAGCGACTGAACAAGAGAACTCGTTTGACAATCAGTTTGAACCCCCGATGCGTACGTACAACCGCAGCGATGTTCAAGATCTTCAATATGATCGCCTCTTGTTTGTCTTCCGCCCACATAAACACATACTAATCGTAACTCCGCTGTATGCACACGAGTAATTGGAAAACTGTCGAAGCCAGCTTCAGACAACTTTCTTTTTAATAGGCAGTGTATGAATAAGTGAATGTTTGAAATCAGGCCAACTGTAGTCAAAATTCAGTTGCACCTTCCAGAACTACTTATCAAAACGTCAGCTATCAAAATGCACCAAATGACAATATGGATTAAGAAGAATCTCACTAAATTGTTTGCTACACAGATGAGGGAAGATCATCTAACAGCAACATCACGTAGATCAGGATCTACCGTCCATCTACTTCTGGGGGAGGGGAGGCACCTTCACAATGTTCACAATTTCCGTCAAGTCAAAATAAATCAATAATACGTTTTAAGCTCCTACATGAGAGAAGTTCAAATTATATACATATGCTCATCTATAGCAAATGATAGACAAACAGCTCTATGAATATGAATCACACAATGATAGGGGTCAAAATAAAATACATGGACAAATTAGTAACCGGCCACAATTAGTATCAATCAAAAATAGTTTAGCATTCAAGTATGTAATTAGTCCGGGCATGAAAACAGTCAGCCGGTGAAAAACTGAGGTGTAAGACCTGGTGAATGTTAATGCACGATCTAACCGATTCAAGCGGTGTATGTTAAAATACAACTCGAGAGATCTAAATTAAAAGGATGAGCTATGTCAGGTAGAATTTTAGCCATAGACGTTCCACACTTTCAAAACATTTCTTCGCATAAATAATCCAATTGCACACTCGCGCTGTACTCCGCAGAACATTCTCCTACTTAATAAATGCTACAACGTCAGTTGAGAGCGTAGCAGCAAGGCGTAGATCACATGATAATGCCCAGAACAATCTGAACGGAGGTTCGACGGTCGGTAATCACTGGTTCACTAGTATCAATAGTAGGAAAGTGTAATAGGTCTGATAAAGCCTACATGATAACGCTATTAACATTCTGCTATTTTAGAGCATCACGACCATCTGGTACACTTTTTGTTTGAAGGGGGAGTAAGCAAACATCAGTCTCGATCGTGTTGGAGACAATAAGTGGTCGATGTTATCCCCATTTTAGACTGTGAACAATTACTCCCGAATTGAGGAACTCAGCACGATGTTCGTTCGAGCTGTCTGTGTAGGAATCAGGTGAACAACTTATCGTTGCAACACCGTTAAATTGGATTGTAGCATCTATTAAGTAGAAAAATATCACTAATCGACTAATTTTTTTGTTGTGAAATGGAAAATGACTGTAGGTTTGTGACAAGGAAGAAGAGCCCTCTGATTGCAATGAATATGCGGACAATACGAAATGGCCACGTCATACTGCTACTTAGACTAAACACCGCATGTTGAAGTGAAGGTCAGTTGTTTATGTGTCTTACAGGGATCACCTTTTAAAAATGAACGCGTCCTATTGAAACACTCAAGTAGGACAAAGGAGTGCCGGACTGGCAATGCGATAGGCAGTCCAATTAGGCAGGCGGTGGAAATTTATCTGTTTGATAGTTACCATCATCTTCTCTGCAGAAATGAGCAAACGAATGTATTGATATGGGCGCCGTATAGATTGAAAACAAAAACAGAAGGAGGAGTACATCTTGTAAAGTGACACAGTTAGTCATGAATAGCGATGACGTTTGGTCACGAGACGAACCGACATAAACTGATCCATACTGGAGATAAATGGTTGACGATTAAATTCTGGCATTAAAAAGACATATCAATGGGGCACCCAATTTTATCTAGTTTTTATGTGCTTTGTTTGTATTCCTTATGTAGATAATGATTATTCAATTGATATATGGGAACAGGTGTTAGAGTGACCCTTTGGTAGATATGAGCTGGACAACAGCTGCCAATTGGTCGCTGCTTCCGAATTCTAACTGAACTTGCAGCCGATCCTTGTCGGAAAGACACTTTAGACTACAGTTTCGCATTCACTAAGTAACCATCGACTATGTGAGTCGCGAGGGCCCCAGCCCGGGAGACGAACCCGATCTACAGTGACCAACCCCTTCGTGAACGATTTCATTTGTCTACGCCAGGTCATCATCTGTCCACCTCGCACCTTGCGCCAGTCGGCCGCAGCGTCGGCAAACAGTGCTCGGTGTGGCAAACGACTAGCTGGCATCCTTAGTACATGACCTAACCATCTAAGTCTGTGCAAATGTAGCGACTGAACAAGAGAACTCGTTTGACAATCACTACCAAATACCCGCTTCCTAACCTCCTCGTTGCTTACTCGCTGGTGCCACCCGATACGAGCGATCGAACGCAGACATCGGTGGTCAAATACCTGAAGACGGTTCACGTCCTCTACTCTGAGCGGCCAGGTTTCGCTGCCGTAAAGTAACACAGCCCTCACTGTCGCCTTATATACGCGACTTTAAGCATCAGAGAGATACCTCTCTGTCGCTGTGACTTCATTACTCAACATTAAATCAACGTAATCATAACAACCGAATGGTTAGACCTAAGAGCTAGATCACAATGGCTTTCGGATATATTTTGGTTGTCCATTAAATTCGAGTAGAAATGCAACAACCTTCCCGTTGACTCTAATTAATAGCTCTCGGTGATTGTTCCTTGGTCAAGCTGGAAACACATAATTCATTGCACTCTCGATGTTGACAAGTGATCGAGGAGTTGGCTGATGCAGATTTACAGGGTATACTATACAAAGGATATCCACATGGGAACACAAAACCAGGCCGAATATTGTGATTCTCTTTACAACTTATGCTCCCCAAATCGACTGAATTCTATGTTCGAAGAACACAAGAAGACATCATATTGTGTTATGCACATATTCACAATGGTATGTAGAATATCTCATTCCTTCACCCTACGTGTGTTATAGAATAAATTTTCATTGCTCAATATGTCAAAATATAAAAAAACACAGCCGGTTGTTGTGTTCACAACTAGCATAGTCTGTAGTTTTCTTTGTGTCAGATTCTCAGTATCTCCGTCCAACCCCGGTAACTCATAACATCAGCTGTACGATGTGATAAGTTATTAATTGAGTACAATTTCATAACAAGTAAGAGACAACTTTTAACACAACACAACTTTGTCTATTCTTTTCTAACTAAATGAAACCACCGTGAAAACAACAAACATTTATGTATGTTGTATAAACCAAAGGGTGGAATGGACTTTGCACGGAAGTTAAGTAAGATGGTTGACTCTAAGAAAGCGTTTCTATTCTCTCAAGTATGACAAAACGGAATGTGAAATACTACTCACGAAGTGGTAACTATAATGAAGTTGTCGTACCTTGTTTTCTTCAATATTTATCATAATTTTGTAGTTGCGACATTTTACACAACTGTCCGGCCCCGGACCAGAGCAACCTTGCACGCATTCCGTATGACAAAGCAGGCATCGTCGCTGACTCGGATCCCTCGATGCCAAATACCATTTGTTTTTCAGCCGACTCTGAATTTTGTCCGCCTGAGGTGACGTAGTAATTGTGAATTGTATATCATCAGACAATCGCCTAGCCTGGTCGGGTTCTGTGACGTTGCCTGGAATGTTGGTTGTGTTTACTCGTTCAGCGTCTTCTGACAGGACAGTGTAAGTTTCCGCTTCATATTGGAAAATAATGTTTGAAAACAAGAGTTAACTGTGAGTCAGAACGGTGGTCAGGATCGCATTGAAGTTTTTTTTCTAATAAGCATGAAAGGATGGCCGACTAATTGACTGCACAATATGATAAATTATTGTTTGTAAATTAGCAAATTATTTGCGGTAGCTTTTAGTCGAAGGACAGTCAGAATTGAATTAATTGGCCTTGAAGTCCACAACCGTCAGCGCTCGACATCAAAATCGTACTACAGACTAGTGACTCGGTAGATTTGATAATGCATGAAGAGACCCACTTGTGTAACGTATGAGCTTCGGCCGGGCTTGAAAAAATAAACCAGCTTCATGACACCAGTAAATATGGGACTCACTCCATTTCTCTCGTTGGTTCGAGTCCAGTTGGGGCTCAATCGTTACAAATGTTTATATTCACTCATCGGCAATACATTTTCATTACAGAGATAACATTGTCATTAACAACATTTTCTTCAACGCAGTAAGAAACGATATTGAATACAAACTTACTTCTGACTGTAATAGAGTCAACTTAACGGAGCATCATAAAACTAGGAAGTTCAACTAGCATTTCACCAACAAAATGAGATTTGTGGCATCGTTCATCGGTAATTCAAATTACAAGACTGGGATTCAGGTTTCTGTTAGTCCGACTAGCCTATATTTGGGGTAACTTCACAACAAGCATGTTTGTCCGTGACAGCCAACGCTGTGAACTGATCAAAATAACGGTCTAGCTGAGCATACATCATGGACTGCCTAGGTGAATTTACAACTTTCTTTCACAAATGCGGCTGGTCCGGTACTCGTTAAACCTGCGTTAAGAGAATTTTAAACAGTTTTAACTGTGACACAACTTCATGAAAATCGTCATATTCAGACGACTGTCTACTTTGCTTCAAAAATCAAGGTTGCAAATGGCCGTTTCCCGCAATTCTATTCCGACATAAACGATTACTTTTCCACTACACCCAATAAGGTGAATCTTATCGATTAGTCAAGGATTATGTCTGTTGATTACATCAACCACACACGCACATACACTGATGCTGAGCGATCATCACCTGTTCTTACACTGGTGCCATGTTGGATCAATTGCTAGTCAATTGACAATAGTACAGCGGCTGTATGTGAATGCGCGCTAACTGAGCAGTGCTGACTAGTCTGTCTTTCAGAAAGTGTTTATTTTGTGTTTCAACCATTTCTTCAGCATTATCAATACTAGTAACTACTTCATCGACAAATCAGTTGATAAACAACCTTCAAGTCTGCTCCATAAGTTAGCCGTTGTTTATCCAAACTTCCTTAGACAGAGATTGGGTCATTCACGAATTCTCTGACGTACTAAAGCGGCGTTCGCATCCTATTGGCAGGACATCAGTTGTACACATCGTGTATCACATTTGTGAATGATAGAATTGTCGGTGAATAGTGCATGGTGTCGCAACTGACGGATTAACATTACTATAACGTAGACCGTTCATTTGAACCTATACATTTTCAGGATTCGGTTATTTCATCTTAACTAATGCTTCCCTCCATTGTCACTTGATACATCCAATTTATGTCAGTAGTCAGTTATCTGAGTTTTTGGCGATCCATTTTTGAAGCTCTACAATAGCGCTGCTCTGACAGTGATTCTAAAATGTTAGGCTTACGTGAGACATCACGTAGTCACTAAACACACCCTAGACTGGGTCAAACTCCAGTGTTTATAAGTCAAAGGCATTTTTGACAAACACGCACTAAACGATAAGGCTACTTCACAGATTTCAGCCAGGTAAAAGAATATTCTAAATTCTTACTGACTATAAACCCTTAATACAATCCACAAAGCACAAATAGGCGCAATGCGAATGTCGGAGTGAATGCCTTTTTTTACTGGAAAGATAGTAGACAGATTAACTTGTCGAAGATTGCTCTCACCAGTCACGTAAGACAAATGACCCAACAGTGTGTAAATCCTGATGGCAACATTCCACGCGTCGCCAAATGATTCTACGGAATCTACGTTTCAAAACGGACTAAAAACAGATCGGTCTCATAATCGATGCGTTTGACTTGGTTCCAGATGGTCAATGGTCCCGCCTCACAGACTGGAACACCTTAAAATATGGCCTTTCGAATATTTTGAAAACTAAACTATAAAGGCCGAACAGTGTTTACTCGTTCATCTATTAAATCCACAACATAAATGCATCGTTAGTTCTTGCTAAAGTGAAACCACATATTTCTCATTGTACAAACTCTGTTACTCAAGTCTATGAACTGAATGGTAAACTTTTTGTTAATAGTTCGTCTCATAGCTAAGGCGTCAAGCCCATGTGAACCAAAACCAGATAAGCATGTGACATGAAGTGTTAAACGTAAACGCATCAACCGAGAAAGAACTCACTTGGAGGACAGTTTTCGACACACTCGCTACGGAACCACCAGTGTAGGCAACTGTGACAGATCGATTCATGTGTTCCGTTGGCGGTGCATACACTGCAGAACGGATGACACGGCTTACAAACACGTATCATTCCACCACCTTCACTTTGAACGCTTGCTGCAGTATGTGAGTCTGCTGTGATGAGTATGTTCTGTTTGCGGACAAACTCCAAAGTTTTGTGGGATTCGGTGTAGTGTTTGAACGGACAGTCGTTTGTGATACAATGAAATTGGTTGGTTGATGAATCTGTGAAAATAAAATCACGACTAACTGGAATAATTGCTTGTTTTAGTAAAAGTCTGCTAGTGCATCACAGAAGCAATTTACAAGCAAAACGGATTATTTGTTCGTACTCTCAAAAGTCATATTTTGTGAGACACATTAATTTAAAAGTTATCAGTAAAAAGGACATTTTGAATTTTGCAGCATAGTGAAAAACAGTCTTTACTAACGAAAAATAAACGCATATTTAAGCTGACTGGACCTGACCAACATGTAAATTGGTCTTTCCCAACGGGCTGTAATTACCCAACTTTTTGCGTTGTAAAAAAACTTCCGTTTAGCTATAGTTCGGATTTTACTACATCAGCAAAAAGATCAAATCACATTGGCAACTCGCATTCCTAAATAGTCAGGTGCGTGATAAACCGGTCATTGCAAGTCATGTATGATGACTGGATCATTCATTTCCCGCGATAACTGAGTAGTTGTTGTTCCGTGCGTTACTCACGAGAGGCACCATTGCATGGTCACTTATTGCATGACCCACCACGAGTCAGTTCAATAAGCTCGATTGAGAAATTGGTGTTCGCTCACGTCATTTTTTAGAGATGCTATCTTTACAGAACGGTATACAGCCGTTAATGATCTGATTGCAGTAACAGTATTGTAAGCTCTTGTAACTGACCTCACATAATTAATCCCTAACTTTCCTATTGTCTTGGTAAAGTGTTTATCACGGCTATGGCGAATATCTGGTCAGTTCGAAATTTTTGTATATATGGTGGTATGACATCAGTGCACGTTTTAACCAGAAGTGACTGAAATACTTTCTAATTCAATCTCACTGGCAGTTATGAGGTAGTTCACGTTAAAAACCAAATATTCTCACGATCAGTTCAAAATTCGTTATGTCGGTCCTACTCACCGTGAATGACTGTCCAGCAAGCAGTGCAACCACCGAGACCAAAATAATCACCGGGGCCTGAACAGCGTCTTATTTTCAAAGGAATACACGAACTGTTGCATGGTAAACAACGGTTTGTTTCAGAATCCACGTATGTATCGATCGGACAGTCCATCACACACCGGTCACCGTGCTGCACACGTGCACAGTCAAGAAGTAAATGTGAGACAGAGGTGATATGAAGTGAATAACCTACTACTTATAGGAAATAAGATAAAAAATCTCCTTTAAGTATTCTATTTGCCACCACCGGTTTGGAAAGAAAAAGCAGCCAACACGTTTCTCTGACTGACAGCATCGATTACTCACAACAAGACGTGAACTAATTGAAAATGCCTAAAGTACAAACCAAAACCGGCCTCCTCTTTATCTGGTATAATCGAGTTACATGAATGACAGTGAACATTAAGAAGTGTTACATCCTTATGAAGACGTTGCGTTCTTAGGCAATGCTAACCTGTAGTCTGAGGGAGAGCTTGTTTCTACAGATCAGTGGAGTTAGTAGCAAGACGCTCTGATACACCGTCTGAAACAGAACTCGGAACCTGGCTTGTGATACGCAGTATACCAAACTGACGTCTTCACAGATAGAAAGGTTAGGAGAGGCATGAATGTACGATCCGTTTAAAGTACTGCCTAGTCGCACCCTAGCATGATGCAGGTCAATTGTGAGGATATGTGACGAGATCCTTTGATCTCAGTCACTACTACAGATTAACCAGGAAACCACCTAATAAATCAATCTGTTTTCAGACAAAATATTCGAAATTCCTAAAACAAACTACTTTTCTTCCGATACGATTCCGTTTAACAGGACAGACTAAGCTAAAGTATCTGAAAATTAGTCATGTAAAAGTCAAGTCGATTTTTTGCCTCAAAGTTTAGAACAGCACTAATGAACAAGTAGAAATATAGTGTGAAAAAAATGTTTATTTAGAAAGTGTAGAGGAATAATTATTAACTGCTCAGTTTTCTATGTTGTGAAATAACTGACCAATGTTATAAAAAAAAATGATATACATGATGAATAGTTAATCTTTTATACCATTTCGTATCAGGATGTGACTTGTTATCCGTTTCCACTCTTTTGTGAGTTCAGTGATGTTCTCACGTTACCTTAACCACACAGCGGTACAAAATCAACTCCGAGTTGAACTGTATAACGTTTCGCTGATACAACGCTGACATTGTAGCTTTCTTGTACAACTCGCTCATACCCGTATGAACTCATCTGTCACTTCAAACTCAAGCT
>LOND01000035.1:227251-251065 GCA_014220965.1 Paragonimus kellicotti
GTCTACACAAGTTGAGACGACTGAGTCAAGTCCTCTGCGAACGCCTTTCCACTTCCTTCGAAAAGTGCCGGCACGAGATCATTTGGGCCAGCAGCCCTATTACGATTGAGAGCCGAAATGCAATTGCGAACCTCAGTCTCAGTGGGTGGTTCCAAATCTACCTACCGGGGTGTTATTTCACAAGTTTTTGACGGCAACACAGTAGATGCAGAAGACCAACTAAATTGACCCCCAAAGTGTTCCGTCCAACGCACTCACCTTCTGGCTCGCTGATAGCTTCACAGACAGACGGTCGCCTGGGACCAGTGGCACGGATCAGCTTAAACAGTTTACCGATGTTCCCTGAGGCAAAAGCGGTTTCCATTTCCTTAACTTTTTCCACTAACCAAGCCTCACGATCAGCCTTTAGACTACGTTTCAGTTCCCTACGGATATCTCTTCCAGACTTGTTATGTCGACTATCAGAAGAAACCTTCCATCTGGCTTCTAACAACTCCAGGGATTTCTCTGAAATCCAATGTTTGTTTAGCCCATGTACCTCCTGTGCCACATGCTACAGTACCTGCTTTCTGACCGGCATGTGGGATATCGCTTCAGCAGCTATTGGGATCTTTGGAGTGAAGAAACCCGATCTTGGCAGCTTTCTAAGCTGGTTTGGTAATTATGCTTTACCGATGCTGAAGCCAGTTTCTCAACAGCTAATCGTTGCTGTCGGTGGGGTCGTTGTCCAGCAATATTAAGAATGAAACGACTACGTACCAACGCATGATCTGAATCCAGGTACGTGCTCCAATAAGAACGACAATCTTGAATGGAACGCCGCCACCTATAACTGACAGCTATGTGATCTATCTGAGACCAGGCCTGATTCGACTATGTATCACAAGGGACAGTATAGTGCATCTGTTAGTTATACGGTTACATCATAACATGGTTCCAACCACTATCGTCTCCCGTGTTTATTCGTGCCTGACTATTCACTCCTGGATGACATGTATCCGAAAATGTAACATTGTTTTTTGTTTCGACTACTAAATGCCACTTCTTACGATTCACGTCTGTATGTGGACACCAAACGGTCTTGTGCTTCAAATGGATATCTCCTGATAATGAAGACTGATTAGTTGCGCTTTACCCAAACTACTGGGATCATGCAGAACAAAAGGGCTTAACTCAAATCGCTACGACTTAGAGTAACATGTCTACATGTGTTTACCGAATGGCTCAGTTGAACTTGCGACAACCGCTCGGACGAAGATATTTCTAGGTCCAACCCAACCTGACCTCATCATCGCACTCTTGGGACAGCACCTGGTCGTCACTGATTGCATAGGTTAGTTGTGGTTAAGATGCCTTCCGAGATAGAATGTATTTACTTGAAATAGGGCACAGGACCGAGAAATGCCATTGAGTGCCTGAACATTTTACGGCGCGTGATTTTATTGTCTTGATGCGACTAGCTGAGAGCGTGGCAAATGCTGATAAGTTTTTTAGCAGAGTAGAAGATTTAGTCCCGACTGCACTTGAATCAGCCACATAAACAGCTTCTTCGTTCTAGTCCAGCCACAGCCAAGAGTTATGGTTTTGAAATGGTATTCCTCCAACACTTTCACATTCAGTTTTTCAATATCCATCGTTCATATTTTAAAGAAATTTCGTTTTTATTTGCTCCATTTTGGTCCAATGTTGTATACTGCTTCCCACATCTGAGTTACTCGTTCCTGGCCAAAACGCGTCTTAGTTGGTACCGTTTGTCGTGGCCTGTGGATCTGAGGTGGTGGTAACGCTGTGTCACGTTGAGTAAAATAGTAGCATCAATTATACTTCGTCGACTCACTGCAGTTCGGGAAGTAAACATTAGGGAAGAACAGGCAGGGTTTCGCCCTGGGCGGGGTTGTATAGATCACATTTTTACCCTTCGTCAAATTCTGGAGCAGCGTCATGTGTACCGCCGGCCAACAATCGCCGTATTCCTCGACTATAAAGGTGCGTTTGATTCGGTGGATCCGATCTACACTTTTAGAGTCGCTTAAACGTAGGGGTGTACCGACTAAGTATGTGAACATACTGTCGGCGCTTTATTCCCATACTTCAGCTCAGGTTAGGGTTTACGGTGAACTGTCTGACAGTTTCAGCACCAGGAGCGGCGTACGTCAAGGCTGTCCCCTTTCACCATTTTTGTTCAATTTCGTCATAGACGAAATAATGGAGGACTGTCTGCGTCACTCAAATGAAATCGTTCACGAAGGGGTTGGCCACTGTAGATCGGGTTCGTCTCCCGGGCTGGGGCCCTCGCGACTCACAGAGTCGGTGGCTTGAGACGTTAGGTGAGATGGCGGCTAATCGAGCTCAGTGGCGTGAATGTTGTCGTTGTTTGGCCGAGTTGTCTGTGAAGTGAGTGCATTTAATGACGCGGGCAGTGAAAGCCGTAAGGAAGCTGTCTTGCTGATGACGCCTTACTTTCACTTACAGCTTGTTTGTTTGCAAGGTGTAGGCGCCTTGATGTTGTATGTTTGAATATAGACGTAGCTATTTTTAGTAGTTAGGTCCACTTCCCCTCCCCTCCTCTTTTTCTTCTTTCTTCCTATATAGGTTTTTTCTTCTTCGTGGTTGTGTGGCAGTTAAGCATCAGTGTGAACCACTGATGTATTGCTGTCTATGATGATGATGATGATGATAGATAGGTAGACAGTCCCCACGTCTGTCTGAACAAAAAAGACCCTGCATCACAACGTATCAATGCATCAAAAATCGAATTCAACCCATACCGTAGATTACAACGCAGGGTCGACACAACCCATGACGTTTGATTTGGATGCGATCGTCAAATTAGTGAAACCCACAAAACCATGCTCACAGTTGTCACGGTAGTGCAGTTGTTGCGGTACACACCACTAACAAATATGAAAGCAACAGAATTCACCAGTGTAGAAATCACTGTGAAGAAGATGGACTTCCGTGAAAATTACTCTATGGTGGTAGGTTTTCACCTACGAACCATGGGCATCATTCAAACGAAGTGAGCCGTCGTCTAAGTTCACAGAAAAATGAAGTCGCTCAGGCTCACACATGTGACCTGAAGTACACCATGCCTTCAGCCACGAAGCGTCAACGAGCAAATTAGTAACCGTCGGGTATTCAGCACAAACAACCCGTTCCCAGTCGCGACAGCTCTCCTTCAAAGAAGTTATCAACAGATTATATGCTTAAATGTCTACTCGTTCTCACGACATTTGTGTGTTCCACACCGAATAACACTACTCATTGGTCACGATCGTACCGACTGGTTTGTTCACTCCTGACAACCACCGGTGAAAGTAAAGACAGCACAGTGACAGCTTACGTCAACCTGTATTCAAGTACGAAACGACAAGATTGCAGTTATATTAATGTATGCATCTACCAACACGCATTTATCACATCACCGGTCTATTGTTTACAGCACATTGTGGAACATGGAGAAAACTTCCAAGAACTCAGTTAAAATAGCATGACAATTTTATCAGTCGTGGTCTCCGTTTGAACCCAATAGCGTTGACAAAACCACACGAAATTTGATTGTACTAAAAATAGCAATTGTACATTCACCAACTACTTCCATGATCCAATCCAGGTTCATACCATGCTACCATCATCTGCTTGCACACATTAACCTGGAGCATGCGTATAGAAGTTGTCCGCAGTTTGCGGTGGTGACCTTCTGTTATTCCCCAAAACCATGCCCTCCAACGTGCACGTTGTCCATTCTTGCCAACTCAATGTACCCCTGGGATCACCCAGTTTTCAAGGTCCAGCTGTGTTTACAGATGCTAGTTCACCTTTCACAACACACTTTCACTTGTATTCACAAATACGCCAAAGTTACTGTTACACCGTCAGCTAATCATTCCAGCTATTCGTCAACCTGCTTGTCCGTCAAACTGGGTTTTCTCCAAACCCTGCGAGCTTATGGTGTATTGGTGATGACACCAGTATGTGACCAACTGCTAATCATTCGAATATTCACACCGTTCACCAGTCGCTTCCCAGCGCAAACATCTCGATGACAAAGCCGTCGCACCTATGTTCGGTGTGCGTGTTGTCCAAATGAGTCTGAACCTGGGCGTCTGAACCATTCGGTCCATCTGTTTTGCCTTCGTAGTTCGGCCAGTTAGGTGATGGTTTGATATCTCCGTTATTCCGTTGACCCTATGCGTACTCAATTCGCAATGCAGTCTGAGTTAACTTCACAACTCGTTTATGTTACCCAAATGTTCCACGTTCGTGTAAAATCCTGTGTACTTATGCAAACGGTGCATTATGGGTGTGAGAGTAACGTTTGGTCTAATCACATGGGCACTGAGTGTGACGGTGATGCGTCGAATACACAGCCTTAATAAATCCTATTCTTTCCAGGGACAGTGATCGGAAGGGCGATCTGCATTCTGTGCTCGTTCAATCATTTTCCCAGGTCAGAGATCCGATCCTTACATAGAGAGTCATTTATTGCACAGTATGCGATCGGCAATTTACCAAACATGAACAACATGAAATATCGAATTAAAGGACACAAGTTAAAGCAATCCTTCTTGGTTACAACGAAATATCGATATATAATGTAATGTTCAAAATCCACTCCTGTTGTTCTCCACATTTTATGGGTCTCTTGCCACTTCATTAGCCATGCAATACTCCGGTCAGGTTCACAGGGCACCTTGGAAAACAGCAAAAACACTTTACTAACGCGAGTGGATCCTCTTATAACTTAGTCAATGACCATATCCGTCCTGTCATTTAGAGTTCCGTGGTAAACTTGTTCACAGATTTCCGGTTTATTTGTTTTCACATTCAACGAACTATTTACCAAATGTACACTCCATATGTCGGAAGTCCAAATCTGTGATCTCGACTACTCTTTTACAGAACACCGGTTCTTTCTAACAGTATAGGTGTCCTAACAAAAAACACACAACACGGCAAGAGATATACAACACGATTCATCAGCTACCAACCTCACAATTTTTCAGTGTGTTTTTCACGAACATCATAATCCCAGAATATGTCGATAACATGGCTGCTGTGTGTCAGGTGACGGGATATTCACTCGCCAATTTGGTAATCAAAGTGAATACACATCACTGAAGATAAGTAAGGATATCGGCTGCTATATACTTCCCTTCATCCGTAACTAATCTTGTTTCACATTCACAGACCCTTCAGTCAGCGCTTCTGGGAAAGGAGCGCTATACTCGAAGTTTGCCCTCGTTAGAACTCATCATCAATACACACCCTTCTAAAGACCACTCTCATGAAGCTACCATAAGGACCGCTGTATGACAGAACATGAAGTAATTACAACCAAATCGTTGTATGCATGAGCCTAATCACATTCGTTTAAGGCCACTTTCGAAAAATACTGACTGGTTGTGAAAGTTACCATCAATTGTGAACAATATTCAAATTTTGGTGGTTGCGTTCGGAACACAGAACTATACTTGCAAACCAAGGAATGTTGATTAAAAAATATCAAGCCATATTCTGCTGGCGTAATAATTTTAATGTAATGAATATTGGTCCGTAAAGGTCAAACTACATACAAGCACGGAATGACGCGTTCCATATGTTGAAATGAATCAGAACTGAAGTAAACGACAGACTGATTTTATTGACCTACAGTTTGATTGCTGGTATTCAGCAGGCCAAAAATCGATACGTGTAGCAACGTACTTAGGATCTATCCAGTAACATGAAGTTATCACCTAAATGTGATTTTTTTGTCGCAACCTTCACCGATCCTTCAAGTAAGAGAAGTCAACGGACTCGCCTTTCCTGTGAGTCGCTTGGAAGCATTATCTAATCAGTTTAAACTTTATTAACACATGCATACTTCCTGGTCTGTTATACATTTCAATGATGTTATCTGATACTGTATAGAAATATGTAAATTAATTGAACAGATTCACTCAAGTTCTGAATTCATACAATGGAATTACAAGCACACAATTTCTTATTGTTGTTATCAAGACCCGTTTGGAAAATTGCAATGAGCTTACGGACTAAATTTTTCGGGACAACAGTCGTCCGCTGTTTTCAACTCTGCCCCAACCATTAGCCTCAACTGTAGCACGATCATAGGCAAACTCCTGTACGTCTTTACCTAGGCGTACGAATATTCAGTGATCACTTGTCTATTCATAATTCCAGAACTCACTGAACGAGTGAGTGTAGGAGAGCGCAAATCGTATCGTTACTCTGAATACACTACATTCAGTTTGGAAGATGTGGTTTCAATCGTTGCAAGCCAATTTTTGTAGTACAGTGATGGTGGCTGAAACGTCAGTTTTCAAAATATACACAAGAAGCCTTCTCGATTAGATCTGTATAAACTCGTCATAGTTAAAACCAGATTCTGCCAAAAATTTCCTCTTCTCACCAATTCTGTTTAGGTACTTCGCAAAGACTGGCGTTGGATCACATAAACCCTTGATTTTCGAGTTCTTGTTTTAGCCCATGATGAACAGTAATCTCGCACATTCCAGCTCAGCACTGTCATTCACAACGATGTGCTCAATTATCAGCAACAGAACGTCAGTGACAGCTGTTTGGGTGCTATCAGAATGACAATCCACCCCTTGGATAAAATAATAAATTCCAGACTTCTGTGGCTTCCGTGTGGTTTCAAAGGTCAGGTAGTAGAACGCTGCTCACGTAGAGAACTGTTGATCATGTAGCTGGTTCGAGTGCACTAAAACCCAGCATATGCGACTGAGTGTTTTTTCAAATTAAAAAGTTTGTTGCACTTTGAGTTAACTTCGAAATACCATATAATTACAAAATTATTCAATCTAAACATAGAGTTCAACGCAAACAAACGGACACAACTTGTTTCATATACCTTAAACAATCAACCTGAAGATAATTAACTTTGGCAAACAGGCAGCTAAACGATAAGTGGAGGTGAGAGCACGCACAAGATATTTTCTTCAGTCTTCTGTGTCTCGCTTCAATCAGTCTATTGTGGTGGATTATCAAGCCGGAGGTGAGAGTATTCCAACACTTGGCGGAATACCTCAACGCGGGGGAGGTCCGTCCAAAAGCCCACAGCGAGCAGATCGGGGACAACGTGGGCGACCGGATGAGTCATCGCTCGACTGGATCGGACCAACGGGCGAGGCACGGCAGGCAAAATAAGACGGATGGCCTGATCGGGGGCGCCGTTATTCCAACACTCAAAGGAATATCTCGACACGGTCGCGGAATACGGTCAAAACCCACAGTGGATAGATTGCGGACAACACGAGCGACCGGACGAGCTATCGCTCAACAGGATCGGATTAACGGGCGAGGAGTGGCAGGCGAAAACCCCCCGGTAGAAGGCGCCGATCACACACGTAAACCGGGCAGAAGTGCACACGACGCGTGAACGGAAACCTGGACGTGTTGTGGACTGGATTGATGACTCATAAACGCGAGCGCGTGCATAGCGTGGTAACTAGCGTGTTGGACAATAAAGATTGTGCTTTATTGGACGCCTTCTCGCTACACTATTACCTTAAAACAGTTCAACCAATTGACAACTCTCATGGTACCCATTGTAGTTTAGCTTCTCAATGTGAGATGACGAAGTAAGTGTTGACTGAGCGGAATATATTGGTATTCAATCAAAAAGACACTCAATTGTGAAATTCTTTCCTGAAGAGCCCGAAGACAATGACTTTATTGTCGAGTTGCTATCGCAAGTTTAAACAGGTTTAAAAAAACTAATTGCTTAATGAACGACAGATTAACATGATCACATTTTTAAAAAATTCATGCGGACAACTAACTAAACGCAACATACTGATGTGCCTATCAAGCATACCATTTTTCTGAAATCATGCACTGAACGGACGCTAATGTCTCTTATCAGACGATACATGAAAAATGATTAGGACCACAGTTAACTCATCAACATCAAAATGTCTATACCTCGCAAGAAAGTAAGGCAGCATCGCCAAGACAGCTTTTTCACGGCCCTCATTACTCCGTATCATAAAATGTACGTACTTCGTACACAACTTGTCCAAACAACAATAACATTCATACCCGAACAACTGCCATGTCATCTAAAGTCTCCAACCATCGATTCCGTAAGTCGGGAGGGTCTCAGTTAGAATGACGAATCCGATTTACAGTAGCCGTTCCTTCGGTGCATGACTACATTCCCTCAAGCTAGACCATTACCTGTACATCATACATCTTAATTCAGTCAACAGCATTATTGAGAAGAGATGTCGGTATGAAAGGTGACTAACTGACATCCTTAGTACACGGTCTAGCCATCTAAGTCTATGCGCAATTGAATACTGAACAAAAGAACTCGCGTAACATCCAGTACCAAACGCCCGTTTCCTAACCCTGTTGAAGCCACACGATGCAAGTTAATGAAAGCAAGCAGTGACGGTCATTTACCCGCATACGTTCATAGCTTCTACTCTAAACGGCCAAGTTTCGTAACCGCATAGTAATACAACCTTCACAGTCGTTTTATATACGCGGCCCTTATACCGCAAACAGATTAGTGACCGATGCTGGAGAAGTTTTAGATTAAAGCGTACTGCCTCATTCTTAGAGATGCGAGTTTCAATTTCGTTCTCACTCACCACTGCAGACTCAACGTCATGACTGCACAAACCGGACAACAACCATTATCATTTCATTATGTAACACGCAATTTACGTAATCACAACGATCTTGAGAAGCACCCTATAGTTGAATACTGCGAAGCGCAAAGTAGCACCTAGCACTCTCTGTGCCGCTTGAAGGCTGTCAAACAATAACAATTTGTCGTCAGCATGATTAAGACCAATCGATCCTTTACGAGGTACAAGTTTCACACCACTATCCTTTGTGAACTGCAGACTGACCACATTAAACAATGATGTTAAAAGTGGACGGCTTTGACGTAGTAGTAGTTTCTGAGTTTTTCTTGGACACGGGAACTATTGTCGAGTGACATAAGCACGGAGAGATTGTCGGTGTCATCCACAAACGTTGTAATAACTGACATAGGGCCTCTGTTAACTACTCCTCATCTTCGTTCGAAAGTTCCGGCACGATGCAAACTTGGTAAGCAACCTCATTGCGTTTGAGATCCGAATGCAAGGACGAACCTCAGTTATGGTGGACGTTGCAAATTCTCGGGCCACGGCACCACATTGCAGCGATGACCCTCTAATTCCAGGAGGCCAGCTAAATCTATCGTCCACCGGTCTAACCTTTTGGACTTGTTATGCATGAGTGTGTCGTCTGACGCGCAGGCAGTTTGACTGAGAGAAGGAAGTATAGAGAATCAAGTGACCTCGTCAAAAATCGACAGCTCACCGTTCAGTCAACTGAACCATCGTAGTAAATCCACTACCACACCTTAAATGTATTCGTATGCGCATGTTTCTTTAATGACTTGTTGAACTTGTTATGTCCGCACAAGGATCTCTTCAATATATCGTACTCAGTATGCAGTGTGTGCCTATGGTGATGACCTTTTGTCACATGTGAACTATAAAAGCGGCTAAGTTCATTCAATCAAAGCTCGACGGAACATCTCACTTGAAGCGCCCGAGACATGGTCAGCGGTTCCAACTCTGTCAGCAACCTAGAGCAACATTTTCCCGAAACAAATTTTAGTAGAGCAGTCAAAAACGTAAATGCGCACGATTTATGGCCTGGCAAATTTCTCTGCATATTATCAAGTGCGTACTACAGAACAGGAGATTATAAAGCGGAAAACAGGGGTCAAATGTGAAACTAGACATACAAGGGAAACATACGGCGGAGTTATTCGCCAATCAGTCAACTAACAGAAGAGTATTTCTGCACACACAGAGGTGGACATAACGTCTCAGAACAACTGTCTCAGCATATCGTAACAACCGGGGCTTATCAGTTGCGTAAACAACTGTGAATGTCTGCGTGGATCCATCTGGTGATGGTCTCTCCAACAGATGACGAGCGATCGCTGATGCTGGTGATCTGTGTGGTGGTTGCTGCGTGCACACGTGAGTGTCAGCTTGCTTCTGATCTGTCAGCCACATCAGCGTAGATAACACCAAAACATCACCTTGTTCATTGTTTGGCCATAAACACTGTCACAATAGCCTTCTATGCGACGCATCAAGGAAAATGATTATTCAATGCCATGCAACAAGCTGAACGACATATGCCATGACGCCGCCAAACGAGCTAAACGGCACATGGTCCTATGGTGAGGATTTTTGACTCTGGAACATGTACAACTTCATCCAGTAAACAAATTACACTTCAGGGGCTATTCTCAAATCAACCCACCCGTCCGTTAAGCTCCGCAAGCTTCCACTGTTCCAGCTGGGGAATCCTAACAGACAAGACCAGTCCCAGCAACTTATCCAGACTTTAAAAAAATTCTAACATTTAATTATATAATTTTGTTATTTGAAGCATATTCGGCACAGTGTTACTTACGTGTCATGCATATATTTTTATTGACTTTATTTACCTTCTCATTATAAACAACTTTTGCTCCGACAGACGTTCTGGGCCAACAGTAAGAATAGACCGGAAGAGGATACTTGTGCTCCATGAAGCAATAGCGGTATCCATTTCATCAACTGTCTTTGTTAGTCAAACTCTACGATCAGCGGTTGGACTACGGTTCAACTTCCAGTCGATATGGAATGTTGTGAGGAATACTCCATCTAACTTCTAACTGTAGGAGTCACTGTGCAGCATGCTACTTTATCTGTTTAATGAATAGTTTACGAGATTTGAGTCCAACAGCTATCAGTCTTGAAGGGTGAAACTGTTAACCTTGCATCCTAGCCTAATTTGATATGGCATGCTCAGTTTATTAACAGTGGTCGGTGGGGTCGTTGCCTAGCGAAAGTAATAGTAAAATAACAATGTACAAACGGACGTCCCGAATCCATTTATGTGCTAGAATGGAGCTGAATGGAGCCACAACACCTACGACCAACAACAGTGGTCCGTCTGAGGCCAGATCCGATTCGGAATAGCAGGGTCCTAGGTATAAAAATGGCGCGCACGATATCTAAAATTTGTGTCTTAACATGTTCTATCCTTTGCACATAGCTAAAACAGCTGTCCGCCATTATCCGAGTGAGGTGATAATATTCTGAACCAACCAACAAAACGAGGCTGAACCTTACCAAGGCGGCCGATCTGAGTGTTCGTAGTTTTGGCCAGATTGACTACTTCAGGAACACGTGTCCATCGAACAAGAGCGACCAGCTCGCAATAGAAGGCGTCACTGGCACCGACGTCACTACAGTCAGCTGGAGCCGACAAGATGGAAAGACTTCAGAAGATCCGCCATTTATAATTGGCTTTAACAGAACTTCAGAGGACTTCAGAGTCCACTGATAAAAAATGATCCAGTCAACCAATGTGACGGTGGTAATCAAGCTGAAGACTTCAGTTGCTCAAGCCTGACCGTTAGCGGAGACCGTGAAGTCATTCAAATTGTATAACTAGTATGAGTAAACAATGCAGGTACTGTCACTTCCATTCGCTGATTGTTGTTCTAAATTCTAGTTTCCGAAAGGCAGCAACAATGACATCCAATGAAACTAAGGTTCATGAGTAAGCAGTCTTATCTCTTATCTTTTTCATGGCGTTAAAGTTGAAAACACCTACACAAATTCGAGTATAAGCCTAAGAAACAGACGAGGGAAGTCTGATGCTGGATAACAAAAGATGGGACATCCTAGTACAACGTTACTTTGACTAGCTATATCTGTAGTAGGACCTGTAGAGTAAGTACCAGAAGTGGGAGTATGGATGGTCTGAAGGATGAAGTGAATAGAATGGACAGAAAAATTTCAGCAGTAATAGGTTCATACAAACCTTACTGTGTGCAACAGACAGGGCAAATCGCCTCACGTTGTAAGACGACGTTATGAACTCCGTGGTTGTAGATGAACTGAGATACTGCCAGGACACCCGTACTAAGATATCAAAGAGTTTAAAGTTTTGTATCAAAGTACTTAGCTCAAAAGCTTGCACTGTGAGACACAGGATGGGTGACAGTGTGATAGAACCAGTATATTGTTTTCTTGAAAATGAATGTCAGCCATTTACCAACCTCTGATCCCGAGGACTAGGAGACGATAGTTCAAGTAACATGAACACGCCCGGTTTACTCATAATAAGAAAGACGTGGCAAACAAACTTGTTTTAGATGCTACATCACCAGTCTACATACAACACTTTCATATGGGTTCGCCGGAGGTGGGGTGCATCAGTAGTGCAAGGGATGACAGTTATTAATGTCAACTTGGTCCGACTCGTGAGGCCGAGTTATGTAACATCAATCACATGAGTTGTAAACGTTTGTAGTTCGACAGACCTCTACCTATTGGTCTGTGTGGCACGAGTGACACCGTCATTGCGATTAACATACCGTCCAACTTAGCTCAGTAGGTCGTGGGGATGCGCAAGGATTCACAACGCGTCAAGACCCAGTTTATCCACAATATGTCCTACTGACGTACTATTCTCATAATCATTGGGAGTAGTAAATCAGTGGTCACTGGTTGCCCCACGAGGGTTAAGAGAACGGCAATTTCTAGTGTACAATTCAAAATCGATAGGATCTAATTTCCAGCAAGGCATGTGTCTTCGGTTTGAGAGGTTCAGCATCAAAGTGTCGACACATTTCGGACTGAAAAACAAGTTGGAAGTCAAGGAAAGTTAGCATTTCCCACCTTGTTTCAGAGATAACACGTAATACGTAATCCGATCGAACAACAGGGACGCTCAGGTAACTCAGTTTGATTAGCCGCCTTTTCTTTTCAAGTCTTCAAATATAATTTTTTTTGCATCTTCAGATATTCATTCCGAGAGATGAACGCAGCCAAATATGGCTACTCTAGGGTTGAAAATGAGGACGACGGAAACCACAGTGAATTATGGACGATTTTACTATGGGTAGCTTTGTCCGCTATAGAAAATACGCATGTGATGAATGGTGCTAAGTTACAGTTGATAACTTCACTTACTAGTCACACACATCCATTTAGCACAAGCGTCTTGTATTATGGTGAACTGAAACAATCGTTCTTATGTTTTATACGCGTAATCCTTGTGGCGGTTGAGGTCGGTGGTAGCTGAATCAACAACGGTTCCGACAAAGTACTGGTGTCATTCGACTAATGCACTTGTAGTCTCCGATCAAACGACAAAAGTTCGGGGAATTATGCTCAACATTGTTTGTTCTTTCACAGTGGACCTAAATAATAGGATGCTCTGATTAACTGGCAGCCACATTAACCAACACTCAATCTAAACACTACTGTGGTGCCGCTCTGTTAGCCACTGGACTATCGAAGTCAATCAGAACGGCAAAAGAACCTGAACAATCATTCGTCATTCAGATGTGTACTTCTAGTCACAGGAAAGGCTCATCGCAACCATCTACTAATCGATTGCCGAAAATTTACCAACGGGTACATCCAAACCTACTTACCGGAAGCATCAAAGTCGAGTAGAACTCGGTTGCACACATCTTTGAACTTCTCCACAGATGAGTAAAATGTGCATCTTGCTTAACTTATACCGTATAACGTAGCCCAGAGATTTCCCCGTGTTCCACCAAAGTGCTTACTGGCCGTGCAAACTAATGTAAACTAATATCTATGATAATAAACGGTAGACCACTAGATCAATGAAAAGCGTTGTGCCCAAAATGTTACCCTCATCAAGTACTGATCTAGAGAGAAATCTACAGCACATAGTACCAAAATACACTTCGCTTATATATTCGTTTTCCTGCTCACGTTGTCATGACTACTATCCAGTTCAGTAGTTGATTAGATTGGTGTTTTGTTTCTAACCCCCGTCCGTCCTATTCTGAACTCACAATAATTATTGTGATTTGATCTTTACGTGGTACAAGTCGGGAACAAAATGAAATGTCTGCTGTTCATCGATGTTATCATTTGTCCATTACACACGCTACCCTACGGAACATTATTCTATGCTCCTCATGTCAACAACTAAAAAGCAAAAGGTCAAAACCAAAGGATGAAAAATGTGAAAACCTGAGGTAATTATAAAACAAACATAACCATACATTTAGGTCATACATTCTTAGTTATTAAAAGTATTTATGCACATAATTTGAGAATAAGACTGATATGTCAGCAGCTTTTTTCATACTTCATTATAAAAAATAAAAATGAACTATCTGCCCATTTTTGGTCATGTTGGTACTCAAAGAGGGTCGTAGAATGATAGGATTAAAACTTTTTCTCACTTTCTAACACCAACGATTGGAGATTTTCGAAGAAAGTAAGATTTGTCAGTTCTTGTGGTGCCCCACGGAGGTCCATGTAGATGCTACCCACGATTGCACGCAGTTTACGTAAGTTCCAGAGAAGGTTCAAGTCTCGAATCGGATCAGTAACATTCCGGCTGTTTTGGAAAACGAAACGTAGTTATGTGAATTTTACGTCATGTCAATGGAAGTTTATTATTAGTTGGTACACAATACTTAAAATTAAGAATTTGTGTAATGATTTTCGGAATAACAATTGTCACATGAAAAGTCGTGCGACACGGCAATACCATTACTGAGTTATATGTGCACGCGTGATGAGCAAGATGATATTAGGTCGTAGAACCGATTTTTCGAACATGGGCATGTGTACCCATAAACGGGCACTGGAAACAATGAGCACAATTTGGGCGATCATCATGATCAAAAAGACAAAAAGAAGCCTGTAACCTCTGTGAACCAATGCACCTTAAGTAGACTCATGGACACACGCACACCAAATAAATGTGGACCGCCCCACAGTCTCAACGTTGCGCCTCAGTTCATCGTATCACTGCAGCACAACTTGGCCTATCGTTTAGACGACATGTTTGAACAGATAGGAAAACATTGCAATAAGCATAGTTTGAAAGAGTTTTGAATTCGTCTGCTGCACGCCTGGTTCGGATGTTTGGAACAAATCACTTTATGTCTGTTCATTATCATTCTGTTGCACGTAACAGATCAAGTGACTGTTTAAAATATTTGTCCATTACTTTTTCACGTGACGTGACTAAATTACCAATTGTTTGTGCGCACTTGACGTGACGTTCCACCCCCAGATGTTAAACTCTTAGCAAGTGGCTAGGGTTGCAATAGGCAATCAACAGAATTTACTCCTCCTGGCTTTCCAATAATTGGAATGGAAGATCCTTCGAAGCCAGTGTTATGCAATCATTTTGAATGCATTCAACTCATTTTGAAGCCATAAGTGATTCAAATGACTTGTAGCTGAAGGTGAATCAACCTCATCATATCGTAAAACTAACCAGAGAGCGAAGTAAATGACTGTTTCCTGTTCTCACACATTCCAGTCACCTGATAAGCAGATGGCGCGATAAAAAGATTTTTATACAACAAACCTACATGCACAAGACAGTATACGTGTTTCGAAAGCCTCTGTTTTGCGTATTATGTAAGCTGTTTATTCAGACCATTTTCCAATAGAACGTATAAGACACGCATGGTTGACAGCGTACGGTTAAACATGCTAAAGAAAGCATCCACGATAACGAGTCTTCCCCTGTAAGCCGTTAAAAAACGAAGCAGCGCTCTCTTCAAAAATGTAGTGAACAATAATACAAAACATCCAATGAACTACGAATTCCCGTTTTCAGATGACCAAGGACAAACGGTGGCAAGGAAACGTTCGAAATTAGATCCACGTAGAACATATAACGCTTCGTAATGTGTGTGTAGTACAATAAAACAGAGGGTTATCAGTCCTCTCGATCGCAAACAAACAGACTAGATGCGTCACGTTTCAATGTTTAGACAAATACTCGTGCATCCGTAGTAAAGGCAGTACAGGAAAATCGAACTGACAACCTCCTGTTAGGGAAGAACTTATTCTCAAATGACTGCAAACATATAAGAACACCAGGTTTCTGTAGGACGTTGACGAACGACACCTAGCTTCAACAGAAACGGGGTGTTTTATCATCCTGATAGTGAATCCGACTATGGCATGAGTTTTTGGAATAACACAAGTCGCATCCTCTTTTTTGCGGGATGGGTTGCCAGTGAGAAGTAATACTTCTTTGTATTTTGAAAGGAATCTGTTCCCGCGCTGTGACTGCCTTCACTTGCGATTAATTCCACAATTTCTTATTTACTTTTGTCTCATCTATTACCTCAAAACTGGGCTTCCGCCTCGTGATACTGTCTCGATGTTCAAGCTTGGTTAAGTGTCCGTGTATGACCAGAATGTTTGGGGTGTGGTCACGCGGACGCCACAAGTTAGTGTACTCAAACTCCTTAATCACATTGGCTGTTGCTCAAGGCCGAAGCAGATGCGTTTCAACCGGTTATCATTTACACATGACATTCCGTAACAAGGACCTCAATACACATCAAGTGACTTGTTCCACTCTCCACACAAACATCCTGGAGAGTTATCAATGAAGAACATCAGCCCACCTTTGTGGGTTCATAAACAGAGCACGGTCATTACGTTTCTACGGTACAGTAAAACACTGAAGCAAAGAAGAAGCGTAGATAACTACTCATCTGCATCCATTCATACTTGACGTAATTTCGTCGGATTCGTGCCATGCGTACCCTGTGTTTTAATCTAGTAATGCGTTCTTGTGTGTTCGGACAGTGCGAAAGATGCCTGAAGGAAACATCCTACAAATAAGATATTTTGATTATTTCTTTAAACTTTGTGATGGAAGCGAGTTTTAATCGCGGCTGTTTCAACGAAAAACCCGGAGATGTAGTGCTGGAACATCAGACCTCCACAGGTCATCTATCCGTTGCGACTGATCCATTGAGTAAGCAAAAAACAAACAGTACAACGTTGGGTCGTCCAGGTTGCATGGTTCAAACACCAACATTCAACGCGATTTAATGAAGGCCAACACGCTTCTGTGTCACACCACATCCAGCTACAGTTGTTATTTAGCATTTACAAAGAACAGCGTCAAAAGTATAGTTAGCTTGTAGCCAACGTTGAGATGCAGAGAACACGAGTTTTGGTGTTTTCTAGGCTTCACATCAATGCCTCAGTAACTAACAACACAACCCGCATTTCTACTAACCAGTTCAAACATGTTCACGTGGTTAATGACGTCAAACTCACCATGTGTATGGATCGTGCGTGAACAACAGTCACGGAGTACGGCAAGCAAATCACGGCTAGTTTCGAATCGTGATTATTAATGATCGCAACAAGTCGGTTTGAAAGTGAACAGTTTATAGTTACACGATTAGATCAAGTAGATAGAAATTTTACTAGGAAGAAGGAAATTAGTTCGGCTATCTAATCGTCTGGTACATTTTTGCATCGACTAGACTTTGTACATAGGGAATGTGAGGAGCAAAAGAAGATTTTAACGACTTATGCACATTTGAATTTACGCTGGACAGTTGCTGAAAAAATCTGCCTGTGGTGTCCTGTACGGATTTACGGGACGAGTACTGAGTTAAAAAACATGATGTCTTTGTACATGTGGGATTTTGTTAGGTGATTCAGAAAAACAAAACAAAGGAATAACATGCAAGTATTTCGTTCGAACGGATGGAAGACGGCGACGAGAACCTAAATGCGAGAGGAGAATAAACAGACTGAAGAGATCACAGAAAGAAAGAAGACGAATTAGTCACAGTTACTCCTGTTTATTTGGAACTCGTCTCAAAATGTAGCAAATAATTGCTTCTAAAGATCGGGTGTGATTTCATCGTACACGGAGGCTTTAGATGGGCGATCAGCTTGATGCTTCATGTTGGTATTCTGAATAGGCATGTTCAAACTGACCTCGTGCTCAATGACGAATGGTGTTTTCACGATGGTGAGGTGCTACAACTTGGACAAGTTAGAACTGTAAATTAAGCGTATCACCTATGGTCGTAAGTTACACGTGAACCGGTTAGATTTTTGGCCACGACAGGAAAAACGTTGTAGTGGATCATGAGACTGGCTGCATGTCAACAGTGAAGTACGTTTGACGCGTTAACACTAGGCGTTGAACTGCCGCAATCCAAGTAAACTTTCTGGGTTAGACCGAGAAAAACATGTTCTGGTGAGTTTCGTGGCTCTTCAGTATTATTCTCCAAAAAGGACGGTGCCCACGACAGACAGGTGACAGGTCGAGATAAATGTTTACATTTCATTGGGTTATACTTTATAGAGAACTTTTCGGAATGTTAAACAGTAAACTTTACAGCAAACACTTTGAATAAGGAGTGAGCTCTTACGACTAACGACTTTCAACTTCAGACACTACTATTCAGTTCGTTCAAATTCCTCTCCACAGATCGAGTCCAGTCACTAGACGTCACGAAGAGAAGGTGCACTAGTTTGGGTTGACTTACATTAGGCGGAAAGCGGTGATACATGATATGAAACGTCTAGAAGTTTTTGTCACACTGCCCACTATGTACTCATTCATGGCTTGCTCACTTATTAGCAGAGGGAGTAGACGTTTAAACTGAACAGTAAAAGGAATGCGGATTTTGTTTTCTCTAAAAGTTGTTCATTACAGACGTGTACTGAGGTCTGCTAATTTGTAATGGACATTTGTGCTACACATAAAGCAAAATACACGACGGAGGCGGTAATATGTCGAGACATCGGAGAAGTAAACCCACCTAATCATTAAGCAGGAAACACGCAATTTCAAACAGATCAGGGAAATACTTAGCATGAACTGTTCAGAAGGTATGATTAAATCAGTAATGTTGATGATAAAGTACTGAATATGTCAGCTGGTCATGGTCTGGGTGAAACTTGGTGAACGTTAATTTCTCATCAAGGTTGTGAGTATGGCGAATAAATTTAAACCGTCGTCATTCAACTGACCGCGGGCTATAAATCAGAACTGAACTTCTGTCGCAATTAGTAAGGAAGAAACCGCGATCGAAAAAATCAGCCATTCATCATATGGAAATATGCACACGTTTTTATGGAGTTATCTGAGTGTTGAGAAACGGCTTCCGTCATTTTATGATAGCGATCGCACATGAAAAGTCGTTAAACGTAATCCGATTGGCACAAGCATAAACCGTCGATTGTCCAATCCGCTGTTATGATGCAAACCCGGATGTTTTGAGTTAGTCTTTGCGTTGCTGTATGGATTATATGTGAGGCGACTAGGTTTCAACACGGAACATTAAAACGAACCGCGTTGCAACCCACAAATTTTCTGAATGGATTCAACTTCACGTTAACTGACTTTACTAGTTGTGACAGCGACGGACCGCAGGAGTTCAGACTGTCTTTGTCGAAATCAATATAAGAGACAGACTCAGGGGATTCGAAAGATGTATTACAAATGCCTCAGCCGCTCTTCTTATGTACGATGAGCACGAGGTAGACAAACTAGATTTTCAAGTACTCGACCAGGCATTTGGTTAATGTAACAGAACAAAGGAGAGTGCCAGTGATGGCTGCATTAAATGTACTCCATAACTGTACGGGAATAAAGCTTTTCAGAGTCTTGACTAATCATTCGAATCTGTCATAATTTTGAAATACTACGCCTCTGTGACCCTGAATAGCTTACATTCACTTTCACAAGGCTCTCCTCTACGGTTTTCAACCAAACCAGTGTTCGCCTAAATCAGGCTAGACATTTTTGCAGATTTGGAAGACTTTCGCGGTGAAGTACTGAAGAAACTTAACTGAAAACTAATTTCTTTTCAAATCTGGATATCTTGATGACCCAATCTTCAATCTCAACATGACTTGTGAACCACCATAGTAGTGGATTGTAATATGGTCCGCGTACGTTAAGACACACCGTGTGAGACTCCCCGTTTCGTCAATATCGTTGTGATAACTAGTACTCGACGTTGGTTATAAAACCAAAACCAAAATAATTACCAGCAACATTCACGTAAAAATGTATGCAAAACCAGTGTCTTTCGAAAATGAGCAGAACCACCACACCGAGCCAGTTGAATACCCAAAGCCTACAAGTATGACATTTCTTGAAATCTCATTCGACCTGAAGTCATTTATTACAAACAGAAGTCAATATCGCCTGTTCTAGCTTAGTCATATCAATTGAGAAGCTGCCGTAATGAACACCTGAAGTATGTTGCTAGAAGGCGGACGATTAGGTCCAGTTATTGATTAGAATGTCATGGTCAAACAATACGAATATAATTAGTCTGAACTGTGTGGGTAGTAAATTGATGCTGATCGTCTAACTTAGAAACAGAAATGTTTTAAACGTACGTTTTAACATACGCTTCCCCCAATTTATCACCTAAAATCTTATAAGACTGTACAGCAGTTAAACACCAGTGTGGTCTGTGGCGACAGACAGTGATCACAACAACTCCGTCTATATCACACTATGTACAACAGAGGACAAGTTCCTTGCATCTGATGACCTGGTTGCCGAGCTCCTTGTTATCAGGATTGCTCACTTTCACAGTTTGGAAGAAGACCAAATTCTGAACCTTGAGGATCTATCCGAAAATATGACTTCGATATGCAAATGGCAAATACCACTTTGAACAGCGGACTCTGAAAAACGAAATTCAAAGTTGTTTAAATAATGCAATATAAAGATCAACCTTTAGACCCGGACAGGAACGAGGTTCGCATCTAAGGTGTTTGACGTACCGGTTTCGCGAAGAGCCAGTGACAAACTAGAAGCCACGGTTCATAAAACGGATACGATTCTGAGGTGTAACAATAGTTAGCCACTATATAACGTTAAAGGCTGCCTTTGCACACTGATCTTGCAGGTGTGGAGAAACTGCAGTTCGCTTAAATTCAAAAGACGCGATCTGGAATATTGGGCTACAAGCACCAATGTTACGACAACAGACCTGCGGACAACACTGTCATATTTTCAGTGATTTATCACCTGGCTGAATACAGCACACATATCACAAACCAAATACACGTTGACGACATCCTTTGCGTACTCGATAACAACGTAAATCCGACCGACATCTTGGCCATATTCAACTCCGCACACCAAAATTTGCAATTTTCGTTGGAGACCGAAATGAATAACCAATTACGGCTTTTGGATGTACGTTTGCGTCGCCGTGCTGACAGGATGCGTGGAATGGTCAGTACATTCATTTCAGTAGTTTCGTACCACTCGCCCTGAAAAGAAATCTAATTAACTGTTTGACGGGCAGGGCTGTAAGAATTTGCACGGATGATACCATTGTTAGAAGAATTGGCATTCATACGTACAATATTCATACAAAATGGCTACCCGGAAAGGTTCATAGACAGACCTATGCAACAGCGGAATGAAAGAACCAGCTGCATCTAGTGGAAAAGAAAACTGTACACATCGGCTACCTTTCCAGGGCGATACGCTAGCCCAAACTGTCACGTGTAAGGCTCACAAATTCATTTAATACAACATTTTACGCTGCTAAATTACGTGTCCACTTTACGTCCAATCCGGTTTTGTGCCCACGCCTAAAAGATAAAGTGCCTGTTTCTGCAGCCTCGTTTTGTGTATATTCATTCACGTGATCCGCACAACCAGATGCTTATCTGAACGTGTTCCGTGACCGCCACTCAGCTTGGCTCAACAGTGAAATAACGAAATCTGTCAATAGTGTCATGTTATCTCATCCGGTGGATTGGAATCATTCGGTCAACGTGATAGAGGCACTTTGCTCGATCTACTGAATTAGGATTACCTAGTAAAAATCAGTGAGGCGTAAGCTTCTGTCCACAGTGAAAGCTATTAGAATTCGCCTGTACAGCCCACTTCTGTGCACCCAGAAACGTTCCGTTTAACCTTTCGAATCACTTTGATTAAAATCCACTCTGTATTTCCGTCAAGAACTATTGTTCAAGTGAGTACTCAATTACAGTTTAAAGTCGAGTTGACGGATCCCATTAACCATCCGTTCTTCGTTTATCTATCTAATGATGCCCTGGTAGCATTGCCATTTAAGTACGAGGTATTTAGCCTGATGATGAATCACTGAAAACGAGCTTGTTGGCTATACATTATTTATCATGATTACGCTGGGAATTTTTGGACGATTGCAATATTTTCATAACACATTTGAAACAGTACAACTAGTCCGTTAACGGCTAGCCATCCACGTTGTACCTAAGTTGGACAGTACAGTAAACTCAGATTTACTAACTGCTAAAGATATTGTGGAACAGTGTGAACAAACGCGTGCAGTCTACATGATTCTATGTTCCGGGTGACATCAGTAGTACGTGAGCAAGACAGGCATCCGGATGCAAACAGGCTTGTACAAGCACACACTAGCCCTGTGACAAGCCTACCGTAGGTGTGCCGACGTATACCACAAGGTCAACATCGACCACATGAAAATGGCATTCCGTGAGACAGTGAGACAGACGTGTCGTATTACACGCAATCTAATCTAAATGTGAACATAAACATCGGCGTTGGCACCGAAAACCAAAACGAACGAGGACAAACCAACAGGTCGACACAGCGCTGTGAAAGATAAACTCGCTCAAGCATCCGTACATTGGTCTAACAACAGACTTACCCTTCTCGGCAAACAGTACAGAAACGCTATAGTGTGTAACGTACATAGAGAAACACCGGTGACAATCATATGATGTGCAATAATGCGTCAGTATGATACAATTAAGTGGATTCATCGAAGTTAAAACTGTACGTGATAGAATGGAAAAAGAAGTAGTAGAATATCCATTGTTCATACAAAGCGGTTTAAGTTTCTGAAACATCCAGGGTGAGTCACTATTGTCAATGACGAATGATTTGGAATCCCGCATATTATACAATCACTGAGTTACAGTTAGGATTTTGGGTGGGGATGCAGACAGATGCTGGGTTCTTGCGAACTTTCGTATGAGCAAAGAATCGGGAATGTACAATTGAGGGTTTGTCAAAGTTGACAGTTGACTGTCTTTGTTGTAAAACCACTCTTTACTTGTAGACAAATGAATACATCTGTCTCTACTAACATAGTAACATTGTCGCATAAGCACGATGGTATTCGCCTTCGAAATGGAAGCAGAAAACTCGTTTCATTCCGTGGATGAAAATGTACAACATTTTCGCTTACCGTAGAGTAAGGTTGATGAGACAGTACACAAATTTCAATGGTTCGATCTTTGGAACAAGAAACGAAATATCTCCCTTTATCTGCAGAGCAGTTAAAATTCTCTCTGTATAAGTAGTAAACTGTAAGTTGAATATAACCATTAACATGCTAACGTTAATTGACTATCCTGATCGCTTTAGAGTCTGAAGTATGAGCATTATCATGCCAACAAGGTCCGACTATACTGAAATGAAGGAAAGTCATAGCCCAACACTCGAGAGTGATATTTTAACACAGACGATCATCTGCTGACTTTATCAGACCTTCAACTGTACGGTGCCTGATCTGTGTTCACACGAAGTTTTTACAGTCCCTGAAGCTAAAGGGCAAATCTCCAGCCTAAATTCTAACCCAAAATTATAACCATATCCCCGTGATGTCTGTGCTTACAGCTGCAAACTTCCAATTGCTACTAATGATGATGACTCATCACCTGACTGATTTGGGGATCAATCGTTGTTTTATTTGCTGCTTTGAATTCATCCAACCATTATGCTGATCTGATGAATTACGGAAAGCCACTGTTGGTCACCGGTTTATAGAAATAAACTTACACCTATAGTAAACATTTTTAAACCGTTTGTTGCTCATTGTTCGTATTAATATATCAATAACAATAGCAATCTTATCGTGGTTAAAAACATCATATGAAATCAACCTCCGCTTATTCAACCGAAGTTCTTTATATGTCTCGATATTAATTTTCCGGCAATAACTTT
>LOND01000035.1:254857-265950 GCA_014220965.1 Paragonimus kellicotti
TAGTCAAAGTTCGAGTGTTGCACTGTACTGAGTTTATTCTTTATCGTGTATTTGTGTGATGGTTGAACAGCATCAACTTGCAAGAACAGTTATTAGACAATCGTCAGTTATGATGTGACATTTCGAGTTCTTAAAAAACATGCACCCCAAACAACGCAGTTGAACAAAAAATGACTGTTTACTGTTTTCAGTAGTTACCTAACTTTAAACATCGGTTCGCTCTAGTATCTTTTATATAAATACCCTTCGCTTTGTTTTCAAATTCAATAGTATAAAACAAGGATTACCTGGACAGCGTTGCACGCAAATGTCATGAAAGTTATACCGAAAATCCTTGTTCCGAATTGTTCGACTGTCCACTGGATTGACAATAAATTCGGGCGGACACTGATTTACGCATTTGCCGGCGTTCTCGGCATTCTTGCAGGCCTGTTTGAATAAAAATGTGTGCGATGTATGAAAGAATTATGATTAAAAAACTACTCATGGGCAACACCGAGACGACAGAAAACAGTAGATATTCATTTTGAAATTGATTCAACTATGACGGTGCAACTTCACATAAGTACGTGAAACAATGATTCTTATATTCCGCCATCGTATCGTCAACTTTACAGCAAGACCACTGTCTTATTCAAGAAGTCCAATAGTGACAATTAAACACCATTTTAACAGAATTCAACCCAAAGCTGCATAAGTGCTCAAAGGTTAGGGTGATGGTAGATTAGCAAGGTGTGATGATATCGACCTGTCAACATCAGACTGAACTTCGACCAGAAAGGGCACCTTAGGTTCGGTTCGAATTCAATTCAAATTATAACCTCCATGTACTAAGTATGATGTTACAAGAGATTTGTGGGGGCAAAATATTGGTACAATGTTTTTCAGCACGGATCCCGGTTGGCTGCATCTCAAATTAGCCTAATCGGCACAGTATCCTTCTCTGGTTCCATAGCTAAAGTAGTCAGGAACAAATCTGCCACTCAGTCTGAATACGGAATCGTTAGAAAATCTTGGGGTGCTCTCACAAAACGAATATAAATGCACCGTGAACGCTTAAATGCTATCAAGTGGTTTCGGAAAGTGGAATATAACAAGTAATTAGAATAGGACAAAAGTGAGATTCAGGGTTGCTGTCATTCACCACGTAAACCTGCCTGGTAAACTGAGAACTCGCATTCTAATGACAGTTAATAACCTTGGAGATTGTTTATTTATGCGTCATATCTGTCATATGCCTTACCATTTATAAAGCCTAGTCATAAGCGCAAATCTCAATGGCAATCGAATTGAATGCACGTAAAATTAGTCTGATAAGTTTTAGGAAGTATAATAGGACATAAATCACCCACGTTCATGAATAACATCATTCTCAAATAGTGTTGACATCGACGTCGTTCTACGGACTCTGGTGAATTTGAAATGTTTGAAAAAAAATCGTAAATAAGCTACTACCTCCCACATTCTATAGGTCCATAGTTTTTCCAGCCTAACTCATTGAGATTAGTAGTTTGGACCAGAGTTCGACGAGGAAAGTTACGATTGAATAATACCACCTATCAATATGGTCCCGTCCCTCATCTGTTCAATTTTCTGTAATTACTTCATTATGTTCTACCCCTGGGGCCCTACTGACCAAGTTGGGAAACACACTTCTCCCTTCTTTCAATAAACAATTTTTATTCACTTATCTGTACCAGGCCTGTAACCTCGAATAATTCGAGGATGTAATTCATTGGAAGTAATCAGTTCTAGTGGTCACGGGAAAAGTAGCGGATATTTGTTTCCATCTGCATCTATCCATAACCGCTGAATAAGGTGTCGAGCGTTCAACGTGAGCAGTGCTGCTAAAACCCAACGAGATCAAAATATCTGATCACTAGCTCACTGGTGTTTGTTGAGACCAACTGATTATAAAATACCGCAAATTTATTCGTGTCCATACACACATTTTGCTAAATGGCAATATATCTCTACTTCAGTTGCAATCAATGTACTATTGCAGCCAGCAGTGTTAATGCTGTGAATGACAGTGACCTCTTTGAAATGTTTGCACCTGGTTATTCGCATTAAAGTAGATGAAAATTTAATAAGGAAGGCGTCCTAGTTCACTCAGATGTGGAAACCTTCAATCACCTCCTATTACAAGGTTTGATTATGGAGGTTAGTGGTTTTTTTTCTATGGTAGGAACATGTTAAAGTTGATACACATTTTTGAAAAGAATGTTTACGGTTGAAGTACAAAACCCTCTGAACCAAGTCATCTCAACCTATTTTTCGTACAATATTGTAGGGATTTATAAAACATCGGATTGTAGCAACAAACTTCGAAGCGGAATTCTAAAATGTTACACCACACGATGTATCTTCCGAGAAGAATTACAGAGGCGATGACAAAAAAATTGGTAGCCTCATTTGTGTGCACAAAACAATATCTCCGTCTATCTTTACAAAAAATACGCGGTCTCATTAACCAATCCCGAAAATATAAGTACTATTAAATTATCGCCCATGATTAGCTGGGTTTGAAATTGACTTGTCTATTATCTGACTTCGGACCGTCTTGTCATGTATATTGTCCTGCGCCTCTTAATTGATCGATCTAGTAGCTGATTATCGATCCCTCAACATCCTACTATTACCTTCTACCCCCCTGACTCACTTAACACGTGTCTCCTCCCTTCCCAGCTAGGACACTCCTTTTTTCAACACATACGTTGGCCGCTTTTATCTCTTATTTCCGGTATTCCCCGGCACCGTTCCGCCACAAGGTGTTTAAAATTTTGTTCCAATAATCTTCTGAATCTATTTCTTTTTTTGCCATACAACTGTGGTTTCCACAACTGTATGTATTTGAGGCAACAGCGAAATAATCTCGAAAGATAATTCCATTATTACCACAGTTATTACATCATTTCCTAAGATTCTATGAACGCAGTTGATTTTTTCAAAATGGTTTTAGCAATAGTTGTATATTATCATCAATATATACCTCACTATTTGTGGCTTGCTCTGATTCTGTCTTATAACAACCTTAAGCCATTTTCGAAATGAGATTACAATGGGTCACTCCACACAAGAATGTGATACAATGTGTAAGATGTCATATCTACTCCTAACGAAATATCACATTAATCAATAGCAAGATGAGAAATTAGGACACAATAAACAATATCTGTATTCTCAGCACGATACATTCTAGAGATAGACGGATTAGTCCTTTTCTCGTACGTTCTTTGTACTGCTAATCTCGTGCTTCATGTCGGATCGTGGGTCGTGTGCAAACTTGTCATCGTAAATGCGGTTCATGTTTTGCCGTGTCAGTACGTATGCTACCAGTGCGGCGCGCAATCATCTAGGGGTTGGAGTGATTTTGAGTTGTTTCAAGTAAACGATTCACTCTGTACTCAGAATCAATGTGACAAAAAGATGTTGAACCTTGTCCAAAAATTTGCATACGTCAGTAAGGTACGGAGATTAGTCACACCAAGTATGGTTCACATGAAGTAAAAAAGTGGGATTTATACAATGAACTTCGTTTGACCCCTGTTTCATCTTCAAAGTGAACACACGTGTTTCTAGAGTATTCAGCTGAAAGTGATTCGAAACATCGTAAGATTTCAACCTATGTGCTGTGGATGTGTGTGAATGCACCTACACTTCCGTCCCGGTTCACCCGCACCTAAAACTATTCACTCAAAACAGCATCTGTTGCTCATAAGAGTTTTGATACAACTTACTTTCCAAAATCCAGAATGAATGCTACTGCTGAAGTGCACATTTTAATTCTACCAAGCAGCCTACGAACAATGGTTTGCAGTTCATTGCGTACAAATGTTAAACCATGCATCTCTTCCATCTCACCTGTGCTGATTTCTATCTCAGTGGCAGCCTGCCAGCCATCATCGTTATGCGGACAAGATCCCACAAAAGCACCTTCCCCCAATATCAATTCCGGCTGACTCAACGTCAGTGTAGGGTGTTCCAGTGGGGTTAGCTGGGTTTACTGCATATCGTTTAAGGTGGAACGAGATCGCACAGCTGATAAACGCAGGGGTTGGTTGGCCCGTTCGAAATGGAAGGACGTTTACCAGACAGGTGCACTGTACCCAGTTGCCAAACCAATCAGGTATCAATGACTGCAGAGTTTGGGCCGTATAAAGTGAGCGTTGAACGCACAGGTGTGTCCAAACGAGATAAGGAAAACGGGGGTATACAGCTAACAATACATTCTAAGTGCACATACTTCTACTACACCGGTCAGCAGTCTGTTAATGCATTAATGATTCAACTGGATGAACACAGGCTCTGTCGTCGTGCCCAAAGTCGGGTAAATCGGGGAAGCTCTTTCTACGTAGGGCTTTAGGAAACAGCATGAGGATTAGAGTGGCATTTGAAAACAGGACTGAAACACCCAACGTAACTGAACGATTATGGTCTACGATAGTCAACAGGTTGCCGTCGAAGCTGTTTGCAATACGCTTCTCATGTAGGCAACTTACTGATTTGCTGGCTGTGGTAGTAACAGAACAAAACTTTGGGCGGTCAAACCTTGTCTAGAGTATGCAAGTCAACTCAACGAAAGCGTTTGATCGTGTTCGCCAGTTTCGATGTGCTCGTACTGAATCTCACTGGAAAGCGTGCCGAGCGTGCTAGTTCGAAGTATTTACATATCACAGAACTTTCTAACTGTGTTGACAATATCGTGAATTCCGAGCTGATTATAACGAAGTGTACGTCATAACGAAGTTATGTTCCCAGCACTTGCGGTCTAGTTATAACACATACATATAGCGTGGATAGACACTACACGTGAATGTACTTCATCAGATATCGCTTGTGACGGCAATCTTGCTTGCGTGATTCAAAACACGGCATGGCGTGAGACAGACACTAGTGAGTACGGTTTTTGTAATCACTCGTTTTAGGTATTGGATGGACAGTGGTCATTCATTTGAGTGACACAGCACAAAATTCCAATATTTTTATGGAATGTTGGATCAAACTGTTAAACTGGTTCATATGCTAAGGTTGAATACATTGTACTCCCCTTTATAAAATAAAAATACTTCATCGTAATGATAGGTTTTGTGGTGTAACCACACAAACTTATTGAAAAGACCTCAAAAGATCATGCGGGCGATGCCAATATCAAATGATAGTTAATAGTTATATAGTTTGCTCAGGGAGGCTTTTGCAAACCCGATACAACGTTGATTGACTAGTGGATAGGTAATACTTTCTAAAGGAAACTGCTTTATATGGGTTACCTAGGAGGCTTTCAGTGTGAACGGAGAGTCGAAGAAGTTCTGCACATGAAGTTCAAATAGATGTTTTGGATGGTGAAGGTTTGTGTTATTAGCTGGTAAAATCAATTTATGATAAGGTAAGGTATGATATGATGCGACCATTCTGAAATGAAAATGAAATTATGAGGTACTCATTGAAATATTGTGCAAATATGTTTCACATTCATATAATTTGACGATCAGGGTGTCAAGAAATCGCAACATGGCCACGCTCCAATATAGGCCTTTGACATGACCAAACACCAGTCTATAATAAGCAATCGCTGTTGTGTCGGTCAACATGCAGCTCCGGTCTGGATCCAGTTTGGAATCACTAGGTCACGACGGCACAGACAATGAACGAGCAAACCGCCAGTTTTCGTCAGATAAATAGATTGAGGAACGGATAACATGCGGCTGAACTGAAACTGATCAAGTTTTAGTAGCGAAGCCTGTTTGAACAATGTGGCTTCACTAAACCGATAATAGTTTAAACCCGTTGTATTTGAGTAGTTGTGTGTGGACCATTGTATGAGTGTTAGGTAGTCGGGGTATTGGTTTATTTGAGACCAAACCATCCATATTTGTTCAAAGCTGCTGTGTTCAGGCAGACATTTAGTCAGCTTTTTTCGGCGAACGTACTTTAGACCCTAGTTTCTCTTGATAAGGTTAATCAACATAACATATTCAAGACAAGACCGGCTTGTGGACTCTGGTCTACGCTCTCCCAAGGCAGCCGGGTGTCCCACTACTCGGATGACCCCACAGTAGTCCCATTCTAATTATCATCTCTAAAGGCTCACGCACATTTGACCATGAATAAGGTTGAGGTTGTCTGATCGACATGAAACTCCGCAAGTGACGTGTTAAATTCCGCCGATTAGGAATTCCCAGACAAGCTGAACTCACACAGTTCTTTAGATGTATTGACCTCACCAGAACAGAAGAGATACAGTTGTGGTAATATGTCAATATTTCATTTACTTTCATCAAACACAAACTATTCCAAGTTGAACATCACCCACAATTGATCGCAGCTGTCGCATTCCCATAGACTTTCCAGTCGGCCCCTTTCGAAAAGAAGCACTAGACTCGAGTTTCGCTCTCATTAGAGCTCGTCAGTAGTGCATATCCTTGCCACGACCGGGACTAGAACTCCGGCCACGCTTTCATGAGGTAATCTTGTTGACCACAGCGCCACTGAGTCCTGCCGTGGTCTTGCGTGATGTTCAATCTGTATGAAAACCAAAATCCCCTACTACTCATAAGTAAACTATGTTTGTGCAAAACAAACAAATAGAGATGGACAGCGAGTGCGTGGAAAATCCGGTTTAACATTTCTTGGAAAAACTCATTAAAATAAGTTTTCAGGTGAAATAACAGTGGCATGAACAATTATGTACGGATGTACAAAATGCGAAACTGTATTAAAAAAATCAGTGATGCGGTCATACGGTAACATTTACTTTCAGGAAGGTTTCCGTTTCCAACCCATCACAGTTGTTAATCAGAACTCGGATCACGTACTAAACAGAGGCACAAAACGCTGACCATCACTCTCAACAAGTTGAATATAATTACAAGAGACGAGCGTTTTTCTCCTAAACAGTTGAGTTAAATTTGGGCGTGTCGGTGTTAAGAACAACCTAACTGACAACCCCCATCTCTCACCCTTTTTTCTGTGTAGTCAGATGTGTAACGGCATCTAACTACCCCCATGCCAAAGCTGTAAACGAGGAAGCCTTATTCACAAAGTATGCTAGTTGATTCCGTAAATTGCCCACTCACCCATATACATCATGTCGTCGAATATCCACGTGTGCCACTATGGTAACGCGACCGACTAATACTTATTTCCGCTGTAATGGGACTACAAACACCTTGCAATGCAATTACACCAGTGACCCATTGTATCTAATCAGTGTGATATACCATCATCATAGTTTGGACCACTACGAGCACAAGCAGTGAGTAATTAATACACATGTTCAGGTGTGTTTTACACTACACATTGCATAATAGTGGACACACATCTGGTTGTAACTAAAGTTTCGCCGTGGGGGCATCCGAACAAGTAAACATAATGCTCATTCTACAATCAACAAACATTATGAGACCACAGACTTTCTTTGGTATAACAACTTTTCGTTTTAACCTGGTTCAGTTTAGAGCTGCTATACCGTGTAGGTCGGCTATACAAATGAAATCAAAAGCTATCTGCCGAATTGTATTTTTATAAATCATGTAGAGTTACCGAAAACTGGAACACAAATCAGAAACCGAATTCGTAAACTTTGCTCGCAATTCGTTGTGTACGGTTAGACCGATATTATTCAAACCTGATTTCGGTTAAGTATTTACTACGTAAAACATGATCGACATATTAGGCCAAGAAAACCTGAGGAGTTATAGGACTAATTGAAACTGGTTGCATACACAATTACATACACATGATAGAAAGCAACTGTTGTATCGCAGAACAAACATATGTCAAGATTGTTCGCTTATGTAATTCAAAAGAACGTTGGTGACAGTCAGGCAGAGACTGGACTAGAAGACATCGATTACATGTGCGTTCTGTAGGAAGTGGACGTAACAATTGGGCCGGAACAAGCTAAATGTCAATTGCGACTGATTTTTTGAATTTTTTTGATATTACCAAGAAAAACCTATTACTCTTCAGTGAATGTAATTCTGGCTCTATCAAACCACGACTTACCCCCAAGCCAAATACGATCAATCGTATTCAGGACACACAGAAAGTTGGTAACATCAGCATGGATCCGGTAGAAATATTATCTCTGATGATTCTATTCCGGAAGGTTCTTGTCCGTATGTGATTGAATAATTTTCACAATAGTGAATGTGTCCACGTACATGCTGTTCACGTACTCATTTGAACAAAAGATGGACAGATGGATTCTAACGCTCATTTCTACTGATCATGTCCCTCTGGGACGAAACGGGCTAGGAGAATCAGTTGGTAACGGTTACCTAACCCAGGCATTACGTTAAAAAGTGCACGGCACTTAATCTTAAATAAGCGCACTTTTGCTGAAACTTATAGGCTACGTAGCATCAAACATCTACGCACTGAATGTTATTCATTCTTCAGGCAATCGGTTTCGTACTAGCGAGCTCACGCTGTGGACGCTTCGATTGGCCGGACTCCATATCCTTCATTGTTTAACACAATGAAACTTATAGGCTACGTAGCATCAAACATCTACGCACTGAATGTTATTCATTCTTCAGGCAATCGGTTTCGTACTAGCGAGCTCACGCTGTGGACGCTTCGATTGGCCGGACTCCATATCCTTCATTGTTTAAGAGACAGGGAACAGCATACGCGTTTTAAAAAGGCGTTCAAAATGTGAAATTCGAAAGCATTTAACCTCGAATTCTTATTATTTACCGTTGAAGTATGAAGAAACTAAACTAAAATTACTTTTGTTCAATTTATGTGGAGTAGCAAAGAATGGTATTTTGTATCAATTGACCACACATTCCACATCCGTTGCTGACCTTCACATTGTGATCTTTGGTCGGATAACTGTTTGGAATGAAAAAAACGCGTCAACGGTCTGCATGTATCAATTGACCACACATTCCACATCCGTTGCTGACCTTCACATTGTGATCTTTGGTCGGATAACTGTTTGGAATGAAAAAAACGCGTCAACGGTCTGCATGCATATTCAGTTACACCCTTCTGCGAACGATCGATAAACAGACCACACCACTGCAAACCTCGAAATACCTAAAACGTTTTCTCATCGTCTAGTCTGCAAATATTTTAGTTAAGCTTCGAGTTTCAACACACAGATTTCTTTCGTTAAGATAACACTTAAAGAAACCAAACTGTAGTTCTTTGCTGGTTTTTGCAACATCTCACTAACCCAAGGCATAAAACGTTGAAGTAGGTTACTGAATAATTATATTTGAAAATGTTCTGTACAAATGGAAGAAAACAATGTACACCTATTGTTAAATTGTTCAGTAGTTTAAAGTGATTGCTTGACTTTTCTGAACAATTACTACTTACTATTATTTCTCGCCGATTTAACACCAACGGTGCTTATTATGAAATTTGTTCGATCGGGTCGATATCATGGAAATACAAAACTCTTCTGATTTTCATCAGCAGACATTGGACAGTGTGAGCATCGATAATTATCTAGCTATGAGCCGAATTGAATAACGGAGCAAGAGTCGGTCACACACACCACACCACAAAGGAAGATTCGGAATTCTGGTGAGAACACTCGGCAAAACATGTTGCTGGCCTAATGGTCAGAAAGTGAGAATATTAGAAGAGCCCTTGTTTACGAGTTGTCTTGGATTAAAAAGATAGGTACCACGTAAAGGTACAGAAAAGGCTGAAGACGTAGGCTAGAAACTAGAATGCAAACATATGGTGACTGGGTAATTTTGCTGTCATAAAACTGATGACTCGTGATATCTGGCTTATACCGCCAAAAACACTGTGCTTAGAGTATCATACACCAAAATCCCTACTTAAAAGCTTGACGTGCAAAACAAAAGACAGCACGGTTTTCTCTGCAGACTGCACCCAAATCGTTGACTAACAAGGATGACTTGCATTGCAGTGAGATGCTTGCCTAGACCGTAACCGCAGTAAATGACACATTAATACCTGATCGCAACTAACGTTGCGTGATGTAGATATATTCAGAGCTGCAGCTAGCGTTCATGAAGTAGCACAGGTTCTCCGACCGTACAGAATAATACAGCGCGGGTCTTGGCCAACCGTTGTTTGAGGGCACATTCTTCGTTACGCGGAAGAGGACAGAGCTAAAACCATGAAAATAACTCTGAAGCGATTTTTGAATTGTTCCTGCTACTATTGAAGTTTGCCAATTTAGAAGCGATACCACAGTGATTGACGCATTAATTGTAATATCATACTGTTCAGTATTGTGAAAACTACTCTCCGACATCCGGTCAATAAACACTGATAGACAATTATTATGTGAACATCATTCAGTGTAATGTTACATTTCTTGATCAACCCGGTCACATAATTTTGAACGAACATCGCTTCATTAATCCTGTTTCTGGCACGTTAGCATTTTCTATTTGAATTTTGTCTTATCACAGTCGTGCAAACAAAACAGTGTTTGCATTCCTGTTCATTAAAACACGTCGTTAAAAGTTTGCATATTAACTTTTAGAAAGTAACCAACTGCATTGAAACAGAAGGTGAATTACCATATTGATAAATGGATTGAGAATAACACAACATTACGAGCAAGTTGTGATACTCACCGTTGTGTTATTCTCAATCCATTTATCAATAACATGTTAAACACGACACCCAAACTGTTTGACTTCATTCGTACTAAATTTGGTGCGGATATCTTACAATGGATTTCCATATCTTGGGTGTTTGTACTCTGAGAAAAGGAACGTGATTATAAACCAAAGAATGCAGTTTCCCAATGTCAGGGGACACATTGTAAACTGATGTCCGTAGTAATTATGTCGAATCACATCTCCAATGTACAGTTTGTATTCACGTATCGAAGAAAATGTATTGGACTCAACCTACAGATGACGGTTATTCTCGTGACGGAAGAGGACATGATTTGGAATCTGATCTGATATCATCCACGAGCATGCCCAAGTATCATTCTCAAGACGGTTACAGTGCTACAGTGTTACACGAAATTAAAGCTCTAAATTGTGTTCATAATTACTTAGCGTGCCAACAGATTTAAACAGTGTGAAGTACTCAGCGATTCCCCCTGACATGGAGACAATGCCACGCAAATCTGATTACAA
>LOND01000035.1:266050-286926 GCA_014220965.1 Paragonimus kellicotti
GACATGATTTGGAATCTGATCTGATATCATCCACGAGCATGCCCAAGTATCATTCTCAAGACGGTTACAGTGCTACAGTGTTACACGAAATTAAAGCTCTAAATTGTGTTCATAATTACTTAGCGTGCCAACAGATTTAAACAGTGTGAAGTACTCAGCGATTCCCCCTGACATGGAGACAATGCCACGCAAATCTGATTACAATATTTCCATTCAGGAGGAACATGGAGTCAGGTGGGATGTGCTGTACTCAGGTTTCGTTTTCAATGGAAATTATTGGACTTGTTATGCTACCTCGATAGACACTGTATTGACCCGCAGGGCTATGCTGACAAGGACTTCAGAGTTGCCAGTTACAACCAGAAATGCCAAACCGGAGCAGCTAGACGGAAAGCATATGTGCTCGTTAGGTTGTATGTTGCTTCGCCAGCTGCACGAGATTGTTCGCGTATTGGTGCACGATTTTCTAACATACATCGCTTTTTAACACTTCCGAAATCTATGGCTGTCATTCATTTTTCCCATTCTTTGTTTGCTACTGCATTATTGAGTATGTGCTCAGAAAACTGCAAAGATAATTCGGATATAAGCCAATCGTTCTTCTTCAATAAACCGTAGTGTACTTTCTTTAAAAAAGCGTTATAAGGATGTCTAATATATTTCGTCAGTATGCGATTAATTCTATATAATGTCTAGTTGTTCGTATCCACCGTGATAACTTGGAGTTCAATAAATGGTGAGCGTGAGTGCAGTCAATAAATAAACACGCTGGATGTCTAATTTGGCAAACCTCGCATTTGAAAACTAGAAACAAATTCCAATTACTCCGTACAGTATACACACCCCTAAACAAGAAACAGGTTTTAGGAAGTGTAAAAGTACTTGTTCCGTGGTGGTGTTTTTTGTGAGACAGGAGAATATGTTTGTGATCTCACAAAATCCAGTTGGTGGGTGTACGAAGCATTGAGTAAGAATGATACTTTATCAAGATAAATCTGTCAGGAAGATCAGTAGTGCAGTAGTGAAACGACTGTTTTCAATAACTTGAAGTAATATAGATTCTTAAAGAGTGGTGAATTAACGGGTAACCGGGTAATCATAGTCCACTAATGATGCTAGCCACCAAACGCGGTAACCAATAGCATTGTCAAAATACCGCTCGAAGTCAAAGATAATGGAAAAATTGACGAGTTCTACACAGTTCGTAGGTCGTTGTCCCAAAGCTGTGTTTATATGTGGGTTTGGTTATCCTCAGACAGTCCCCGATCCATAGTGATTGGTCAAATCCCGAATCTCTTGACTAACAGAGCAATGCAAACAAACTGTTTTATCGGGGTCCATGAACACATTATGAAAGGCAGTATAGAGAGGATATTTTAAGGTATGTGGTACAGTTATTCATTGCTTTAGGGAGCATCAAAAATGATTCAAGCAACGGATATCTCTCTGTTTTCCGTTCTGTTGAAGGACTGTTAGCTGTAAGTCAGTTGGGTAACTCCGATTAAACTTGTAACCGTTCACAATGTGAAACGGAATTTCGACATCTTTTTTGCGATCACATTTACAAGAGAAAACACGTGAGGATCATCGTTCATTGGTCTCAATGATCATTTGGTAAGCTTTGGGTTGATACGGTTTAGGATACAAAAGTTTGGACAAGTTCAGTAGATACTTAATCTGGTTGTGATCCGACAATATTATAGCAGTGATTCTTTCAAAAGGAGCCGATACAATTTCATTTTGCATAACAGTGGTTTTCTTATGGTATCTAGGTGGGGAGTGAATAAGAATATTTCGTACCTCGTAAAAATTCACCGGGAAAAGACGTTTCGTGCTGGAAGATTCATTTCTGTGGGGGCTGTATTTGAATTGTTCGGTTAAAGGTCCACAAGTTCTAATCCTAGTCTAGTGGGATTCTGGAGTGTCTGATAGTGAATATGTGTTAAAGCTGCGATACCCAGTCAGGGTTATTCATAAATTACAAAACATAACAGGGCAAGCCGTCTTACAACTTAGAGTGTGCTCTGCACAGCTCTGGAATTTCTGGACTGAACCTCCTAATAATATTCTGAAACAGAATTTTCATTGTGTCATTAACTGGGGTCTACTTGTCAGGTTCCTCGGAATGTACAGCAAACCAACACGTGATTGATGATTGTTGACTACTCCAAACGGACACTTCACCCTCGTTATCAAAATGAACGCCATTGGGGGCTTGGTTACCAATATTCACGAGTATTCACATTTTCATTCTCAAACTAAACACCTCGCATTGAGCAAATAAACCAGATGTGTCTTAAAGCAAAGTCGTCCGTTTCTTTCATTTCCTGTTGAATTTAGAATTCGTTCGTGCCCTGTTCGCGTTAGTCTAAAATAGTTCAACATTTTCCTTAAAAACTCATGGGTAAAGGTTATCAAAATATACCAGTGTACACGTTTCGAATGTCGATCACCCTTTCTCTCAATAACATGGCGTTAAAAGGTGTCGTTCTGTTCAAAAGATTTTTTACTCTCCTCACAATTGTAAAGTGGAGTAGTTTAATCTGTTCATTCTGAAATTACCGGTTCTCCGCATTTAGTGACTTTTCGACGAATCAGAACACGAAAAAAAAGTTTCATATAGTCTGCAAAATGCAAAATTTCCTGTCAAATTTGACACTTGGATATAAGAGTGCTGAAAAATAGATAACGATGTTCTGTTTGGCGAAGATCACTTGTTACTCTGACAAATTTTCATGAAAATTCAGTGTGAAATGTGCAAACTGAAATCCTCACAAATTTAGTCATTCTCCTTATCTTAACCACTATTTCACAATGTTTGCAGACAGATCTGTCAGACAAAATGTTGCGTAAATTTATTAAACTGAAATTAGTAGTAACAATGTGGTGCAAAGTTTTGTACGAAGTGTGTTTTTGTTTTTGTTGTGGAAAACACCGTTCGGTTTTAACACATTTACAATTCGTTTCAAAACTTTCCAACTCTATTAATTTAATCTATTGGATTTGGGAAAAATAATTACACATCAGCAAGTCCGAAATGGAAATCATGCGAGAAAACTCTCATTCTTAAACAACATCTACTTTTGTCTCAAAAGGCTAATTGATGTACATTTTTAGTTAGCATCAAAGTTCATATGTTACCTGATTGTAACCACCGGGAAGCTTTGGGTATCCTATATACAGTGTTTAACAGTCAAGCCACTCTGTTACTGTAACACCGTATTCTATAGATTATGGCATTGAACAGACGTAGAAATGTGGTTTAGATATCATACTAAATAGTTGATGCTGGTATTAAGTACTTGCTAACCATCTGGCTTGGTATATGGGTTAACAACACGCATCTTGGATCACGATCATAGCAATTATTAACTTCCACATCTGTATCTTCTGACAAAGCGCACAAAGAAAACAGATCATCGCAAACGTGCTTACTCGGCAATTACCCGGACTATTTTCACATCCGCCTAGACATTCTTCATCGCAATACTGATCGCTTGCCGGTCCGTCAACACAATATTTCTGCGGGTTATTTCGACATTTGAGCACTGGGATAAAAATGAAGCAAAAAAAATGAGAATAGTAAGGAAATGCTCGTTCATTTCTATCTCCACACACTTCAGTTCCATTGTACAGTTCGATTTAATAGAGATCAAGCAAAGATTTGTTACAATATCAGATGAAATAGTACACTCAGAATTATCACACGTGACTCTGTTAATCGGCACAACTGTACGTATGTAAACCTACAAATCAGTGTGCTGAAATGTTTTAGAAGGTATACGTTAAATTAAACGTTGAACAGAAAATGATCAAATAAGACCTATTTGACATTTTATTTAGACAAAATATGAATTTCAGACATTCCATATGGATGATATCTGAAACTAAATAATATTTTACTGATGAGTAGTCGGGGATTTGGTTAATTTCAAGTTGAACATCACCCACAATTGATCGCAGCTGTCGCATTCCCATAGACTATCCAGTCGGCCCCTTTCGAAAAGAAGCACTAGACTCGAGTTTCGCTCTCATTAGAGCTCGTCAGTAGTGCATATCCTTGCCACGACCGGGACTAGAACTCCGGCCATGCTTTCATGAGGCAACCGTGTTTACCACTGCGCCATTGACCTCACATTAGGCACGACCGAATTATCATATGTGAACGCTCAACCACTTTCGCTTGTGAGTAATGATCAGGTTGCCCGATCGTCTCGATAGGAGACACAGTTACTGTCTGTTAACTCCAATCGATAACCCCGCGATTAGGACTTCCTAGACAGGTCGAAATCTCCGATCTCATCAAATAATATTTAGTTGCCTGAACTGTAACTGCCTGTACTAGGGATTGATCCTAAGTAGTTACCAACTGTTGACTGTAACAAGCTCGAAGACCCGGCCTCATCGATCGCCAAACACATCTTAGCAACCGGTCACCTAGTTGACCCTGTCGAATCGTTCAAGATATTGTTACATAATCGCAACCCGAAACTGTTAGCGATTAGCGAGGCAATTGCTAATCAAACAACATCGGCCAGTTTTGTGTGCACAGAAGGCGCTGACGCAATCAATCTCCTTGCCGTGGAATTGATTGCACTATTAGCGCGTGAAAGGTCAGAACTATGTGGTTGGTTCGTTCAATTGTTGTTGCTATACGCAGTTTGTATAAAATTTGCTGGTTTTACGTTGGCGACTGATGAGAGTAAATCGAAATGTTAACATCTCGCGATATATGTCTTCTCCTGTTCTGACTATATAAGGAGTTTCTCATTCCGACATTAGGCAAGATATGAAAATTATTATCCATACATCTACCTATGGTGATAAAATGGATGAAACTATTTTCAGGATAAATTTTGTGAACAACGGTATGAAAATGAATTCAAAGAATGGGAAGCCCCATAGAAAATGTTACCTGCTAATTTTTTGCAAACATACGAATGCTTTACTCAAACGTGATAACGCAAACATGATTTCTGTATACCATCAACTGAACAGAACGAGATAATAGAAGTAGATTAACGTTTCTAGTTCTTTACAACAAGGTCTTCAGAAACAGTTGGGGAAAGGTGCAGTTTAGTCAGCGAATATAATCGATGAATTTAATGTTACACAACATCCAAATCATTTTATGAATTGATCGGTACCTCGATCTACTTCCGTACACTTCACTCACATATCCAACGTGTTAATCGTCATTTAACATGTTCCATTTTCAAAATAAAGCCAGATCCAAATCTGGAAATAATTCATTATTTTAAAAGATCCTATATTGAAACATAGTTGAAAGGTATATTAGAGTTCAATGTTTACGGCTGCAAATAATTCTGAAGCCAGTTTGTTTGAAACATTCTACGTCACAGTTACGTACCTAACGTGCGTATCAAACAAAGCCGTAGTGATTTCTCTCTTTTCTCTTTGGGGCTTCTCTCCAATTCTCGACGTATATATCGACGGTCATGTATGCGCATTTTGATTTAGTCAGATTCCCCTATATCGTTAGACATTTCAACTGGTCTCTTTCTCCCATCCTTAGTGCTCAAAGTGTGAGTTACTTGCCTTCTTTTAATGTAACATAATTGTTATTTTCTTTATAAACTTGGCTAACATTGTGTTAAGTACGTTAACATAATCATATGCAACACTTACCCATCGGTAGTGTAGTGTTTAACAAAAATGAGAATGTTCACTTTCCTTCCTTTGTTTTTCCAACTCTTATTCTCACATTGATCGTTTCACAGCCAAACACTTTCTTCCAATCCAGTTTCACTGGTTCTCGATGTTCTGTAGTCACTTCATCCGATGATTATTACACGATCGGTAAAACGATTCACAATAATCTTCAACTTAGATGTGGGTCGTTTATTACGACCCTGTAACCGTTACCCTTATAGAAAACACACGTCACACCACTCGAATTCTACTTCGAAAACCTGTTTGAAGTGAAGCAAAAAAAGCCTCCCTAAACTCATGTAGAAAAAACTTAATACCATTCAGACATACATGTGCGGTAGTCAACCGGTATACATTTTGAAAAAACTGTATGACAAAATTTTCGCTAACTTATGTGGTTTTACTTGTGTGAACCCATTTTGTTGTGTTTGAACTGATTACTCATCTCCACCGAATGCTTTACTCCTTTCTTTGTTCAAATTGAAGATCTATTGTCACGTGACTTCGTGATGAACGCATGTAGTCACGTTTCCATAACACAAACTGAATCAGTCTACAAGCGTTTGGTTACTATAAATACCTGACAATGCAAGTCACAACTGAATTGTTATTTCAGAAATATTTTATAAATAATCCGTTTCAAAGTATACCAGTCGTATATTCCGACGCGCTGAAATACTGAGCACAACGCAGCGTTGGCTTACATGAGTTTAGTTTGTGAGGATAAGATGGTCAACCACACAAATTCACAAGGCTTATATTTCGGTGACAGGTAACGGTTGTTTTCGTAAGACAACTACTGTAATTAACTGAAGGATTTTATCGAAATACACACAACCATACACTACTTTTGTTTCAAGAAATCAAAGAGAACCAGGAGCAGAATAGGTCGCTTGCATGTAATTAATTTGAAAGTATTCTTTCAGCCCGACGTTTTCTTCAATTAGGCGATTAAACTGGCATACGGACAGCCATCTCCTCTCTTGCTACATACCTAAGTTTGCCACGCTTCTTAGGATTTAACACCTTCATACTGGCTCTAGGTTTGAGTGCATTCGCGTTAAGTTTAACAAAGTTACATTTCGTCTTCGATCTAACATGTTTTTCTACCCATCCTGTTCATTTTTATATCTTCTCCGTTTTATTTACTTTACTTTCCCCTTCCCTGCTTGTGCTGTTGTCCAGGATAAACACCAGAGCAGTCATTCAGCAATAGGAAATGCAGTCACGTCAAGTACCAGCAGATTTCAGCTTAGTTACACTTTGCACCGTCTTGGAAAGTAAACCTCTCCCCCAAATCCTCAAATCTGTAAGGGAGCAATCCCCAGGGGCATTTTGCTTGCTACAGCGACAAAAAAGGTGCTTGGATTATATGCAGAAATACGCTACAGGCCTAGTATATTTTGCTTCAAACGTACTAAGCGAGGACGTTCGATGAAATCACTGGGAGTAACCACAGTCTTCGGAGAGAGCAACATGGCTAGATCAAATCGTAATTAAGCGTCTAATCAAACGATAGAATGCATTGCTATATTCCTCATTTGTGCAACTTGAGAAGAGCTCGTTTTGCCGTAATTTGCCATCCCATTTCACGCACGTCGGATATTACTGAGGTCTATCTACTTTGCCTCGAAATTAAGCTTTTGAACTGGTAATCCTGTAACCTAAATCTTGAATGCGTAAAAAACCTGCGAAGAGCATTAACTTGCCGGGTATATAAAGATGTTAAAGTGTACTATGGCTTGACGGTTGCATTAACGTTTGCTCCGGAACAAGCACAGTGGATCGTGCAATTTATCTCATCACGATCCCTCTTCGGATTTATACAAAACAGGTGTCAAAGTACCGAACAGAAATGATAACAGTATGTCAGGTTGATTGTTTGCTGAGTTACGACAATCAGTTGGTGATTATTTGTACCGTTTTGTGTAATTCACGTTTTATATGAGTTTTCCCAGGAAATTATCTCCACCGTTTCCGACTGTGGCTTGTTCGTTTGTTGTGAAACATAATTGTTGTCAACACGATAACAGGGTTTTAGAATCTTTTGGCACGGTGTATATTAGTGTGTATCGGTTTCATATTGCCACATTCACCTCCTCTAATAAGAAGGCAAACTGAAAATCTACCGAACAAAGAACGACTATTCAGATGAAAGCAGCATAAGAATACCACATTACGATATTTTACTACAAACGATATTGTTTTTATTCCGTAATGAGAGTAGATTTGCGATGCCAGACTGACGCTCTCTGATACAAAATTAATTGGTTTCCCTATACTATCACTCAAGATTACAAACAGTTACTTTCGATATTTCTTGTCGGATATATAGCATTGAAAGAGTTGTACTACGCCCGATTCTCAACATGAGCAATTCAACACATCATAAGCTAGCCGGACGGCCATTTCAAATATTAGAACCATTCAGAGCTAGAATAACTTCATTTAGCCTGAAAAATACTTTTGAGCTTGTGAATTCCACCGACTTGCTTCAGCATCAAGAATTACCAGATGTTCTCCATAGGTGTTGCGTCACTAGTCCCAAATGTCCCTAGTGAAATATTCGTGTGACTACCATGAATGTAAGCAAATGAATGTTAACGCTGCGACAGAAAAATCGAAAGAATTATTACTGTTTTGTATATAGAATGCCCAATTTCAGTTCGACGGTTATATATATATATATATATATATATATATATATATATATATAAGATAGATTAGCTATGGGATCCACATTCGGCCCGTTGATCGCGGACGCACTGATTACCGAAGTTAACCTTATCAATCAGGATAGAAAATTTCTGAATTTCGGTTCCATAGATGCCCTGTAGATGACGTATACGGCGTGATCCAGAACACTGATGGTTGGATACAGCCTTCTGCCAGAAGTTCCTTTAACATCCAAAAATACACAAGTTATTTGGGGTATACAGAAGGTAAATGTATAATCTTTTCCTAATATGCCAGTGCACCGTAAAATCAACCGATCCATCCAAAGACCTGTTCACAGGCAAAAATCGTGGGCAGGAAAGTAAGATAATTTTCTGTTTTGTTCAATCACACTGGAAATGAACTTTGCCCCACCGTCTAACCGACAGAGTGGAAAAATATGAAAGCCCGACATCAAAGGCAATGATTTACAACAAATCCAAAAGTTTGTTAGACTGGGCATCCATAGGGAACTCCAGATAAGAATATGAATGAAAAATATACAACCATTAATGTAAACGGTTGCAAAAAATTCTATTCTCATTAGTTTGGCATTAAAACGCAATAAGGTTAGTGAACTGATCAGTCGTAAGTTGACAAATGCGCTGGCCAAGACTTACACCACATCATAACTGATCATTTTGACCAACAGCTGACTAATGTGAGCATCCCATTGTAAGGATAGTTTGCAAAAGTTTTCTTCGTCATCTGGTATTCATTCCCCCACCGATAGGAAACAACTGAGCAACTAACGGGCAGGATACGTGTGCACCTTCCAAAATGGCTTAGTGATGGTATGAGGAAACCTGTCTCGAGTATGCTGTTGAATCGCATTTGGTCTACATAGGTCATCAGATCACGATCGCGTTCAGTCTCGCATTATCAACGCGAGACCGTTATCAACGTCAGAGGTCGCCGCAATCACACTGATTGTGTACAAGATAGAAACGCGTACGAGCTATACACATCCAGTGGCCAACTATGCGTAAAACATTTGAACCACATTCATCCGGTGACCCGAATACCATGTTATTTTATGCTGGTTATCTGTATCAGCCAAACAGAACACATGCACACATAAGCATCTCATCACCGGGTTAGACTTTCATTCACGTAGTTATCAGGACCATTTCTATTCCACATGTCCTTATTTCAATCATGTGTACAAGTCGAATGAACCCCTATGCAGTTGAAACATACCCAGTGAGAATGGTCGAAACTAGCTGTTTACAATCCTGACACTTTGGGAACATTGAGTATAATAGCACCAACGAATCACTTATTACTCAGACATGACATGAATAGGTGACAGTCGGTTTAGGACAGGTTGAAAATGGACAGCGAATATCAACTTGTTTCTTGACCAATTCTAGCCGGGTTGTCCCCTCTTCATGAAAATGTGAAGCGCATCGAATTATGACGTTTCAGTTAAAAGCGACCGTCACTTGTATAAAAAGACGCGCATTCCAAGGGCACGTTGTTGGTTGCTCGGTTAGCACAGACCCTGCTATTTCCATGAATCTCACGAAGGGTATCTATCACAAAAACCGAGGACTCCAGCTCAATGCAGATAGTATTTTTGCTACAGCACTGTGGACTTGTTTACAATGTGCGTCTTTTTATATTCTTGTCATGTTCACATGTCTTGGACTAATTGAGGTACCATGTGATTAGTTTGTTACTGTGAAGCATAGGAATGCTCGAATCGGTAACGATTCTGCCGTCGCAAGTACTTAATCCTGAATCGTGTACAACACTGTTACTAGCATTCACATATGATTTCAGTTGTATGGATCAACAACAGGTCAGCAAAGGTGTTCAGTTGAAATTAGAGCAACTATGATCAAATAAGAGGCAGTGATAAGAGTACGAACACCGGAATGAACCTCTTTGTGTCGCCGTATACCCCACCAATGCTGAGGGTTTACCAAGCGAAATGCATCAGTGAATGATGAAAAATTAACAAGAGCACGGAGGAAAACGTTGTCCGTTGTCCTTAGGAAATTGTACCCAATTTAGAATGATTAAGTAGATGGCTTATTCTAACCAGAAGCTGCCTAAGTATCAAACGTGGCAACTGATCATTTCCCAAATCAGAGAACTCCCCATAGTCCGGGTGAAGTTAAGGACATTAAGAAAGGTGAGTAATTAGCATTCATTTGCACAGCCAAAGTAAAAAGAATTTCGGACCACCTGTAAACCAGGAAACCTCTACTCTGCGGGCTAGCTGAGAGTCTCCATCAGTCACATGTGATTCTTAGCAGTCGGGTAGAACAGTCGAATAAGGTATTTTGAAGTTAATCACAATAACGTGGTGATGAAGGTTAGAAACTTCGTATATCGAATGTTTACCCTCAAATTACTTTGGTTTGGCAAAAGTTGGTCGCGCACGTCGGCAACTTCATCAGCTGCATCGACAATAACACGTCAGAGACCAACTCAGATGTTTATCTCTCACATGTTCAGGAAGAATCTCTAGACCACATCTGATCAAACGTTCACCCGATCCTCATAATGCACCGCTTGCATAAGTACGCAGGATTTTACACGAACGTGGACATATGGGTAACATAGGCAAGTTGTGAAGTTAATTCAGACTGTATTGCGAAATGAGTAAGCATAGAGGTCAGCATAATAACGGAGATATCAAACCATCACCTAACTGGCCGAACTACGAAGGCAAAACAGATGGACCGAATGGTTCAGACGCCCAGGTTCAGACTCATTTGGACAACACGCACACCGAACATAGGTGCGACCGCGTCTTTTATAGAAAGCATGGGCTTCGTCATCGAGATGTTTGCGCTGAGAAGCGACTGGTGAACGGTGTGAATATTCGAATGATTAGCAGTTGGTCACATACTGGTGTCATCACCAATACACCATAAGCTCGCAGGGTTTGGAGAAAACCCAGTTTGACGGACAAGCAGGTTGACGAATAGCTGGAATGATTAGCTGACGGTGTAACAGTAACTTTGGCGTATTTGTGAATACAAGTGAAAGTGTGTTGTGAAAGGTGAACTAGCATCTGTAAACACAGCTGGACCTTGAAAACTGGGTGATCCCAGGGGTACATTGAGTTGGCAAGAATGGACAACGTGCACGTTGGAGGGCATGGTTTTGGGGGAATAACAGAAGGTCACCACCGCAAACTGCGGACAACTTCTATACGCATGCTCCAGGTTAATGTGTGCAAGCAGATGATGGTAGCATGGTATGAACCTGGATTGGATCATGGAAGTAGTTGGTGAATGTACAATTGCTATTTTTAGTACAATCAAATTTCGTGTGGTTTTGTCAACGCTATTGGGTTCAAACGGAGACCACGACTAATAAAATTGTCATGCTATTTTAACTGAGTTCTTGGAAGTTTTCTCCATGTTCCACAATGTGCTGTAAACAATAGACCGGTGATGTGATAAATGCGTGTTGGTAGATGCATACATTAATATAACTGCAATCTTGTCGTTTCGTACTTGAATACAGGTTGACGTAAGCTGTCACTGTGCTGTCTTTACTTTCACCGGTGGTTGTCAGGAGTGAACAAACCAGTCGGTACGATCGTGACCAATGAGTAGTGTTATTCGGTGTGGAACACACAAATGTCGTGAGAACGAGTAGACATTTAAGCCATATAATCTGTTGATAACTCTTTGGAAGGAGAGCTGTCGCGACTGGGAACGGGTTGTTTGTGCTGAATACCCGACGGTTACTAATTTGCTCGTTGACGCTTCGTGGCTGAAGGCATGGTGTATCTTCAGGTTACATGTGTGAGCCTGAGCGACTTCATTTTTCTGTGAACTTAGACGACGGCTCACTTCGTTTGAATGATGCCCATGGTTCGCAGGTGAAAGCCTACCACCATAGGTAATTTTTTCACGGAAGTCCATCTTCTTCAAGGGGGGTAGATTTTGGCCAAGACTAAGAGAGGGATATAGAAGGATTTCACTCTGAAATAGCCATTGCATCCATCTCCAAACTCGATCTTGTGGAGGAGCAGAGACGAGGGTACCCAGCATGAGAGAGAGAAAAACTTGGCAGCGTTTCAACGCAAGCTCAGTAAAAAAAATTTTGTCATGGAGCAAAAAGCTTTGACACTGCGCTGGTTTGTGCGCACACTAATAGCAGCACACACAGCGATGGACCAAACACACCAATGAAAGTGTCTCATGATTGAGTCGCGGAGCGACACATCGTGGAGCACGCTAATACAGTACATAACAGGCGCGATGAAATGAGAGAGTTACGCCTTTTTCGAAACTACAACACATTGGAAGACCTACGCTCAAAATCTTGTGTTGTAGAATGGCAGCGCGTTGGCATCCGGTTCAATCGCTGATGTCAGCCTACATGCGAGACGAGCGGTGTGACTAGTATGTATAACTTACTGTCAACTTAAGAGTACTATTAGTTCACATAATTGGTTGTGTGTAAGTTATCATCTGGGATAGATTACACGTAGGAAATGATTTACAGAATGGTTTCCAAAACAACGTGGAGTATCAGGATACATCGATGATTCATATAGTGAGTGCATAGAGAGAAGACTACTATGCACGTAGCCCATGAAGAGATGAATAATGTAATCACAGAGAAAAATTGGTATCAACTGTTGTCTACTATTATGTTTCTCTCCTTGTACACTATACAGATCCGGACTCTCACGATTCTTACTGATCCGGGTAATTTTGGAACCTCATCCCATAACTTGTCTATCTCTCAGACTTCGAGAGAGTGCACATAGTCTCCTGTATAAATCCAAGACCGAGCATCCAGGTTTGCGCTTGTATACTTCACACATACTTGAACTCTGGGAGGCATTGTCTAGCAGATCATAATAAGAGCTTATCAACTTCCAAAGAGCTATACGCACGTAGAGTAGCACATGTCTTATCAGATGTTCCTAACCCCAAAACAGAGAATGCCAGCTGCAAGTCTTAGAGCTGAGCCAACTCGAGAGCGTCACATACTGATCTAAGATGTTCCTTTAGTACTACTACCATCCAACTCGAAACTCTATTCTATCGGCGCGTCATCATGTCTCTTGAGGACAGCACGGCACCTATCGCGCATTTACGAATTTACTTGCGCACCACGGACTACGTAGCTATTGTCGCTTAATATGACTTCGCGCTTCCGTAGAATATCTAGAATGTTATTCTACTGTGCACACTAGTATAGAGTTTGAATCACAACCACGAAGGAAGATGAGTGCCATTTTTGTGAGGCGGCCTATGGCCATTATCATAAATGTTCAACGGTCCGACGCGCGAGTTAATCGTATCGAGTCTTCGATGTCGAACTTCGATCCTGTCAAGCGTAGGGTCATAATCGTCGAGAATATAGTTTGGAAATTTTCTAGCCCTAGTAGACTGATGTAAGATGTAGTATCCCTCGTCAGCTAAGAGACACTTTCTAGTAATCTTAGCCCAGCAGAAAAGCGAGGACGCTTTATTACTATTTCGTATCGCAGGGTTCTATCGTTCACAGCGCAGAGGGGATGTTAATTGCGGCTTGATAGTAATAGTGGCGATAATTCACTGCCAACCCACTCACAACGAAGTTTATTGTTTCCATTATAGATGTCCACACATATATATCAGCAATCATTCGATTTGTTGTCAGAGAATCTGCGTACTCGGTTTATCCATTCACAACTACTCTTCCACTGCGGATTTCTGCGAACACGGCCGTAAAGTCTAGAGTGAATCTAACTAGCTTTGTCTCACAACCTAGAGGAAATACTCCCACGTGTTTTATTCCACTGGATGTGGTCCTGAATTAACACGCGCCGTATGGAGTTGTCTCGACGGAGCTACGATCCCTGTGGGCGTGTGTTTAAAGCGGGTGAACCCGTGGTGTTGGTGATTCCTGAGGAGTTGTATGAAAGAATCCACATCTGTGTCACGTGAGCAAAATAGGTCACATTGTACGTTTGGTCGGGCTCATTCGTATTTCTGTGGCGCGTGGGTCCCATCCGTGAGCTTTATTCGGTTAAAACAAACCCACGTAGTCGTGCTCGTACCGTGTGGTGATCTTGCTCACCTCCCGTGTTGCCAAGTTCACATGGTGCGTCTCAGTGTAGGTCGCGTGCCCTCGCACTGACTAAGACACACACGCTCACACCCACCTAAACACACGGTTTTCGTAACGTGATTAACGTTACACTCCAACTCGGTTGAACGCACATTAGACCAGTCAGTCAGGTGTCAATGCGTCCACTATTTTTGAGCACAAATCTGTCATGGCCTCAATTTGACGTGCGTCAGTATGGGACGTTATTGTCGCGGCTTGCAAGCATGCCTTGTAAACGGGACTAAAACCATACTGTTGACACAGCCGTTTATGCAGGTCACGGCTGTACAAAATTGGTCGATGAAACAGCTTGATATTAATAGAGTGCCTACAACAGGCCTGTCTGACAACAGCTCTCTGTAAGGTATGATAGCATTAGGGAAGCGCTAGATCGATGCCAGAGGATTGCAACGTTGTGAAAGACCTACTTCCAGAGTAAGTGTTAACTACAGAACATAGAATGTCCCTTCGGAATACAAAACAACTATGGGGATTTCTCATTTCACATCTCACTGTGGCTAAATATCAGTCATGTCTACCAGTTCAAAACGGTAAGACACTTCTGAATGATGCATTTGCCATGATGCGTGGTCACATTGAACAGGTGTGACGCTAACATAATTATCTGTTCCTGTGGGACTACCATTTGTGGTTACGGACAACTGCCTCATTGAACAGGTTAATGCTGTCGATTTGAGCTACACTGTCTCTGAACATTTACTTCTAACACGTCACAATGAGTAAGCAATGCGTGGACGCCTTGAGCAAAATAGTCCTGAAGGGAATGGGAATCCTCTCATTCAAGCCCCATCACGGGAGACTATTGAAGAACATGGATTTCGGTTAGATGCTCACTTTCAGTGGATGGTTTTCATCAGTGAAACATAGTCGACCACCAATCACTGGGGAATAATTCAAACCAGTTAAGCTGCCTCTAAACTTGGCGAGTAACCTCGTCATAAACAATTGATATCTACCAACTCTATCCTGCGTATCACACTGTGGAAACAATGTCCTAAATTGTGGTCCTATGAAGGTCACGCGCAGAGCAACAATATTGTGGTAGGTTAACGGATCGCTACACACGTTTGAACTAAAAAATGTCAGGAAAACAACTTTTCAATGTGAATTCAAGTTGAAACAATTATATTTTGATTGCCCCAAGGAGGATAGATATAGGTTCATTGAACGACTCCATGAGCCCGTGCATATTATTGCCCTCAAGGGCTTGTATACAGAGCGTGCGTAACAAGCTGATTAGGGTGGGTAGCAGTGACTCTAACTATACCCCTCCACACCCTTTGTTCTAACGTATAAATTTTCCACTCTTGCTGACTCAACGTACTGTTTACACCATTCAATCTCAGAATACCCGAAGGCATTCGTAAGTCTGTTTCTCTTTGGATTTCACAGTGCTTCAAAACACTTTCGATGAGACTGAGCATAGGTAAGTGTGGTGCGAGACGTAACAGTTGTTTGCCATCGTCTACAGTCTCTTGGAACGCTTGCTGAAACTCCATGTGACATGGTGCGCGGTCGCAAACCACTTGACATAGCGTAGTCGGTAGTATGTATCGTTATTCGATCCAAGACTTGTCTCCAAGCCATTGCATTCATAGCTGACGGCGTACAATCTTTGTGTCGGTCATAGCTCCAAGAGAGTAAACATTTTAACCAAGTTCGCTGGTGTCATAGTAATACACTTTTTTTAGAGTTCAGTGACCACCGTATCGTACGAGTGTAAAAACAAATCGAAGTTGTTTTCGTCTAGCCAGTAGATTGTTCAAAGCATTATAGGAGTTTAAAGCAAACCACGTCCTCGCGGTTTTGTTATCCTCTGCGTTCATTCCGACAGGCCGTTGAAGTTGATTCTTTATGGTGCTACATCGGTCAACCAGACACCAGCCGATGGTTGCGACGCGTAAGGTTGTGTCAGAACGCAACTTCGTTCGTAGACGTAAGTGATTCAGGATCATCAACCACTCCTTCTAGCAATTAGTCAACCTGTCATTCAGTCAGACTGGGTTTTTCTCCACCTACCACGAGCATTCTGCGTGTAAACAATAACGCCAGCAAGTTGTCAGCTGTACGCACTTCGAGCATTCACACCGTTAATTTTTTTTCCTCATGTGCGAATCCTTTCTCAGCCGAAATTTCCGAAATGATAGGCTTATACGCTCCACCAGAGATATGCTTGTTCCAGTGTTCGATGGGCACGTCATCCAAGCAACATTAAACTTGGGCTTCCGAGTCACTGAACTCATCGGTTTTACATTGCTTTCCCAAGCTCAGTTAATCAGGATTGAGATTTCCGTTTGGTTCACTGTATCTGTCTGTACTAACGCCATCAGAGGCGCTCGTACGCGCGGTCCCATCAAGTCACTTGCGTGTTCCCATGTCCATGTTTTTATAGACTGCCACGCCGTTAGACGACCGATGGATCGTTGTTAGGTTCTAAGGAAGTGTTTGAGTCGACCGCAGTAGCGACGTGTGTGACGGCCCTAGCCAGTGATATTCTCATCAAAGACAGTGTGAGAACGTCAGCGTTATGGATCTTATGAACGCCCGATCATTTTCTCAGGCCCAAAATACAATCGCAGCATCTAGGGATTATACGTTAGAACAAAGGGTGTGGAGGGGTATAGTTAGAGTCACTGCTACCCACCCTAATCAGCTTGTTACGCACGCTCTGTATACAAGCCCTTGAGGGCAATAATATGCACGGGCTCATGGAGTCGTTCAATGAACCTATATCTACCTCCTTGGGGCAATCAAAATATAATTGTTTCAACTTGAATTCACATTGAAAAGTTGTTTTCCTGACATTTTTTAGTTCAAACGTGTGTAGCGATCCGTTAACCTACCACAATATTGTTGCTCTGCGCGTGACCTTCATAGGACCACAATTTGCGACATTGTTTCCATAGTATGATACGCAGGATAGAGTTGGTAGATATCAATTGTTTATGACGAGGTTACTCGCCAAGTTTAGAGGCAGCTTAACTGGTTTGAATTATTCCCCAGTGATTGGTGGTCGACTATGTTTCACTGATGAAAACCATCCACTGAAAGTGAGCATCTAACCGAAATCCATGTTCTTCAATAGTCTCCCGTGATGGGGCTTGAATGAGAGGATTCCCATTCCCTTCAGGACTATTTTGCTCAAGGCGTCCACGCATTGCTTACTCATTGTGACGTGTTAGAAGTAAATGTTCAGAGACAGTGTAGCTCAAATCGACAGCATTAACCTGTTCAATGAGGCAGTTGTCCGTAACCACAAATGGTAGTCCCACAGGAACAGATAATTATGTTAGCGTCACACCTGTTCAATGTGACCACGCATCATGGCAAATGCATCATTCAGAAGTGTCTTACCGTTTTGAACTGGTAGACATGACTGATATTTAGCCACAGTGAGATGTGAAATGAGAAATCCCCATAGTTGTTTTGTATTCCGAAGGGACATTCTATGTTCTGTAGTTAACACTTACTCTGGAAGTAGGTCTTTCACAACGTTGCAATCCTCTGGCATCGATCTAGCGCTTCCCTAATGCTATCATACCTTACAGAGAGCTGTTGTCAGACAGGCCTGTTGTAGGCACTCTATTAATATCAAGCTGTTTCATCGACCAATTTTGTACAGCCGTGACCTGCATAAACGGCTGTGTCAACAGTATGGTTTTAGTCCCGTTTACAAGGCATGCTTGCAAGCCGCGACAATAACGTCCCATACTGACGCACGTCAAACTTGAGGCCATGACAGATTTGTGCTCAAAAATAGTGGACGCATTGACACCTGACTGACTGGTCTAAGCCAACCGAGTTGGAGTGTAACGTTAATCACGTTACGAAAACCGTGTGTTTAGGTGGGTGTGAGCGTGTGTGTCTTAGTCAGTGCGAGGGCACGCGACCTACACTGAGACGCACCATGTGAACTTGGCAACACGGGAGGTGAGCAAGATCACCACACGGTACGAGCACGACTACGTGGGTTTGTTTTAACCGAATAAAGCTCACGGATGGGACCCACGCGCCACAGAAATACGAATGAGCCCGACCAAACGTACAATGTGACCTATTCAGCTCACGTGACACAGCGTTACCACCTCAGATCCACAGGCCACGACAAACGGTATCAACTAAGACGCGTTTTGGCCAGGAACGAGTAACTCAGATGTGGGAAGCAGTATACAACTTTGGGGCAGAATGGAGCGAATACGACGTTTCTCTAAAAATATGAACGATGGATATTGAAAACTGAATGTGAAAGTGTTGGAGGAATACCATTTCAAAACCATAACTCTTGGCTGTGGCTGGACTAGAACGAAGAAGCTGTTTATGTGGCTGATTCAAGTGCAGTCGGGACTAAATCTTCTACTCTGCTAAAAAACTTATCAGCATTTGCCACGCTCTCAGCTAGTCGCATCAAGACAATAAAATCACGCGCCGTAAAATGTTCAGGCACTCAATGGCATTTCTCGGTCCTGTGCCCTATTTCAAGTAAATACATTCTATCTCGGAAGGCATCTTAACCACAACTAACCTATGCAATCAGTGACGACCAGGTGCTGTCCCAAGAGTGCGATGATGAGGTCAGTTGGTGGACTGTAAATATCTCGTCGAGCGGTTGTCGCAAGTTCAACTGAGCCATTCGGTAAACACATGTAGACATGTTACTCTAAGTCGTAGCGATTTGAGTTAAGCCCTTTTGTTCTGCATGATCCCAGTAGTTTGGGTACAGCGCAACTAATCAGTCTTCATTATCAGGAGATATCCATTTGAAGCACAAGACCGTTTGGTGTCCACATACGGACGTGAATCGTAACGATGGCATGTAGTAGTCGAAAGAAAAACAATGTACATTTTTCGGGATACATCATCCGGGAGTGAATAGTTCAGCACGAATAAACACGAGACGATTAGTTTGAAACCATGTTAATGATGTAACTGTATAACTACAAACCATATACTGTACCTTGTGATAGATATTCCACACGTCTGTCTGAACGAGAAAGACCCTGCATCACAACGTACCAATGCATCAAAAGTCGAATTCAACCCATACCGTAGATTACGACCCAGGGTCGACACAACCCATGACGTTTGATTTGGATGCGATCGTCAAATTAGTGAAACCCACAAAACCATGCTCACAGTTGTCACGGTAGTGCAGTTGTTGCGGTACCCACCACTAACAAATATGAAAGCAACAGAACTCCACCAGTGAAAATCACTGAAGAAGATGGACTTCCGTGAAAAAATTACCTATGGTGGTAGGCTTTCACCTGCGAACCATGGGCATCATTCAAACGAAGTAGCCGTCGTCTAAGTTCACAGAAAAATGTAGTACGTTAGGCTCACACATGTAACCTGAGATACACCATGCCTTCAGCCACGAAGCGTCAACGAGCAAATTAGTAACCGTCGGGTATTCAGCACAAACAACCCGTTCCCAGTCGCGACAGCTCTCCTTCAAAGAAGTTATCAACAGATTATATAGCTTAAATGTCTACTCGTTCTCACGACATTTGTGTGTTCCACACCGAATAACACTACTCATTGGTCACGATCGTACCGACTGGTTTGTTCACTCCTGACAACCACCGGTGAAAGTAAAGACAGCACAGTGACAGCTTACGTCAACCTGTATTCAAGTACGAAACGACAAGATTGCAGTTATATTAATGTATGCATCTACCAACACGCATTTATCACATCACCGGTCTATTGTTTACAGCACATTGTGGAACACGGAGAAAACTTCCAAGAACTCAGTTAAAATAGCATGACAATTTCATCAGTCGTGGTCTCCGTTTGAACCCAATAGCGTTGACAAAACCACACGAAATTTGATTGTACTAAAAATAGCAATTGTACATTCACCAACTACTTCCATGATCCAATCCAGGTTCATACCATGCTACCATCATCTGCTTGCACACATTAACCTGGAGCATGCGTATAGAAGTTGTCCGCAGTTTGCGGTGGTGACCTTCTGTTATTCCCCCAAAACCATGCCCTCCAACGTGCACGTTGTCCATTCTTGCCAACTCAATGTACCGCTGGGATCACCCAGTTTTCAAGGTCCAGCTGTGTTTACAGATGCTAGTTCACCTTTCACAACACACTTTCACTTGTATTCACAAATACGCCAAAGTTACTGTTACACCGTCAGCTAATCATTCCAGCTATTCGTCAATCCTGTTTTGTCCGTCAAACTGGGTTTTCTCCAAACCCTGCGAGCTGTGATGATCGCATAGTGAGACTTCATGGTGTATTGGTGATGACGTCAGTATGTGACCAACTGCTAATCATTCGAATATTCACACCGTTCACCAGTCGCTTCTCAGCGCAAACATCTCGATGACGAAGCCCATGCTTTCTATAAAAGACGCGGTCGCACCTATGTTCGG
>LOND01000035.1:288465-313372 GCA_014220965.1 Paragonimus kellicotti
TGATGCGACTAGCTGAGAGCGTGGCAAATGCTGATAAGTTTTTTAGCAGAGTAGAAGATTTAGTCCCGACTGCACTTGAATCAGCCACATAAACAGCTTCTTCGTTCTAGTCCAGCCACAGCCAAGAGTTATGGTTTTGAAATGGTATTCCTCCAACACTTTCACACAGTTTTCAATATCCATCGATCATTTTTTAGAGAAACGTCGTATTTATTCGCTCCATTCTGCCCCAAAGTTGTATACTGCTTCCCACATCTGAGTTACTCGTTCCTGGCCAAAACGCGTCTTAGTTGATACCGTTTGTCGTGGCCTGTGGATCTGAGGTGGTAACGCTGTGTCACGTGAGCAGAATAGGTCACATTGTACGTTTGGTCGGGCTCATTCGTATTTCTGTGGCGCGTGGGTCCCATCCGTGAGCTTTATTCGGTTAAAACAAACCCACGTAGTCGTGCTCGTACCGTGTGGTGATCTTGCTCACCTCCCGTGTTGCCAAGTTCACATGGTGCGTCTCAGTGTAGGTCGCGTGCCCTCGCACTGACTAAGACACACACGCTCACACCCACCTAAACACACGGTTTTCATAACGTGATTAACGTTACACTCCAACTCGGTTGGCTTAGACCAGTCAGTCAGGTGTCAATGCGTCCACTATTTTTGAGCACAAATCTGTCATGGCCTCAATTTGACGTGCGTCAGTATGGGACGTTATTGTCGCGGCTTGCAAGCATGCCTTGTAAACGGGACTAAAACCATACTGTTGACACAGCCGTTTATGCAAGGTCACGGCTGTACAAAATTGGTCGATGAAACAGCTTGATATTAATAGAGTGCCTACAACAGGCCTGTCTGACAACAGCTCTCTGTAAGGTATGATAGCATTAGGGAAGCGCTAGATCGATGCCAGAGGATTGCAACGTTGTGAAAGACCTACTTCCAGAGTAAGTGTTAACTACAGAACATAGAATGTCCCTTCGGAATACAAAATAACTATGGGGATTTCTCATTTCACATCTCACTGTGGCTAAATATCAGTCATGTCTACCAGTTCAAAACGGTAAGACACTTCTGAATGATGCATTTGCCATGATGCGTGGTCACATTGAACAGGTGTGACGCTAACATAATTATCTGTTCCTGTGGGACTACCATTTGTGGTTACGGACAACTGCCTCATTGAACAGGTTAATGCTGTCGATTTGAGCTACACTGTCTCTGAACATTTACTTCTAACACGTCACAATGAGTAAGCAATGCGTGGACGCCTTGAGCAAAATAGTCCTGAAGGGAATGGGAATCCTCTCATTCAAGCCCCATCACGGGAGACTATTGAAGAACATGGATTTCGGTTAGATGCTCACTTTCAGTGGATGGTTTTCATCAGTGAAACATAGTCGACCACCAATCACTGGGGAATAATTCAAACCAGTTAAGCTGCCTCTAAACTTGGCGAGTAACCTCGTCATAAACAATTGATATCTACCAACTCTATCCTGCGTATCACACTGTGGAAAACAATGTCCTAAATTGTGGTCCTATGAAGGTCACGCGCAGAGCAACAATATTGTGGTAGTTTAACGGATCGCTACACACGTTTGAACTAAAAAATGTCAGGAAAACAACTTTTCAATGTGAATTCAAACTTGAAACAATTATATTTTGATTGCCCCAAGGAGGATAGATATAGGTTCATTGAACGACTCCATGAGCCCGTGCATATTATTGCCCTCAAGGGCTTGTATACAGAGCGTGCGTAACAAGCTGATTAGGGTGGGTAGCAGTGACTCTAACTATACCCCTCCACACCCTTTGTTCTAACGTATAAATTTTCCACTCTTGCTGACTCAACGTACTGTTTACACCATTCAATCTCAGAATAGCCCGAAGGCATTCGTAAGTCTGTTTCTCTTTGGATTCACAGTGCTTCAAAACACTTTCGATGAGACTGAGCATAGGTAAGTGTGGTGCGAGACGTAACAGTTGTTTGCCATCGTCTACAGTCTCTTGGAACGCTTGCTGAAACTCCATGTGACATGGTGCGCTGGTCGCAAACCACTGACATAGCGTAGTCGGTAGTATGTATCGTCATTCGATCCAAGACTGTCTCAAGCCATTGCCTCATAGTTGACGGCGTACAATCTTTGTGTCGGACATAGCTCCAAGAGAGTAAACATTTTAACCAAGTTCGCTGGTGTCATAGTAATACACTTTTTTTAGAGTTCAGTGACCACCGTATCGTACGAGTGTAAAAACAAATCGAAGTTGTTTTCGTCTAGCCAGTAGATTGTTCAAAGCATTATAGGAGTTTAAAGCAAACCACGTCCTCGCGGTTTTGTTATCCTCTGCGTTCATTCCGACAGGCCGTTGAAGTTGATTCTTTATGGTGCTACATCGGTCAACCAGACACCAGCCGATGGTTGCGACGCGTAAGGTTGTGTCAGAACGCAACTTCGTTCGTAGACGTAAGTGATTCAGGATCATCAACCACTCCTTCTAGCAATTAGTCAACCTGTCATTCAGTCAGACTGGGTTTTTCTCCACCTACCACGAGCATTCTGCGTGTAAACAATAACGCCAGCAAGTTGTCAGCTGTACGCACTTCGAGCATTCATACCGTTAATTTTTTTTCCTCATGTGCGAATCCTTTCTCAGCCGAAATTTCCGAAATGATAGGCTTATACGCTCCACCAGAGATATGCTTGTTCCAGTGTTCGATGGGCACGTCATCCAAGCAACATTAAACTTGGGCTTCCGAGTCACTGAACTCATCGGTTTTACATTGCTTTCCCAAGCTCAGTTAATCAGGATTGAGATTTCCGTTTGGTTCACTGTATATGTCTGTACTAACGCCATCAGAGGCGCTCGTACGCGCGGTCCCATCAAGTCACTTGCGTGTTCCCATGTCCATGTTTTTATAGACTGAGCCGACGCCGCCCCCTCCCCTGCCATCACACACACACAAACCGACCGAAATGCAAGGATACAGCTCATTAGGTCCTAAGGAAGTGTTCCCGAAGCTCACCCAACACGAGCACGCTACCCGAAACGATAGTGTACGCCTTACTGCCAGTTGATAAACTTTCATCAATCCAAAGACAGTGTGTAGAACGCTCACACGCTACAAGGATCACCCAAATCCAAAAGTCACACGACCACACTCCTCTCCAGCCCAAAATACAACATCCGACACAGATCCTCCAGGGTAATAAAAACTCACGAAGTAATTAACCAGCAAGAACATACCATAACCATGGTAACGGACGTACACTCACAAATGAAAGTAAAGCACCAAGCCAATAACATAGAACCGTACTAATAATCAATATCAACAACAATCACCAGCTTCTAACACTAAAACAAAACAGACAACTATCGAACCACACTCAATATATAACAATCGCACTACACAGAGAAGAAAGACCATAACGTAAAAGCAAACCGACAACTCGAGAGACTAAATAGATTAATAAAATCACAACTCTTTCAGAAAACTCGAAAATATACAACACCAACACGCTCCCCCTCACGATCTCAAACAAAAAAAAAACTAAAGCAACTTGACAGTACCCTTACGAATCGTACAACAACTGACCACACCACAAAGATAATACATACCCACGACAAAAAACAGCAAATTCCCAATAACACACCACTCAAACAAACAAAATCCAAACCCCCCCATCAAAAAACAATCAAGCCAAAAAAAACACAATCAAAACAATAAAAAAACACAAACACCACTATAAAAAAAACGATATAAATATCACAAATAAAACCATAAACTCTAAAGCCACACCAGTATACATAGGACACTACTGCACCAACTATGTCTTACCACGACAAACCAAACAATACAAATTAAATTCTCAAATCGCAAGTACCAGATAATAGAGAAACTACTGATCACGTCTGAGTAGCTGAGTAAGCCTACCACACTTTCGTGTAATAACGACAAGTAACAACAGGCATAGTGTGTTCTCCTCCTTCTACATGATGAGCACTGATCGTAATAGTTCACCTGCATGTAACAGCGGCTGAATGTAAAGCCTAAACAATAAAAAAAAGTCCTGAGTTCGCAGTTGAAACCGTCCAGCATAGTTCAAATCCGTGTAGCAAACCGAGCAATGGTGGGTGACAAACCAAAACCCCGTAAAAACAAACAATTTGAACGATATGCGGGTCAAACCAATATCCGATCTTCTTGTTGTCCAATTTGGATAAAATGCAGGGTTATGTTGGCTTATTATTCATGCTAGTTCACACTTCCAGACCTACTTAAGACCTAAAATTAATCAGCGTGACTGGAACAGAGACAAGGCTTGGATCAAGGCAGACACGAATTCATAATAGGTTTGTTAAAATATTCAGCGTATGCGGGAACCAGTATGCATTTGACTGTCGAAATAAGCCAAACCTGACATCCATGCATTCAGTTTCACAGAAATGCCAACGAAGAGATAAGACAAACACGATTGGGTTATCTAGAGAGCAACTGAAAATCAATGGTGGTGGTAATCACCAGATTCATGGGAGTGACCTTTCAATACTACACATTTTCTACTTAATTTGCTTCGCGTTCAAAATACGCGGAAGCTGTAGAAGAGTACTCCTTGTTGAGAAGGGTCGTTGTGAGGAAAGCAGCACGTGCGCCAACTTCTCTGACAAATAGCACGCATATGTAGGTAGTTCAGTTTCCATGTCAAAACATTACACTAATACAACTGAAATGATTGAAGGTGACGTCTCATGAGTAGTGTGCGGTTGACTTTAACCCTGTGTCTCTTTCGTCAGCGTTTCCAACGGCAGATGAATACTGTCTTCAGGATCGCATTTATTTTCATTCACTTCACTATCTCATAATTCGCTTTTCGATCTGAACGTCCTCAGACAGCATGTAAGTTGAACGGAACGGTTTCTGAATACGTCAGTTTTGTACACACCAGAAATGGTTAGGTGAAAATTAATTCATCTCCTGCAACGCAAAGGATATATTGCCGTATATTATTGTATTCAGTCTCAAACCGATGCCTCACGATAGGTTTCGTCATCGTTTGACTTAATCAGTCAGATACAGAGTGAAAGGAGTTCGAACTGGCGACCTTTCAGGGAGTATCAAGTTAAGGCAGAGAATTGAAGACCACGATTTTTGTTATTTCCGCGTCTTTGTGGCTGCCGTCTTCGCAGACTGATATTCCGAAACAAACGTTGTCACTTCACATCAGTCGGCCGTAGATAAATTATATACTAATTAGAAACTTTATCCAACTACCCCTATGTCTCTTCTATCGAAAACTCGGAAGAGTAGTTTAAATCGATACGAGATTGTGAAAGCATGATTTATCTATCTGTTCTCGCAAAGGTCACTCTGTGCTGTTCGTTTAGTAAAAAAATGAAAATCAGATGATTTGTCAAACATCCCAACGGGAAACCTGAAGACGAGGAAAAAGCTTCACTGATCATTGCCTCCGTTCGGCTTAGTAACATAAAAATTTATTCAACACTGAAGAGTACGAATGTAGTCTGACGTCAATTTGTACTCAGACCCCTAATAATGTTGGCTCCCTCTGTCGATATTTATATCCCGTTGTCTTGGAATTGGCATTACGAGCATAACCTGTGTGGGATTTTCGACGGTCGGACTGATCTTATAACCTGCATGCCTAGGAAGCTGAGTACAAAAACAACCCTAAGCTCTTAGACCTTTATTTTTTCAAACGTCAAAACACCGCAATTTGTAATTTATCGCACACACACACACACACACTTGGAGTGACCAATTCATTCAGTTCTACAATCTGTGCACACTGTCTAAAACTACGATTAATTTAAAACACTTTTTTGCTGCAGTCCGTCAAACTGGCACAAGAGACTATTTGGAAATCGAAAAGCAAGTTATGAAAACTGCATTGTTTGCTAACGGATGTCTTTACGTTGTATTATCCATGGAAAACAAAGAAAAATTGGGGGAAAAAAACACTGTACATGAAACCAGACTTGCCTAGAAAACCACAATTCAGACGAGACTATATGCTCATTGTAGTGAATCAAAAAGTCTACCTTAGTGTGAATTATGTCGCTATTACCAAGGAAATTAAGTTTACAGAGATCAGAAGTGAAATGCCTAGACATTCTGTCTCACACGTCGTTCATCAGTTCCGCTGGAGCTCCACTGGCGGCTACATAGATCACCATCTACAACAACGAGTAGCAGAACACCTCCCCCAAATCGTTGTCCCAGTCTATGTACCGGTCGACAGTCAAACGATCACCCAAGCAAGAAATTGTGTGGTCAGTCGCGAAACGCATCATGAGGAAAATTTATAATACTGTTCCATGATAAATAGAAATGTGAAAGTCCCGCAGTGTTTGTCTTCATCGTGTTCTAGTCAATTCCATTATGCTAATTTTATTAAATCTGTGGACTGATGGATTAATTAATTCTCAAACAAATGTCTACTCCTATTCGGTAAAAGTTAACAAAATTTATGTCCGATAGAATTGTGGACTTAACTACGTTTTGAGGAGAAACTTACGATACAATTACGTAATCCCATTCAGAAAACCACTGTTTATCCATGATGGAAACAAATTGCTTGGCTGTATCGTTTTCCCACGTTTTCAAATGACATCCATGTTAAGTTCAGTGGTCCTTTAGGTTCACAGACTTATCATCATTTCAACAGTGTCGGCGAGAAGTGATTCATTCTTTGCCTAGCTTCAACAGCATATCTAATGAATGAGATCTCATGTGATGTAACTCCGAGAGAGAATACACTGCCACACTACCCATGGAAGGTAATCCTAAGATAAGCATACATCGCCTGATGAACTACAAAACCATTGAAAATTGTACAAATGATTTCGGCAAAACGTTCCACAATGCTCAGTTTCATCCCCAATTAAGTGAGGTCGTTTACATTCGAGTGTTGTGTTGTTCGTCAAAAGTGTGGTATTTAGGTTGCAAACGTTTCATCATCAAACGAAAGAATATTATCAGCGCATGAAAGTTTGACTGGTGGACTATACAACACTCAAACCACTCAACTACTATTTTCAACAAGAAAGTCATCACATTTTGTAAATATGAAAGATGATTCAACACTCATTACTCTCATTCAGTTGATGAATAGGTCTGCAAAAATGATGGCAAGAAAACTACAAGATCAGAAATCTGACGTATATTGTCTTCCCTCTGTCAGACACATATCCACAGAGCGCATGAGAACCCGATATTTTGGAAAGACCACTGCGCGATGTGGTGTGCTGTCAGTTCCGGGATCCACGACACGCCGGACGCTGTTAGTATGAATCGATAATTCGACAACGAAAGGGCAACTAGCAAAGCCCGAAGTGGAACAGCAAGTGAAATTAATGTAAACTTTATTTCGACTAACCGAATGAGATAGAGTTCAACTAACGCGAAAAGTGGATTATTTCGTGTATTTTTTGTGCAAATGCGTTGCGAGGTATGAGGATTTCCCAACCACCTGTAATTTAAATGCGTTCTATTAGGTCTTTATTGAAAAAACTATAATCGTTGTCATTACCTACTTTAAACAGGAATCACTTTTCAAATGACCTAAACGCTACAAGCACACACTCCTCCAACTGGATTCCAATGTCACAAGGAACTGTCCAGAGTTGAAATAAAAACTAGGCTGGTCGTCTTCAAATGAGTTGATCAAAGAACTTTAAAATTGCTATTTCTGTATTAATCAGCTGACGAACAGAAATTGATTTATAACGATCAGCATGGGTTAAATAGGACGGGGACTCAGATCCTAGAAACAATACAACATGGATATACGATTTTTCAACAAGAAGCAATCGAAATTCGATAGTCCAGCAAGATAGATAGGACAGCAGTGTAACACTAGAAAAGTGTTATGTGCTCTTTGATTCCATGGCCGGTGGTAGACGACCGATGTTGGGCTGAGATGCACACAGCAATAGGAATGTGCTGTTCATGCTGAAGTATGAGGAATATTTAGGTTATTATGTCAGCACACCGTATAGCTTCATACTGTTATTCACTACGCCACATGCGCAGCGTACGTTTATTCTCCATCGGAATATATATATATATATATATATATAATACTGGAATCTGCGGCTAGTATTGAGGGTGTTAGTGAATATGCAAAACCGAGAATGGGGCAATCTGAGCACAACCAACCTAACTTCATCCCCGTAAAACATGTCGAAACGATGCAGCAAAATTCTGGAGAGTGCCAGAGTCGGACAGAGTGGTCGTATAGTTTTGCGGTAACCATGTTTCTGACACTTTGCATTAACTCGCCATGAATGAAAAAGGTGCCGAGTAATTTTCATCAAAATAACATACAAGTATTTCAGTTTGTTACACATAATACTAAGTAATGTAAAAAAAAATGAAAAAAACCATTTGTAAAATATCAAGCGGTATTACAGAGTTACCGTAGAGTGAATGTTATAATACATTAGGTGAACAGGTAAACAAAAGTATGCAAAACGGGATATGAATTTGAAATGAATTTGATATGAATTTTTGCCACTTGGCAAGTAAAACACCATTGGGTGCCTCACGGTGAGTTCGATTATATACAAACTTTAAAAATTGGCGAGAATATTTCGAACATAACCAACAGATAACATGTGTTTGGTACATTAACAAAATGCTCCAAATAGATATAAGTTTTTCTACTTATATGTTGTGTTTTTGTTCATTTCTTTCAAGTATATGATTACCACCGTTTTGGAAATTTGAACATTACTTCGCAAAAATTGTTTCAGTATTGCTACTTTAAGCAACAAACGAAAAAGGTTCGAAAACGGAAGAAACATTTTTAAGAAAAACTGGTTGGGTGTACTACTGAAAGGCAGCAATATACGAGAAGGACAAAATAAGTACTACTTCAAGTTTCCGGGAGAAACTTTCAAAGGAAACAGTGAGCAAAGCAAATTTGTACGGATTACGTCAAAATTACCCTCTATGTGTAATCAATCGTTTCTCGAAGGTTGACAATTGGCTAGCTTTATATATTTACTTTGTCATATCTTTCTTCTAGTCATTGCTTCCTGCTTGCCATTGATCTGTTCACACGGTTCAGGTTATTGAACGAAACATCGAACATGCTGATCGTCAGCAATTAACTTTATATCCAGCTCCACTACTAACAGTATCATACAAGACGTTCAAGTCATCAAAACTAGCAATTCGCTTCTTATCAGAACGCTCAGAAAGATACTCGCCAGTAGCTCAAAATTTTAGATTCATGATCGACCTTTGATTACTCACTTTTTTGACAAAGTTCCGATCCAGGACCCCAACAATAACTTTGACCATCGAACATCGGACATTGTCCATTACAGGATTGATACGTTTGTGCTGTCCAGTTGTAAAAGACACAAATACGGTAGAACGGTGATGTAAAATGTAACTCGGAAACTGAGGTTGTGTTTGCAGATGATTTGTACACATGCAATTAGAAGATATGATAATATAGTAGAATGTTTAATAATAAGGTGCAATAGACATCAGCAAGCAAGCATGCGCAACAGACAGAGAAAGTGCATTTATCATAATGAATGCGGTTGCAAACGTTACCAAAGTGAACTTGATTATGAACCAATCAATAAACACCGGCACCTATTTGACGGATATAGTTTCAGATATGCAGGTCAGGCAAAGGTTATACACTTGCAAAATTAACGAATTATACAATTTTGAAGGTTTACATTCAGTCACCACCAGTAACAGTAGTACACCGGTGGTTGACAATGATGATTGATTCCATACCGTTGATGGAGAAAATGCTACAACTTAAAGATAGGATATAACGTGGAAAAATGATCCAATGGTTAAAAACCGTGTCCAAACTCAAACAGTCGACGACGAGCTGCATACAAACAAACGACTGAAATGCAACGACGACATCTCCGCGACAACTAGTTTATCCCTCTCGCCGCCGCGTCTGACTGATTCTGTTTACTTCACAGACAAGTCACTGAGAAAACGCCAGTATTTATGTCATTGAACCCCACTAGCAGCTGTCCTTCCAGATGTCTTCTAATAGTAAACCATGTGAACAGCAAGCGCCCAGAATTCGAAGCTGAACACGACTTGGAACGGTTAAGTTGCGGATGGTTAACAATATTTCTCTGAACCAAACCAATATTTGTTTGCCTCGTGCCTTAAGCAAATCGGTTAAAGTATTGACCGAAAGTTTTAGATGTGACAGACGAATCACTGGAATCCTAAATACCTGGACCAACCCGTAGATCTGTACACCAGCATAGAGCTGGCGTGAGGACCACACTGCTGAAAATCCACCTCCCAATCTAGTGATTACTCAAACGTTCGTGTCACAAAACACACGAGGTCAGAAGTAGATATTTACTGTCTAATGGTGTAATAGCCTACGACCAGCTAACGTCAACCTTGGACAAAACCACAGTCCTCGTAGAGCACAGGACTGAACTGATTGAATGTATCTAGGTTGATAGTGCTAGCCAACACGATTGGGATTTATCATTGGTTTTAATCATTTACCTACCCTTGTTGAGTAAGTACAGGTGAAACTCACTTCTGATACGGATGACTACTTGCAAACAGAAATAGTTCTTTAGTTCTCATAACCTGACCGCCATAGATAGCAGTATTGATAGTTAACTGCAAAACATTTATTAAAAGCAACCGCGACTGAGAAATTAGAAGAGGAGAGATGACATGATTCCTAAAAACTTTGTATATTGGATCGGGTATTCGACAACATGATGCTCATCGCTAGTAACCGGACAAGTGAACTTAAACTGAATGCAAGGCGGTAGATGAAGGACAGATAACCCTTTGTGGTTGTTAGCCTTAGGCACCGCCAGAATCACTGCACAGACAGATTAGCTAAACGATGATAATTTCGCTCCGTCAAATAATTTAACTTCAATAACCTCTAATGCAAATAGCTACCGAATATTTGAGTCACAAATTCCCAATCTCGATTATCAGTGCGACCCAGGGTGATTAAAATATTGATGTCGAATCAACAATCGTCCACCCTCATCCCTACGTCAACTGACCAAAGCAAAGTGTGTTCAAAGTGATGAGGATTGATTGCTATCTCGATAACCGGATCAACCATCTAAACCTATGCATATGTAAAGACCGAAAGAGTACAATCCGCACATGAAATATCGGCTTTCCAACATGGATATCGCACAATGAATGGAGTTTAGTAGCAAGTGGTATACAAAAATGCTTAGTCCAAACGAGTTCCAATTCACCCGGTTATTATGTATTCAGCTTTGATCAACACCAGGAATATAAACGCTCAAACCAAATTTGATCATTAAAAAAAATCATGAAATGACAGTAAAAATGCGCACGAATTGAATGATTTGAACCAAATGAACAAATTATGAGCAGAAGAAAGAACAGTCAACGAACTTGAGAATACAGAGACACCATCGACCGGAACGCGTTATCCTGTCCGAACGCGTTTCCATCTGGTCATGTGGACGGTCACGCAGTCCTCAGCACCTACCAACCCTGCTCAGCAGAAAACTGAAAACCTTCCCAGGGCTTACATAGATCTTACTACAAAAATGATCTAGATGTCTGACGCACACAGCAAGGTTGAACGCCTACGTATCGGGTATCTTCAAGATGTCGCAAATAAGGAAGATCGATGAACACAATATGTGCTTTCGATATCCTCGTAGACACTTCGCCAGTACTACAACCAGCTGATGAGATGGCACTATCCAGCTAGGTGAATATGATGCACAGTTCACCCATGGAGTACAACAAATAAGACCAAGTAATTGATAGACGACTGATTATCACCGTTCGTTCATGATGGCTTTCAAGGACCATGAAATTGTTATAGCGTAGAAACACATTTCATAATTGACTGTACGTCTTTAAATACATTCAGTTAACAACCAGAATCTATTGTTGATTGAACAATTTAAAATGGGTGCGTGTGCCACGAACGACTAAACAAGGATGTCTATAGCAAACATTTCTGAAAAGCGAATTAAATATTCACGGTAATTGATATGTCCTTACTCATTAAGGGATTTTCGAATTTTGAGTTGATTGATTTGGTACGTGCACATATGTCATCACAACCGCCATTCAGCACAGTGCAAAGGATGAAAAACTGTTGAATTAGTCCAACTTAACTAGTTTCTTCTATTGCACTGCAAACAATGAAACTTCTTTGGTTACAAAACGTCTGTGAACAGTACAGGTGGGATATTCATACGTGTACGCTTAAAATGATGCATAGGAGCTGCAACGAACATTCCTATATATGAGGCCGGGACACTTTAAATGAACCATTCTAATAATAAACGACAAGTCAGCAAGAAACTGCGTCAAATCGAAAATTGATCAGGTTCGTCGGTAACATACGGAGCCCATAATTATACGGAAGTCTTCGAGATCGGCTGGATAACATGTGTGTATAGTTGTTGATCTGCTGCTGTTTACAGCGTGCAATAGTAGGATATAACTCATACAGAAGAATAGTCTCGGGATTGGAACACGCGGTCTGCGATAATATTGTAAGAAGTGCTTTTTATCAGAGGCGTCAAACTTGATGACGCCAAGTGTATGAACATATGATGAGATTAATTTTAGGGAAAAGTGACCCAAGGGACATAACTCAATTTGTTCGAGCAATAAAAGCCACCAAATGTAAAGTAGTAATTTCCGCGTAAGAGAAACCACATAAGTTCTAGTTCAGCGTTGATCAGTATTCCATAGCCTTCCTTTTTGCACGACTTTAATCGGCAAAAATCTCCAACCCAACAATAGATACATAACATCAAAAAGGGTTCAACTAAATGATAGTCAGTCTCATCCAGCCAGATAGCTGATTATTCTATCCGTTGGACTACACTCGGTTACGTTTTCAATAAAGAGTATCATGTAACTAACTTACAGAACAACGCGTGATGACGTTAAAATTGGACAAACCTGACAAAATGCACACCGCATACCATGAGGAAACGCAGTGTACTATTTGTCATTAGCAGTCATAATGTCAGAATCTGAAATTACATGACAATATTACACGGCAACTTAATAATTCGCTCTCATACCACTCACAGTAATGATCAAATAATTGAAATACCATTTGCTATGTTGGCGTTATTTTTGGACGAGATAACTTTCTGTTAACTGCAGAACAGTTACAAATAAGTTGGCTCGTGACAGTCTCCATTCACTACAGATGGTTTGTTACATTAAAAGTTCTCCATCAGCAAGACAACAAGGCGAATAAGCAATGGAACGCACAGCAAGAAATCCCATATGCAGTTACAGTCACACGGTCTGATGCTCCCCATAGTTGAATGTCATATTTGCTTCTTCATTGGTCTGAAGCTTCAGTATTCATTTTGAGGCACTAACGTCCTGATCTTTGACGTGATAAAATAACCGGGTTGTTACCCAAATGGGTATTGCGAAGTTACTTAGATCTTCGAAAGTGAATCCCAATGAGTTGTTTCAGCAACTGTAAATGTACACAATATTCCTCAAGGTTACTTCTCACTAAAACGTCACTTTATTGCGTATGTCGGCAATCTGTCAAGTCAGAAAACGTCCATAGCAGTGATTAAGATTAACCTCACTGGTAATGCCTCTGTTATGTTACAATCATATTCACAAAGACATAAATACTAACATACGATAAGCAGACACGAAATCGCTGTTCCATATAACCGCTGTTATGGATGTAATCATGCAGACTGCAAGACTCCGGTGGACTTTGTTGCAACTTGTTTGTCCACTCGGTAACAATCCTCAGCTTCAGGCAAATATTTCACATTTGTTTAAAATAATTAGCCAGATGTAAATCAAAGGACGAATAACTGGATCTATTGTAATGCTGTAACAAAGTTTATTGAAAAAGTGCATTCATGAAAACCACTGCACTTGAACGTTCCGAAAAAAAATTATTGTGTATACGCACAAGTAAACGAATGATTTAAAGGGATGCGTTTGATGGAGTGATGACCCGTCAATTGGTAATAAACCGGACATTACTGTTGTACATTTCAGAGATACGGTCTACCACTTGCAACAAGGATAGTACGAATAAGCTGATTTGAACTCGAAACAGCTTCGGTCATCGGAAAGAGTTCTACCGTATACATAATTTCGAATTTGTAAACTCATTTTGAATATGGATATAGAGTTAATGTTTATCCAAATGAGGGAAACGGACAAATGGTATGCAGGTAAGCTGTAAAACAGTGCACACACTTGCAAATACATTAAAGCATACTGCAGTGAACGCAAGCGAAAGGAGCGGGACATATGGTAAGGTTTTCATTGTGAAGAGGCAAACCGAGGTTCAACAACTTTTCATAGTTAAGTGTCTAATGTATCGCTCCGTAACAAAAGAAGATGGACACAAATACGTTCATTCATTCACTCAATTCATTCGTTCAGTCATCCATGGACTATCATGAAGCTGAACAGATGGTACATGGGCTCGAACAGCTGCTCACGATACTAGTAAAAAATAAATAATTCTGTCCAATGTAAAAGTAAAAACACCAGAACAGACAATTTACGAGTAAACAGACAAGCTAGTAATCTTGTGGATGCAGTCGATACCGCAGTACATTGTCCTGTCGGACAGCGTTTCTAACCGGTAATTTGAGCGAACCCGAAGTCCGTAAATGACATTCACCTATTTGTTAGAGTATACATAAATGGTTACATGAACATTTCGTAGTTTTGTCCAACTATTAGTGGTTTAGCTGAACAATGCTCGTCCTATTGACGACCAGCTGATACAAGATGCACCTGACCCGAAAGTCGCAGACAGCAGTTCTCGTAACTGACATTAAAGTAGTTATCACATTTGACAGAGTAAAGCGAGATCAAGAAATTGTAGGAAAAGTTAATTCTCATAAGCTGAGGCTAGAAATATTACCAAAATTATTTAAACGCTCATCCCTATGTCCGTATGACCACAGTTATCACCGAGGTGTACACATTCAATTCAGGCTAATCGACGACGTGGCAGGTGTGAACGGTTACCCTGCTGTTTGCAGCAGTTTGACTAACAAAGTGTACATGAGGACACAACAGGCTGGTCTGTAGTTCATGAATAGACTGAACTAATAGAATCAGATAAGCCAACCAAAGAATGAAGTGTTACTAAGTGAAGATCAGCTTTTAGTGTTAAGCAGTTTGAGTACATGCGATTGTATTATGTCAAGTCAAGTCAATAAAATTCTGTGTGCACCCCAAGAAATGAATTTTCCGTTTTTTTACATACGCACACCTTCAGCAAATGGAGGACATTTAGATAAGTGTGCGTAGGTCACAACATTATTTGTACCACTGTGGAAATTGAGGACAAGTTAGGGAAATTAGCTGCAATCGTTATCAGTCATGAAAAATATCTATTGATTTCGCTTTGATTCTAATTCAAAAAGGAGAAGATTGCGTCCGTGTAAAGTTCGGGCTAACTAAAGAATAACGGAAAAACACTAAGACTGGGTACGTAGAAATAAATGTTTTTACAAGGATCTAGTGAAAGATATGGAAACATACTAAGGGAATTCTGCATACAAAGGAGTGGATAATGTCTGGTGAGATTGTTCGCACATTTTGGAATAATGAGGAACAACGAAATCAACAAATATTTCACGGTGAATGTCACTGCAACAGGCAGGTGTTTTAGGGAACTGACAAATGTAAAAAATCCTTCGGTACCAAATTAGATAAGTCGACAGATGAAAGAAACATTCAATGGGGGAGCACACAAGCTTTATTAAAACGACTGATCAAGTGTTGGGGTTTGGAGAAAGAATTAAGGCGTCAGACAAAAAAATGAACCCCCCCCCAACCGCACCGATGAAAACATCAATAACATGAAGTGATCCTGTCACGTTGTTACTTGAAGTGATCTACAGATATTTAACAAAAAAAAAACAATCAAGGCAAAGGTTCATTGTTTATGTGAAAGAAGAAACGGGTCAGAAACTTTTTCATAATGCTTCCTTTTCATCAGCCAGAACAAAATGTCATCAGACTTGGATGTGGTTGAAGGCAGCGTGCGAGATTCTGACCAGATTGCTAGCCTGGATAAACTGTCCACCAATGCGGGAGGAGAAAATCCAGTTGAGTGCCTGCTGCCCAACCCCACAACATCTGTCTATTTGATAACAAGTACGTGATTTCCTGCTGGCATGGATGCAGCAGAAAGTGAAAATAAGAAACGGTAGAGGATTGTGCCTTGCAAGACATCACAGCCGGTAACGCGTGGCGATGAGGCTTGGCCAACGAACTGAATAAATTGCCATAGACTTGTAAATTAATCACGTAAAAGCTCGACAGTTGAAGTCTGAGTCCCGGATTCTTTGAAAACTTGAAATGCTTTTTTGATGTGAATGTTAGGACTGTTCTACGGACACAACATTCAAGTTTTATTATCCGTAGGTAGCCACATGGCGGATGAATCTGGAAACGATATGGAACATTGTGCCACATATCGAAACTACAGTAACCCGCCAATTGAGAATGTCAAATTTAAACAAACCCAGGAAAACCTCCAGTCCCTTACGTCCTTTAAAGAACATTTTGGTTCGCAAAAAAAACTGAGTCTGATTAGTTGTGTTTCACGATTAATGTTGAAATTAAGATGGGCAGTGAAAGCTATTCTGGATTCCCCTCTGAAAAAAAGAGCTAAGGCTGTGTGATAAAAAAATAATCAATATTTAGTCAGGCGACTGATTTTATTAGTTAACAGACCATTTTTATCAATTCAGCAGAACCTTAAGTAAACAGATTTCTGTCTCAACTCACACACAGCAATCCGTGAGCGTCGACTGAATACTTGTTCTAAAATGTGTATGAGAAGCACGGAAGAACGGTGGGCCAACTAAATTATCTTTAGAGGAACAAAACACAGTATCGTGAGAAGGGTTATTATAATAAAACCTTATTCGATTTCTATTATACTCAAAATTAGAAAGGGATAACATTCAAAATTAAACCTTTTTTTCTCATTTGTGAGCAGTAGGGGGTTGTCTAATAAAACTTGAACAACATCCACAACTGATCGCAGCTGTCGCTATCCCACCGTTTTTCCAGTCAGCCGCCTTAGAAAAGTAGTATCATACTCAAGCTGCGTTGTCGTTTGAGCTTATCACTAGTTCATATCTTTGCGATGGCCAGAATTAATATGCCTAATGTGAGGTCGAGAACGCAGTGGTCAACACTGTCGCCTCATGAAAGCTTCATCGGAGTTCTAGTCCTGACTGTGACAAGGACATATATTAATGATGAGCTCTAACAAAAGCGGAACTCGAGTATAATGCATCTTCCCGAAGTAAACTGACTGGAAAATGTACGGGGATGAGATAGCTGCAATGAACTGTGAGTAGTGGTCATCGTGTAACAGAAGTTTTTCACTAATAATTCATTATTCTATCTAAGCTGACCATCAGCCACGTATATAGACGTGGCTTCCCGTTCACGTGAACTTTTCACTAGCACGTTCGTGAAAACATCTCTGAAAGTGAGTTCCGCTCTTCACCATTATCACATTTACACTACTGTTTCTTGACAAAATAACTGGTGGGATAAAGCCCAGAACAACTTTATTTTCATGTTACAGCTTCATTAGTTAGGATGGGCACAATGTGCGACAGAATGTCATTCACAGAAGTGTCTTCATCCACATTGGTTCCAACGTGTAAACAGGCGATGGCTCATCGTGTTCATCTTCAAATTGATACTCCATCTGGAGCAGTATTGCCTTTGTTTGAAACCAACTGGTAGGGACAACAGTAACCATGCCAGAAGCACTCATAGTATGAGAGGACGCTCTTACTAGCTCAGTCGTCATTCATGCGCAAATCGTTTTTGATACAAAAATGACTGTTTCGAAGCCGTTTTATACCACTTTCATTTGTTTATTCTGAACACAGGAATGGAAACTGACAAAATGGAATGTTGGTTTCTTAGCACTCATAAAGAAACTTTATATTCTTGCGGCAAAGGGAGGCAGAGCTGATGAACCCAACAAGATCAAAAGTCAAACGACACGTCTCTTTTCAAAATGGTCTTGTTAATGAATTTAAGTTACTGCGGAAACTATGATCACATGAATTTGACGTTTATTTTGTGTCAGAAAACCTCAGTGTTACTGATAAGTTACTATTAACTACTCAGTCAATCCGTCTGCATTGGATCTAGTAATGCTAACTCCTCCTGTGTAAACCTCAGTGGAGACCGTTTGTGGTTGTTGCCATCCGGATGGTTCATACAGTTCAATGTTCTGCGTTTGTAATTGAAAATTTTTAGACAAAATATTAACTTTCCATGTCCGTGTTCAGTTTAACTCAACTTATTAAGGATCTGATGGATTCCTGTGGAGAATGCATACATACTCTGACTATTCGACTAACGCTATTTGCACCAGTTGGTCTGTTTCAAATGATTGAGCAGGCAACACGACAATCCCTCGGTGCATACGTGGGAAATGTGTAAGTTCGTATCCAATGTCCTGAGCTATGCAGATTCCCAGTCTTCGCTGACTGGGTCACGTATTCTGTAAGCCGATCGACTATCTGCCACAGCGTGCACAGTTCAGTATAGCTGCTGACGGCTAACAGAAACCGCAACGCAAACTGGGAAAAACGTGGCTATGAGCTATGAAGACCCTGCCCGTTCCGCTGACACAAGGTGGAAGATGCCATCTGCTCGGTTGGGGAGTATACAAACGTCCAGAAAGCTGAGTAGAAACGTTGTCCTACATGATGGCGTCTCATTTTGGAGGCGAGCCCGCATCGGCAAAATTGTCGGCATTTTTTACCCCTTTGCCATCAAGCTTTATGTTTTAATTCAATATTCGTCGATTCTTCTTATTTTTCATGTTCGTACGTTTGTGTTCACTCATTAATCTGCTATTTCCTGGGCTTTGTCAGTGCCAACTACAATCCGAGCCATAGTACTCAACGACACGGCCTAAATTTCAAACTGATGAAGACCTATGTCTCCTTCCAATACTAGTCAGCAGTGTTAATGAAATTTGTCACTTCAACCAGAAGGAAAAGTCTTAAACGTGGAGCTATCGATTAGTATCAAGAGAACGGTTACCGTGGCCACCCAAAGATATAATCGAATTACCTTAACATTACTAATAAACGTATAAGGTTCATGTTTGTGATGTCCTGTCTAACATAAAAGCAGTAGCATGCGGTCGATTCATGCGATTATCGGTTAACCTTCACATGCCGTCAACAGTAAGAATATGCATTACTAACTAGATCTGACATGAGCCAAACTCGAATAGGCTGCCTCCATCCGAAAAGGATTCGCTAAAACTGCTATATGAATGAGAAAACTGTAATCCAATATGAGTGGTTTTTGAGTTCTACCAACCAACTCCAGCTTCACAGTTTAACTCATTTCAACTTTGTCCGTTATACTGTCAACTGACTGGGATGCGTGAGTTTACCGATAATCCAAGTGATACAGGCTTTTAAACAGTGGGTTTGATTGTTAGCATCAAGGGATTATTTACATACACTGTTTAACTGACCGGAACATCCACAAATTGTAATCACGAACAAACGGCTGAAGTTAACAGGAGAGACTTGTAAATGGTCTGCCCATTTGTGAACATATGGCTGAACTCAAAACTGAGTGACTGTTTCCGGACTCTTCACAGCCCAGCACAAAATTCGAACAGCCTTTCGCAACTAACATCAGTTCTTCCGTTCTGTTTCCGTAATCGATTTGTGGACGAAATTTCAATCAACAAGTCTACATGACTAAGATAACTTGATGAATTTAAAAGGGTTTTCTCGTACTACAGTACTTTTCAAAGTACGTACAAGGGATCAGTTACATAGAAAATTAGGCGTGGCATTTCCGCGCTGTTACGACTAAAGACAAGGAAACATGACTGATGTAAATGTCACTGGTTGCTAAATCCTTACTTGCACACACTGTAGTAGGTGTGCACATACACAAACACACACATGAACACACATCCATACCAGCTCGCACTAGCAATCGTACTAAGGATTGTGCACATAACTGACCATAAACCAAAGGAAGCAACTTAGCTTTTTTTAATGTAGATATTCATTAAACACTACGGCAACCAACGACTGCTTGAGTGCTATTGAACATATCATACGGTTTGTCTCTGCAGCCATAGAAATGAACGCATTTATTCAGTAGTTCATGAGCAAATGCATGTGCCGACAGACTGCTAGTAAGTGTGATTACTCAAGAGAATCGAAGACGTTTTTGTTCTAATGATTACTCACATCACTTGTACACAACACAGCATAAAAGTCGCAACAATAGTAATTTTGTGGACTGTGTTGGAATAGTTTGAACATTAGATTAAAAACCAGAGGGTTCTGTGGAGATAACAACTCATTGGCGAGTTATGTTGATTGATAGATATGTAATAATTACACCGCTATCCCTTGAGAGTTTTCGTGGAAACGGTTACCTTTTGAACATTTGTATCAAGTAACAACAAGAGATAATCAATCACTAGCAGCAGAACATCAAGATTAACTTCGTGAAGTATTCGCATGGAATTGTCGAATGAACAAATACAGGAATTATTCGGTTAGAAGACAAGCTATCAATCTCACGTGGACTAGTCAACATTAGCTCAAAATTGAAACTAGGTTAGGCTGACGTAATGTTGACCAGAATACGGCCAATTTCTTCCTGTCCTGTAGTCAACAAGCAAGAGCAGTCAAACAGAGATACGACACTCACCTACTTAGGTATTGCAGGTGACCGCTAACTCAAATGTCCGATGGTTAGGCCAAGCTTGGTGGCTGGATTACCGGAACCTGACTGCAGCCAATTCAAACTCGAACTAGAAGTAATCATCTTAGTAGGAAGGACTAAAAAACTCAGATATGGAGATACTTTGTTACGTATTTATGCACTTATATATTTTCTGCTTTGCATATTTTGGTTGATTGCTTACTAATCCAATCGAATATCTGCTTCCTTGTTCACTCGTTATTCTTACCCACTTGTTCACTAACATCCATCCACTCAAACACCGTCACTCGCCGTGTTAATTAATTAATCAATTAATTATTCAAATAATTAATTACACGGTTGTCGAACGCACAAGTTGTAAGTAAGGCTAAGGTAATCAGTTACACGGATTTGCTTCGGTGAGCATGATCCGGCTCAGGACGGCAGCTGTTGTCGAAAAATGGCTACACAGAGCAGAACATGACATGAAATTCTATGCTATGCGCCGTGGATTGAATAAGTGGATTATTCTGATGATGGTAATTGACATTTTTACTATGTAAGGCCCGACAATTTCCTGAGTGAATCGTACGTTGCGAACCATTCGGAGACATCCTTTTCATAACACGTTATTGAACATCGCATCATTTCCAGTTCATCGAGTTAATTTATAACCTTTCTCGTCGCTTAGCCGCGCAACAATGAGTTTCACTGAGAGTGCCGGATTTCATCAAGTTTCCCAAACTCAGACAACGATGACTGACGTAACGTGGAGTTAAACAATTACATTTACAAAAACTTAGATGGGTGATCATCAAAATACAGGAACATGTTTTGGCTTCTCATAAATTCCAGATGAACTTTGTGCTATGGACAATGAGATGAGACAAGTGTGAAGTAACTGCACACACGTCTCTTCGCTGAAACTCCGTATGTTGTTTTCTAGTTTAGAGGGAAATATTCATCATTCAGTCAAACCAATAGCGACGCGTACTATCCGCGTTAATTAAGCTAATTCGACCCCAATGGGGAGTGTTTTAAATTGTCAAACTTGGAGTCAAGGTCGCAATGCAGATCAATCCCAAAAAACTGTCTATGGGTGACCGGATACTCTCGTGTGGGCAAGCCTTGATCGAGCTTATAGGGAGTTAAACTTCCTCAGGGTCAAATTAGTATGTCCGTCATGGTGTCGCAGAGCTGTTTGTGACAACAATGTTCATTTCGAGTTGAAGTTAGACAATCGATTTATGGCTAGAATGGTTACCACGATTTTTCCTACTTGAACACATTATCCTACAAAATAAACGTGGAATTAACCAAACAGTACGTTCAGTTAAGATGCCGGACAGTATTAGCTGGTAGATAAGTCAATCATTTGCAGACCAAAACATCGCACACTTTTACAAATCTAACCAATGAGCAGTATATTTTTAGTTCATGAAGGAAAAGTCGCACGAACTTGCGACATCGTCACCACCACTGTCATTATTATCAACACCACTACAATTGTCGTTATCATAATCACCGCCAGCAACTGCGAAAGAACCGTGATAGACGTTAATAATTAATCGCCACACGACCGTAAGAACACACCCCAACTTAAAGATAAATCAAACAGCAGTGATGTACTTATTTCCAGAAATCCACGCGCAAAATTCTATTAAAAAAAATTACTTCAGTTGTTCAAGACGCAATGAAGTTGCATAAACCCGTCACAACAGGACCCACTGAAAGTACCAAATGCTGATCGATACCTCAAAAGGTCATTCTAGTGCAACGTATGGCCAATTCGAACGAACTATTTTTATACAAATTACGAACACATATCATCGGCCTGACCTGATTAGGCGACGGCGTCTTCGACTGAAACTTGGAAAAAGGTCATCCTCGTGAACACACGTACAACCATCCCTGTGCAAATATAGCACATTCATTTTCCTTTCCAGTGATAACGGACTTCTACTAAAACCCCAAGTGAAGGTCACGAAGCACGCATAAATTAATTTGCTAGATGTATAGAGGGAAATTGAGGAAGTCGAAAGGAAAAACAGTGCTACTTTTGATGTGGAATACAGTGGATATCATTACCGGCAAAATGTGCCGTTTTCATAAATAAAATCCACATGGCCATTGTGAAGGATATGTTGTTCTTGATTGTTAAAACAATGGTAATCGTTTCAAAGTTGAACTTCACGCTGTTCAAGACCAATCATAATACGTACATAAAGCTAATCTTCACTGGTATACTGATGGATTATTTCCGCGAATTCGATCTCGTGAAACAGGGGTTGTATATCACAATGCTTGAAGTTACTTAAATAACTGTTAATTTTCAATGGTATGATTGAATTTTTCATCTGATATCGAACAAGTGGGCAGTCTAAAACCCAAGTGCAGATTATGCATACTCTCTGTATCCATGGGGCTAATCGTGGGATTCTTATCTGAACCCCCTCCGTAGAATATGCGGGTGTCATTTCATTTAGAAAGATAACTTGGTCACTTCAAATGACAACCGAATGTGAAATTTCGAAGAAACCTATCTTTGAACGCTCCACACCTGAAACGTTGAATTGCACCTTACCTCTGTACGGATCGCTTTATTACACACGAGTTCTCCTGTCTTCGTGTACTGTTCTAGGAGTATAATAGTAGAACGTTCGTCGAATCATTTTAAACACTTCAAAATCTAATGTGTTTCCCGTGAAATATGGTCAGTTTTATTACATCAAGCACCTCAATGATTGCAACAACCCTGTTCAGCAATTCATTTCCGATATTGCCAGACCTCATTTTCCTAGACTGCTTCAATCCAATTTCACTTCTTTCACATGCTAAAAAACGTGAAACCTTATTTTATCAAGCACCTGCAACACATCTGTCACTGTCTATGCCCAATGTTTGATAGTTCAATATGAATCAGTCACGAAAACGCTTCTTGGTAGACAGTTTTCTCAGATAAGCAATTATTCTTTATGTAAGCATTTTCATCACTAATATCAGTTAATCCATGTTGAATACCCACTTTTCCGGGGCACGGATTTTTTATCAGGTTGAACTGACAATCAGTTTTGTCTTGTTGTTAATACAGCTTTTATCCGAACTAGTTGAAGTTACCCAAAATTTGGGTACACGGTAAATGGGATAGCCAGCGAAAATGACTTTTGAATAAGAAACTGAACGTGTCCACATTTTAGATCGGCGCACATAGAGACGACCAATTTGCTGATGAAATGTTGCACAACTTTGTTAATTTGCACTCAGTTTGAACTTGTTTAAAAAACCGTCAGAACAGTTTTTTTTTAGGAGACTTTCAATTGCATGAAATTCACACTCGCGTGCAAATCAACCAACGCAATTTAGGACAGAAATTCAGAAAACAACACTTTTGTAGGCTTGGTTGTGTAGAAAACAGAATTTCCGACAATTTACTGAACAAAGTGTTTTTAATAGGATGTAATTCTCAAGAGTGAGAACAGAATATCTGGATGATCTAAAGTGAGCACTGGAAAAAAATGTTTTATAGTTTGCAAATACAATTTGTATAGAAAGACCAGTTTTGCCCCTGTTGTATATCAAACCTATTACTGCCCCGGCCACTAAACATAAGAGCATCTGTCCATCATTATAACCAGTGACAACAATAAGTCTGGAGCTGGCATATATGCTCAACTGCTGTAAAATCTTGAGAAGAAAAATTTTCAGAGTCCAAGTAAAAACTACGAGTAAATATGAAACATTTGACTTAAGAGTAACCAGTGAACATCGAACTCTTTACATTTGGCAAGCAAACAACCGGAGTTGCAAGCAATACCAAGACCGCCTTCGTATGAATTTGGCTACCTTGCTAAAATCAGGCAACCAATACATCCAACAGAATTCTGTTGTTCAGATAAGGTTGACTTACATAGAAGCCGATTCACATCAAATACCCTTACATATTAAGTGATCGCTGTTCACTGAACATCATTACTATGGTTATTCAATGCATGTCACAATAATATCAAATAACACTCCAAAAGTGTCAGTTAATTGAGTAAAATGTAATGGAGCAAACCCGAACTAACAGTCACCATCACTGTTGGCAGCAACATCTCATTGACTGACAGCGATGCTCATGCATTGTACAGATATGAACAGAAGATTAAGTCCAAGCAT
>LOND01000035.1:316117-329721 GCA_014220965.1 Paragonimus kellicotti
TGGCCTAACAGTTTTCGGACAATTGGCGTTTGAATGATCAAATTGGAAGCAATATTTCCTTGCTGTTTTGATGTTTCTTCCAGTTGCATGCTCAAGAAGAACTCTTTTTACCGGTGAGCAAGACTTCTTCGGATAAGGTATTTCGATACGGATCAATGGACAAAAATGTTCCAGTTTTTCATACTTCCGTAGTTCTCATACTAGCAATGTTGTAGCCAAACATTTCATGTTGTGATGTGAACTCGCGCTTACTGGTGTATATTTTAAAATGATCATAATGAGATACAGCTGTTGTATGCACTGCGAAAAATAAAGAAAATCATTGGTCCGCCATCTTGTTTTCACTTGCCGTAACTAAAGAGATATTTGGCTGAAAGCCTAATTCCAATCTGAGACAGTGGACAGAACAGAAAAGTAGTCAGGTTGAAAAGGGATTACCCATTTGTTTTGTCTAACATGAACAATTGGTAAATGGCTTGCTGTAAAACTGAGTACTACACCAGATACATACAGAATGATTCGTTTTTATTTTCGACATTAGTTAAATTTTTCTATCTGCGGTTCGTCAGTTAACTGCAATCGTTCACCACTGTGATGAACTGAATGAACTGATTATCTGTTTAAACGAACAGACGGTGATCATACAAAAACAGAGTTAACTGATGAGAGAGGTAATCAGTGCGAACTTCATGTTCTTGGAAGATTTGTGCAAAATAATGCCACGATTTCAACTCATTGGTCAGGTTGATGCGTAACAATGATGACAGACAGCGCGAATCGAAACTTGAAATGCTGTTCATACCTGATGATCTTCAATCTAAAAACCAGCAACCCATAATTGTGTTGGATCTCGTACACTTAGATGAACGTGCTGTAGTCCGAATTGGCTACGATGTTTTCATAAGCTCTGGCTCGTAGTTTGTGAATACTGATGATACTTTCGCTGATTGTCTGACAACTTTCAAGCAACACACTAAAAATTATTCTACGCCGTGTTATCTGTTGGGAGTGGCGCAATGTTGTCTCAGAAATGTAAGCTGCTTGTGAAACACCGTGGTAAAGGATAGTGCATTTATGGCGGTTGTTGACCAGTTCGTGCAGTCAAAAACCTGTAACGGCTGCCAATATCTTTTCTGTCAATCTCCAGCGACAGAAAGACGTAATTTTGCGGATTTCGAATGTTATGTATATAGGAATGTCGTGAGAACGGTCTAATTGTACGATTGCTTAATATGACTGCTATTGATAGACGGTGTAAATAATATTCGGATATTTGACCCCTGTTGCGTGCAATCAGTCTCATGCATCGGGTGTTGTTGGTAAGCAAGTAACTATGGGATTATGGCCGGGGATTCAGTGGTGCGTGTCAAGCCTTTTGATTTCCAGGCCATTAATTGTGGATGAGTTTCGGTGCTTTAGTTTATACACTAAGATTTAAACTAATGGCCAGCCATGCCGAGTGTAATGTACAAGGTAGGTTAATGGTGACTTGGTATAGAGAATTGAAGAGAGCCATCAACAGGCCAGTAACTGTGGATCGCGTTCGACTCACTGCTCATAGCATTCTTGGTTCACAAAGTCTGTTTGAAAACATTGAAAAAGGTGACAGATATTTCAACCCACTAATGGCATCGTTGCCGTAGTTTGAGGGGACAGCCTATTAAATGCCGGTGGTTAATGAAGCGGGTCAGGGGACACCACAGGGTGACTGTCTCGTAGATGCGCCTTACTCTCGTTTTCAGCTTCGTGGGTACGTTAAAGTTAAATGTTTAAGTTTAAACATAAGACTTTAGTAGAAATAAGTTCCCACTCTTGACCCCTCTCTTACTTATGCTTGGACTTAATCTTCTGTTCATATCTGTACAATGCATGAGCATCGCTGTCAGTACCGTCGGCCAACAATCGCCGTATTCCTCGACTATAAAGGTGCGTTCGATTCGGTGGATCGATCTACACTTTTAGAGTCGCTTAAACGCAGTGTACCGACTAAGTATGTGAACATACTGTCGGCGCTTTATTCCCATACTTCAGCTCAGGTTAGGGTTTACGGTGAACTGTCTGACAGTTTCAGCACCAGGAGCGGCGTACGTCAAGGCTGTCCCCTTTCACCATTTTTGTTCAATTTCGTCATAGACGAAATAATGGAGGACTGTCTGCGGCACTCAAATGATGCCGGCGTGGACCTCCTACCTGGTGAAAGACTGACTGATCTTGATTATGCTGACGATAAGGTGTTGTTTGACAACTTTCAAGCGGCACAAACAACGCTAAACGCTATTTCGCGTTCTGCTAAGTACTTCGGAATGCGCTTTGCAGCCTCAAAATGCAGTGCTTCTGCAAGATTGTTGTGATTACGTAGATTTAATGTTAGATAATGAATCATGGAGGTTGTTGACCGGTTTGTGTATTTGGGAAGCTGCATCAGTGGCGGCGGGAGGTGTAGGGAATGAAATAGAAGCGCGTATTTCCAAGGCTAGGGCGGTGTTCGCTAATCTGAGACACCTATGGCGACAGAGAGGTATTTCTCTGAAGCTTAAGGGTCGCGTATATCAAACAACAGTGAGGGCTGTATTACTTTACGGCAGCGAAACGTGGCCGCTCAGGGTAGAGGACGTGAACCGTCTTCAGGTATTTGACCACCGATGTCTGCGTTCAATCGCTCGTATCGGGTGGCACCAGCGAGTAAGCAACGAGGAGGTTAGGAAGCGGGTGTTTGGCACTGATTGTCAAACGAGTTCTTTTGTTCAGTCACTACATTTGCACAGACTTAGATGGTTAGGTCATGTACTAAGGATGCCAGCTAGTCGTTTGCCACACCGAGCACTGTTTGCCGACGCTGCGGCCGACTGGCGCAAGGTGCGAGGTGGACAGATGATGACCTGGCGTAGAGAAAGAAAGCCGTCTCGCTGATGACGCCTTACTTTCACTTACAGCTCGGTTGTTTGTTTGCAAGGTGTAGGCGCCTTGATGTTGTATGTTTGAATATAGACGTAGCTATTTTTAGTAGTTAGGTCCCCTCCCCTTCTTTTTTCTTCTCTCTTCCTATATAGGTTTTTTTCCCTTCGTGGTTGTGTGGCAGTTAAGCATCAGTGTGAACCACTGATGTATTGCTGTCTATGATGATGATGATGACATCTGCCTCGAACACACTTTCAATGTGACCTTCCAGGAGAGTTGGAAGTCTTCAAGAGACCCGAGTGTAAACGTTAATACAACCTACGGCTGAATACATGAGGTTAACTCAATTGCGTACTGTCTTGTCACCGTGCATATTACGAAGTATCTCCAGCAGTGAAGTGTAAAAAATTGACAATTATCATCCCTATTTACATTTATAGTGTATTTTCAGACATATCAGATGAAACTATAGAGGTTAAAAATGGAACGATCCACAATGCGGCAATTAGCCGATACCGTTCACCTTCTATTTTGAAGCCAACGTTCGATTACCTCGGCCCAACGGTCATACCATAGTCGCTTTACTGGTGCAGACTCGCTCAGTGCTCTATCAGATAAAAAAGGCTAATTCCGGGATGATTCGCAACAACTATAAAATCAAATGAGCCGTTTGTTGCACTCAATCAGCGTCCTGGTGTACCCAATCTGGAACAACCAACAAGAGTCAGTCGTAATCGCGTCATCGGTAGTTTAATTCAAGCACAGGCATGATTCACATATTCGGGACACCGAACCGATTATTCACATAAATTGATCATCAGTCACTGAGGTATAAATGAGGGTACACTGTTGATGCTAGTCAGCTGTTGTCTGCTGTATGCTTCAGTACGACTGTTGTATACCTGGCAATCAGTGGTTGGGTTTCTATTCCTCTCATAATTCTGACTTTTTCCATCATCTTCTCTCTATTGCTGGCCTTTTGAAGATGAAACAATCATTAGGCTAACTTTCACTTTCTAAACCGCTCAACACAGATTTGAATGTACATAAGCATTCTCAGCGTTCTCGAATCTATCCATTCCTTGCGAATCCTATGAAGTTATCCTCGTCAACAAGACGAACGAATCTGTGATCTTTCACGCTCCGGAGAACGTTGCTGAGTTCAATCCGAGGAGAACTCCAGTCAGTGCTGAAAAAAATCGAGAGTTACACTAGAGGACGTCGTCAGTAGTCAAGATTTGTTGGCAGTTTCTCAAAAAGATTGTACATCAGTTATTTCCCTGTATAATACGCTCGGTGTACAAGTGCTACGAAACATCATGAATACGTGGGTCGTTTCCAAAAGTTAACTAGAAAACGAACTGTGCCCCCCCCCCACAAACTCACGAGTTATGGGGGTTGTTCGTGTTAAACCAGATAGGTGCCCGAGCATGGGGTTCGGAACACTCAACGATTTCTAAGGAAATTCAAGAACACCTGATAGGATATACGGTACTGTTTGGTGTACCACCGCAGGGAGTCTTTTGGTAGCATTTTTCAAAAAAATGTAAAACCTGGTATGACCAGCCTGGCAGCACAGAATACCAATCAACCTTTGGACATTTTGCAAGACAGAGTGGAGTTTTCTCAGAGAAAGTCTACTGTCCACATAAATGGACGAATAAATGTTAATGTGAAAGAAGTGTTTGGCTATCTGACAATAACACGTGTCCGATTTCACTAAACGATCGGATTCACCTTATTTGAAAGGCTTTCGACTTCTTTCCGTGGAATTTATGTAAATAAACCTGACATCATTCGGCAGGTGAAAGCCAACAGCGTAACAGACTAACATTCCAACAAACATGACGGAATAACATTCAGAATAACACGAGAGGGTGAAGATGAGAATTACAACCAACTGCGGAGAAGAAATGTCAGTGTTTTAAAATAGTGGATTGAATTTTTCAAAATGGAAACGATTACTACACCCCAATTATTAAAGCTTTCCAGTATCTGTGTGATCAGATGGGGAAGAATATACTAAAAGAAAAACGATACTCATGAAGTTTAATAGTTAACGATGCTACTCTGTGTACACAAGACACACTGATCGCATAGTTCACGTTTATCAGTAGAAATGAAATACGGTTTGGCCGTTATGATCCAGTTTATTGCACTGGCCTAATTCTTGGTCTTACGAAACTCAGGCAATACATGTTCTATACTGCAACACTTCGTCAGGTGAAAACAATAAGCAGACAGTCGAAGAAAAGAGGAACAAGTAGGTATCAACAAACAAAAGACAACAATGCGGTAGATAGTCGTGGTTGAAAAGCATCTGCATGTGATCGTTCAATCGGGCGAACCGTGTGTTCTACACTCTGCTAATGAACTACCTGTTGTCTTGCTTTATGGAGTTATTAGAGGTATAGAAGCGATACGCCAAACAACAATGCGTCTAAATGATGGGCACGCGGCCACATTCTGTCGCAGCGGCTGGAACGGGCCTGTGCAATCGATTGTGCGCCAATGAAGGTCGAGTCGTGTGAGTGTGCACAACCGCACAGGCGTGCGCGTACATGTTAGGCGATGCGCGTCAATGCAGCGCACACAGTCGATGCTAAATCGATAGGGCAAGCAACAGCCGAAGAACAAAGCTATCTGCGCCGGTTGGCTATTTGCGAACTAAGTTAAGTATGCATATCAGGTTTGTTTCAAACATGTTTGTCTTGAAGATGCTGTGTTTGGGTCTCAGTAGTGCTGGAGTAGTGATCCTGCCGATCTTTGGCGGGAATTAAGGACATCTTGAACTAGTGTGTGCCTTTGCTGGTACTACACATTAGCTCCAACTACGCACCCTCGACCGAACGCGATGAACATAATGGTTCATCCGGCTGCAGAGACATGCAGCGTTTGGCTGGACAACTCTAATTGAAAAACGCATGGTAAACAGTCAAACTGAAGTTGTATTACCGTAACTTGACGCAAGCAAAATGGATAAATGAAAGTCAGAACAATGTGTACAACCGCGAACACCCACGATTTCATGAGAAGTCTAGATACTACTCAAAATAACTCCTGACTACATAACAGTAAAAGAATTAGTCACATAATCATAAGCTACAAGCTACACTGGACTGCACCCGACAGCTATTTTTGAAGCCTCAAACGATAAATGTTCTTACGGTAGGCATTAGACAGAATTTTACATGTTTATATCAGAGACAATAGGAAGAAAATAGGTTGATCTTGGACGCAAATTTTGTTTCTCCCCTACTTCCTACAGTACGAATTTGATCTACTGGTAGCCAATGATTTCCTAAATAAAATAAGTGAGACAGTTTCAAACACTGGGTATTTTCTAACCTCTGTACAGTAACAGGACTTATTACGCATACTGACCTGATCTAACACTAGACATCTGGGATTACTGTTAAAAGGGAACAAGCTTCTTGGCTACTTAGATCACATGTCATGAACTATGGAACATTGTTTACATCCTAACCGGTCAGGTCGTTTTCATTTTCAACCAGGGGCTTGTCTTGTGTTATCTTGCTGGTAGTCTCGGGTTTGAGCTGCAAAGATCCAGTCGTCTGATGAAAAACTCGGAAACTGTTTTCTTCAAATGATTACTCAGCTTGCAATCTTTAAATTTTAACGGCAGCCCAAGACATATTCAGGCTGTCAACATAAACGTGGACAAGTGCGTTTTTCACTTGCGTGACCGAACTCTAACCACATTTGCGGTGTCGTATGTGTATACTGCCATTGAATAACAGGACAAAGAGCACTCCTGGAACACACATATACTGATTCATATGGTCAGTACATACAGAAGTTACCACAACAGTTAAGTTTCGTGATAGTCATACCAAAGTAAACGACTTAATCCAATGTTGCATAGGTGTTTTATGTCAGTAATATTAGTTCTGAAACATGCTCATTCTTTGTAGAAATATTTCGATCGTATGGTTATACAAACGGTTGTTAACAGTTATTTTTATCGCAGTATTCACATCTTCATTGGCAAAGCGAATGGAAGCTTCAATCAACACACCGCCTAATCTCAATAAAATGAATGACTAAACTACTGTCACAGTGCAGTAGACCGGAAGACAGAAACGAGACTTCATCAATCATTAAGCTTATCGAAATAACAGGTCACCATTTTCATAGAAATAACTCATTTGTCGTGCCACTATACTCCACCAGTCTAAGTTTGTTCCCAATAAGTGAGACCATGCTGATCGGACAGTAAAGAAGAACAACTGGACAGCTATTGTTCGTAGGCCGAATCCGATTCGTGGTCCGAAAATGAAACGTCACTTTCATCAGCTCGTCAGCGATTAAAGTATAAATCAGTTTTGATTCCAGGATGCATTTGCGTATGTGACCAACACTTCTCAAAAATACATGAAGAGCAAGTTAGAAACTCGGTTGAATGATGCCTATTTGGTCCAAATTATACGTCTGGTCTCAACCAGCTTGTGGCATATTATCGAGAGACGTACGTGAGACAAACTGCAGTGAACACTAAAACATTTTGTTACACTGATGGTCTCAAGACTTATAACATTTCAACAGAATAATAATTTTAAGTAGTTTTTCTGTATTACTAATACAGATTTTATTCACTGGCTCTATACTGGTTGCCTACCTTGTGCAACATTGTCTAATGTGGAGCAGTGCGAAGACAAAAGCGGATGGACATCAGAAACCAGACTGGAGGGGGACTACGAATGGAAATCTACGGCTTTTTCCCAGTGGTTTTCAGACTAACTCTAACACTTTGATACGGTTGCATCACGCTCACTCGTCGTGCTGACCTTTGAAAATATGTTTAACTTCCTACCGTAATATATTGAACGCCGTGTTTCGTTATCAATGTATACGAAGTGGGTGTGAGAACGTCGCGTTCAGGAAGTTAGGGGACAGTTAGTTCAAACAAATTGGGGACAGCTGCTGTAGACGAATGCGACGGCTGTCCACTCACTGACATAATTTCCGGTTGCTGCCCAGCCGAAGGTTGTCGGCCCTAGTTTGAAGCAAACCTCTGTACACAACGTCGCCGACACAGATTAGAAGTTTGTCTTAACGTTGACCAACAGATGATGGAATTTCTACCTCGCTTGTCGTCCAAAAATTTGGTCTATTTGAAACTTTATTTTAGTACATGTTTGACAGGATAAAACACAATGTTAACATCCAGCAATGCATGATTTTTGACGGCGATGGTAGCACATTATCTTTTTTCAAATACTACAAATTATGTGTGCAACCCAGTCAAACCACCAAGCAATTTCAGGAACAGTGATAAATTCCCACCTCATCTGTCACACTTATAGCAAGCGTTATGAGATCAATACACAGTTTTCCTACAGAACCCAGCAGCTAATGCCGTGCGACATATGTGAGTATTGGATATCGTCAGGTCATCCAAAGTTAGTCAGGCGCTTTCTAGAGAATAAATGATCGAAACCAAAACCATGTGATTGGTATACGGCATGTTTACTACTCAGCTAACCCGAGCAGAAACTTCAAAAATAATAAGTTTCCAGTAATAAAACCAATGAACTGTGAAAGTTTCAATGGGTTGTGGGGACATACCGCTGTGTTTGATGCTAGCACACTTAAATGAGGTACGTTTCTTAAAGTGTGTCTTGGAACATGTGAACATCAGTGAAACGAATAAGGTCTAGACCTCGAGTGTTTACCAATAAACTTATGATATAGAACACATCTAAACAATCAACAGGATGTGGTACGGAAGTAGTTAACTTCGAGGTTGTCAACATCCAACTAATTGCTGCTCTAAGTCTATGGTTGATACAACCGTAAGCCATGGGAAGTTTTGTGTCCGTTCAGACGACGATCCGGCGTAATGTGAGGCAACCGTGGCCTTAAGTCTGACGATCTCATTGTTCAAAATTGCTCACTTGTAGCTGGCAGTAATTTTGAAGCACAAGATCATTCTACCACCTGTTCTTTCAACTCAACTTGCTGGTTATATCCATTTACATTGTTGTGTAGCCAACAGAAACACATCCCGTGATTTTTTTTATCTGCGTCGGTGTGGCAAAAAATTCTGATCAAAAGCAACGATGAACCCTTGAAAACACAGAAAATGGATGACTAGACCTGGAACGTGAAGAGACTAGTGTTTAAGAGATATAGGAATAATTCGTCTGGAAGATTTTCAGAAACTCTTCGAAAACTTCAGAAATGCTCCAAGTACTTCAGAACAAAGTGATATATGGGAGGAAAAATGAAATACGTACAAAACAATACATCACCTATTAGGTCCAAATGGGAATATTATGTGCAATAGCCGAGGAAAAGAGTAAACATATGTTTTTATCTTGTCCCTTGAACGTTAAGCAAACCAACTTGTAGGCAAGCAAAAATAAGGATGGCGCATTCGGCAAAATAATGACAGCGGCTGGGATCAAAACAAATCCGAAATACCGAAAGAAAAAAGGGCTGGATGGGTTCAACGATGCCAGACTACTTACCGGTTTGACCACTGTGATTTCTCTTAGCTAGATAATCAACATGATGCGGAAAAGGTTATCATTTTGTCAAAATTGATTGATAAAAAAGCATACTTCTGCAGTAAATCCTAAACCCGAACACACAAATGCACATCAGAGTTTACACTCACAAATATTGCATCCTTCTTGAGAAATTGATAGGTTGGTTCGAATGGGAATGTACTTCTGTTGAGCTGGATTTAAAAATAGTTCGGTCCAGTGGATTGTAGCAGCAAAATTACAGAGAAGAGGGTTATCCTTTACGACCACATTATGGTTCTGGATTGCTGAAATGAAATAGTTTCTCCGTTATCCACACGGCATAAAACTTTACGAGCAACGCGAATTTTGTTGGCTAAATCTGACTTGATCAAATGAAGACTGCGCCAACAGAAACAAATTAGATTTTCAATGTGTTCCTACTTCGTATATGATTTATGAGCTCAGTTAAACAGAAACTGAGGGAAGAATAAATTCAGAAACATTTCTTTTTAGGGCCAATCCGAAGCGTTTATTTTGAAGTTTAATGCAAACATAAACTAAATTAATTTAACAAGTTTCAGTCAACAACCAAAACAGGGACCTGAACTCAGATAATGATTCGTATGCGTGCTGCTGGCTTACAAGATTCAAACTCTGGAACCGCTAACAGAAAAGACCAATCTACTTAGTTCTTTTTTATGTTTGGCGTAAACTTGCAACCTCTGAGCACAAAACTCTGCTTACTCTTCAACTGGTCTGATGTATCGAGTTACGGACAGTTAACCAACGTCTTAAGAGCGTCAAATTATAGCCGTAGCCCTAACGACCGTAATTTGCTTCCGTAACAAACTTTTCTGATTGCTGTAGCACGTCACTACCGAAGGCCGATCAAACACTTGCTGTACTCTTCGTATTATAGCTGTTAGACGATTGTGTCAAAACTTTGGTTTATTTTGTAAATGTGATTTGCTCGGCTTTGGTTGCAGAAATATTACTTATTTGTGATACTGATCGTGATAGCTATGTCTCACACAAATGTAGTGTACTTCTTCCGCCAACGAATAAATAACGCAGTCAAATAGCAACCGCTCCCAAATGCTGAATTATAGCAAGACTGAAACAGTACAACAGACGCCAGTACGTATCCTTATGACCGGGAAGAGTTCAAACTGATATTCTGAGGTAGACTATGTCCACTCATACCAACAGGGTCTGACTGAGTTACATATCAACTGTGATAGTTGTTTCAAAATAAGTCCATGAGAACAATGGCCGAGCAGCTAGGAGCTTTATCCTGAGGGATTGCCAATGAAGCCTGATTCTGAAGATTTCTATCTAGCGAGTTCATTTATGAACGAAAATGACCAGAAAGTATGTGCGCTTAAATATCATACGACAAGTTTGCTCGCCATCCTGTGTACCTTTCAACAGTCGATGATAGATAAAACCGTCGAATTATTTATTCTGTTTAATGCTCTTCACTTTTGCAAACATTACTGGTCCGCAGTACGAAAACCACACCAGCTTTTATTACAGCAAGCACAAGTGTAATTCCTACGATGTTTTCCGAAAGTTTTTTGTACCATGTGGACACATACGTGATAGATTATAGTGCAACCTTTAATATGCATTTGCTAGTAGAACGTTTAAAATCCCATAAACGAATTCGCTTCATTTTGGCAGCAATCAGGTGATATAATCACACAACGAAAAATTCGGTTAATTGAATAATGAAAAATTTTGATAACAGATTATCAAGATTCCTTGAGGGCTTCAGTCTCATTTGTAGGTAAGCAACTGACCTCCCACCAAACATTTCAATACAACGTGAAATTGTGCGATGGAACTTTTTTGAATGAAGTCGTTTCAAATAAGTCTGAGTAAACATTTCAACCAACGGTTTGAAACCTCGGTAAACTGAAAGTAAAGCCATGTGACACTTGAGGGGTAGTGACAATGAACGACTTCAGACAATAAAAACTGTAAGAGGGCGAATTGTTGCAAGTTTGTTGACTTATTTTGACTCACAACGTGGTTGTTTTCAAGTACATTTATTTTGTTATACCTATTTAAACACCAAATTTTCAACAGCTAAGTCCCTTTATATTAATATTTCACTCACTAATGGTTGTCAGTTTTTCACATGGGCCTATGGCAAGTACTTAGTAACATAACGACTTTGTCATTGATTATGTTGAAAAAGGAGACAATCATTAAACGAGCTCATATTTATGGAATACAGCATATCGTTTGAGGTATAATAGTTGAACTGAATTCTAACGCCTTTGAGTTTCGGAAGACGTTTCACAAAAAGTTTTTGATCTGTAGGGAGACTACTTGAGTTTACTTATAATAAAGTCACACTTGAGTTGGAAATTGGCGGTCATGCGTCTGTCGTCCACAATTTGCAGAATACATCTTTAGCAAATTATAAGGTGATGATGCTAAAGGAATGAAAATATACTCAGCGCGGAGAAAACGTATATCCGTCGATCGGATGTTCCTAACCCCTTAATGCTAACCTGAACTTGTTTTTAAGATATAATTACAATCAGAACATTAAAGAACGCCTTACCACTGTTCAGTCATCTTGCTTGCAATCAGCCAACTCATATCCGATAACAACTTTCCTTAAAACAGTCATGTTGGAATTTTTAGAGGTCAGAAAAAATTCAGTTATAGCTAGTAATTGCTAATAACCTTTGCCGTCTTCAAAACTTTTGGTCAACGTGAACATCCGCCGACTTTCTTATAAGGATCTGTCTACTTACTCGATACCAACCTGCTCTAATTACCGAGTACTATCAATTAATCACCAAATGTAACTAAAAAGCACTGTACGACGCTAATATTTCGAAGTCATGCATATAAAAAGTTTTTGTCTATAGAAGAGAAGTAACAGTGAACGAAACTTATTTTGCTACATCTTGATCACCTGAACTTACTGTGCCACTAACAGAAAAAGATTGACAAGCAAATCGCAGTAAGCATACGGTTGCGCCTAAAACCAGACTCTTGTAAGACTAAGTACATCGTTTAGTTAATTCATCTTGTTTGGTTGAGGGAACAGTAAAGGAAACAGCAGCATTCACCACAGTAAACTAGATTGGCCACTATTCCATCTAATGCCACCGAGTGGACGCTAGGTGAGCAACAATACCCAAAATCAGGAAAACCAGGATGGTTTACACGTGCCAATTTACTGATAATTTCATTCACTTTCAGCCAATTTTTCGAATGGCACCCTATACTGTTTGCTGAGAAGGCACAAGATGAAAACATGTAAGCAAACACGATCCAACCATAAACACACATGCATGTCTTGGTATGAGGAAGCAATGTTGCTTCAGCATCATAACGAAAATAACCCAACTTCGGGCCCTGCCGTAAATATTGAGGCATGAACTGCTCTCAACCTGGTGCATTATTGACTAAGCACAAAATATGAAGACATGTCCGATGAAAAAGAAATGGGTATCTACACAAACAAGGAAAAGTTAAAAACCTTGAGGATACAGGCTCCAATATGTATGTCATCTTAAAAGACCTCTCCAACCAACAGTATAGATGGTCTCGGGTTCACTATTTAACAAGTAACACATATCTACCTTGCTTGGTGAGGAGGTAAAGGCCCTCAATACCAAAGACAATACAAACACCGATCACCTTCAGGTTTTCTAAGAAATCCAAGTTAACATCAAAATTGTACAGTGAATGCGATTGCCAAAAATATCGTTTATTATAGTCGCTGCATACAGCTCCTAAGAGGCTTACTCCTGTTAGATCATTTCTTGTTGTGTTTACTCCTTTCAAATGCTTCAACTGAGGATTATATGAAAAAAACAAGCAGTGCAATATAAACGTAAACAAAAGACACCTTTACTGAACATACTAAACTTTGAAAGTTCTAAAGATAGAACTGGATAGCGTATTTTTAGACGGAGCAACTTGATATGAAGAGACGATAACGGTTTTTATAAATCAATGCCTTTCTATTCAGTCCTTTTAGGATGTGGCTAATAAAGTTGGAGGACATCACGCACACTGGTTAACTTGGATTTCTTAGAAAACCTGAAGGTGATCGGTGTTTGTATTGTCTTTGGTATTGAGGGCCTTTACCTCCTCACCAAGCAAGGTAGATATGTGTTACTTGTTAAATAGTGAACCCGAGACCATCTATACTGTTGGTTGGAGAGGTCTTTTAAGATGACA
>LOND01000036.1:10155-31217 GCA_014220965.1 Paragonimus kellicotti
CTGCAAAACTGCACCCTGGAGTAGAAGAAATTGAACAGCTTGCATGAGCTCCACAACATGCTGTATTTGGCCCATTATATGGAAGAGAGAAAACAGTCACCACCATCTGCCAAAAGTAACTTGAAGATATGGATCACGATAACAGAATACTCATGGTGACTACTCACTTCACTGAAATGAAACTGTCTCTCAAACAGCCTACCACTCAAGAGTGGCTATCAAAACTGATAGGCCGAACGGCCAACTAGTCCAGAACTCTTTAGACTGTTCAAATACGAAAAAAACGTTAAAGATGTACCATTTGAAGCCAATATAATTAAACTGCCCAAATATTTGGTATTTTAAAGCAGGTTACCTAAGATATCCTGGTAGTTTCAATCTGTCGAGTGTTTTTATTCGTTCAGCACGAGGAAGAACCAGAATCTCAGGTGAACGAAACGTTCACCAGGTACCGCAGACATTAGCATAATTCCACGTTAACTACCCAAGTACACACGTGAGCAACAAATGCTATTGTTCTGTATTTGTCTATTAACGCACTTACTGACTGTGTGTTAATCTTACAATTTACTTTTGTCAAACAGGAAATGCGGTATCACGCAAAAGGAGGCTACAAAATGTTCCGAGTGATACTTTTAAAACAAAACTCACATGACAGTTGGAATACAGAACCGTACATCAGCAGCTAGATAGGAAAATTCTAACATACCGTCCCAATTCGTGAAGTTCATTGACCATCGATCCATTCAACAAACGACTGAAAGACATGGTAACTATGGTAACTCCAGTTATGACAACAGTTAGTTATGATTGGGTGAATGTTGTTCTCAAGAGCGAAAATAACGAAACCAATCAAGGAGCATTAACAAATTAGAGCACTAGTTCGCCTACGGTGATTAAATCGGTGGAGAGGTTAGCAACACTTTTACGATTGATCTAGAAATAAATCCCCCATCTAAGTAGAAAATCTTAAAGTTCCACAAAAGTCGAATTACTGTTTAAGTTAAACACAGCAAAGACTGACCAGGAAAATTGAGGTCGATCCATATTGGAAGTTCACTGATTCGTGCAAAAAAGTCGCAATGCATATAAATTCAAGAAGTAAATTCCACTCACGAATTCCTGACCTTGATTACACAACAAAATTCTATATCTCAAAGCCTAGTTAGATAAAATGGTTATTATCACATCACTTAGAAGACCCTGCAAATAGTTGTCTCACAGACTAGTTATCTTTGGTTGTGTTACAGTATCCGGGTAAACAACAGTCGATGAGATGAATCTTCGTAGATCCGACGGCGATTTGAGAAAGTGGTTTGACTATCCCATGGCCAGGTCTATCGAACTCGATAACATAACTACAGGCCACCTGTAAAGGAAACTTCCGAAGCATTTTAATCAACGTTCCACTTCCGCGAGGATACATATTTACTATTGTAAAAAAAAGTCCTTTTACTGTCAGTGAAACGATTAAAGTATAGATCCAGAGATACCCCCATTGTATATTATGTGCAGACAAGTCCGCGTTCGCCTAGGTGCATCCAACAAGTGAATTTTCTGCCTACAACAGGCAGAACAACGAAGATCATTTTCGATACTTACATGAAGAAACATGCTTACTCAAACCAGTTGCATATGAACTAGGATACCGTGTACCAAAAACAACCAACTAAATTGGTCATTTCAACGCGGACATGACGACATAACAGACACTACCTGACAAATTTACTGCGTCTCTGTACATCGGGCTGGCTGAAGCAGTCTCGTCAACAGTAGTTCCCAATTCATGTACATTTCAACTATACAACACACTGAACATAATCAAGTAGGTGAGCCGGAGCAGCTAAACACATTATTATTTAGAAACATATACCAAAACGCTGGTTAACACGACAGCCAGCCAGTTATTCACTGCTTTCTTTGCGAATGGCGATTTCAAGCACGACATTTTGCAGTTCCATTCATGCTTTTCAGCGCTGATCGCCAATGTTAGCTCAGTCACTTCAACTCTCAAGGGGACAATCTACCAAGGAGTTAAAAAACACTCCACAACGTGGGCACCCGATACGTTCTGTTTTGCTCTATGGTTCGGAGACGTGGCCTGTTCGCAAGGAAGATATCAACAAGCTTGCTGTATTTGACCATCGTTGTCTCCGCCAAATTGCCCACATTAAGTGGACTGATCGCGTGAGCAATACGGCAGTTCGCCGGCGCGTATTCCGGAACGCTCGGGATGCGCGATCGATCGGTCAACTACTCACGTTGCACAGCCTGCGATGGTTAGGTCACGTACTCCGCATGCCAGCTGAGCGTTTACCGTACCGGGCATTATATACTGAGACCACCAACAGTTGGGTGAAACCACGTGGTGGTCAAGCGACAACGTGGTCACGAAATATGAGAACCCTGACTGCTCCACTGAGTAAAGTGGGTAGGTGTGGTCCTCGTGATCACTCAAACCGCTGGTTAGAGACGCTATCCGAGATGGCGGCGTGTCGCAGTCAATGGCGTACCTGCATCCATACCATTTCTAGTTCTTTTGCTTAGACTTCTATTAATTTTCAACCTTCTTAGTAACGTTTTCTTCTAGGATATTCCACGTCACTGTTGAGGTGAGCGGCAGCCCGAGCCACAGTACCTTTTGGTCAGGCTCATGGCTGATATGATGATGATGATGATATTCAAGGGCACGACGGACATGCTGAGACATTGTGCTGGGAACTAGCATCCTGTGGAAAGGAAGGCTAGTGCCAAACTATAATCCACCTGATTCATGGTTGTAAGATCATCAGCACCATGAAAGAAATGGCAAACGCTTCTCCGTATTTATTAACTTAGCGTCTTCGACCTCGACTTTACGGAGTTAGCACACGCATCTAAAACTTACGGTGAGGAGGTCGTAAAACCGGTTATCCTTACATCATACGCGTTTCTCCAGAAGCCATCAAAACTTCACAACAGGGCAATAAGACCTACTCACATCTTCACAACGGTACTAAAGCAATATGCCGGGGAGCTTAGAAAGACATGCAGTGAGTTCCTCCCGGTCTCTCCCGAGGCCAAGGGGGCTTATAGGATGTTTGTCCACTTTCAAGTTGATGACCGCAGCAAGTTTGCTCAATGTATACGACTCACGTTGTTCCAGATCACCTCCAAAATTGAGGAAGGCCTGACGGATCATCAGCAACGTCACTACCCAAGCCCTTTTGCACTACCGCTCAACAGACAGCAGCAATTTAGAAACGGGTTTTCGCGCGATATCAATTTGGTCGCTACTCGGCGACTGACGGCAAGACCCATCGACAAAAATAGAGCGCTGACTACCGGACAGCGATATTTTTGCTCACTAGTTTGACTGCGACCATGAATCATACAATAATCAAAACGGTTATGTTGCAAAGCCACGATCCGCTCTTGGCGGACACTGTATTGCAAGTGAGCTCAACTGGTATACTAAATGAGACAAACTGGTAAGCCGTAGGATAAACGACCCCGCCATTGCCCACCAAGATGAGCAACTGATAGATAAATAAGTCTAGAGTCCGGTCGATGCTACAAGCTGCATGATGCAGTCAGGAGCAGAATAACTACATCCTCCAACCACATAACATGAGATCATGGTTATTTTTTAAGGATGTCTTGATAAATATTAGGAAAATTCACTTCTTTCATTCTAGCGTTCCATTATGCAAAATAAACAAGACTTTCCACTGTCTAGCGCATGTGTGTAACAGATACGACAATCGCAAATGAACAATGTTGTCCTCATTATGTCAGAATCCCTCATTCCAAGGAGACTAGTGAAAAGTTCAACGTCACTGGAAGCGACTGCATCGAATCAATCAACGGGTGTTAATTAGTCAAGAAGTAGACTTGTTTGAATAATAAACAATTACATGCCCATTGATGGAAGTGTGATGTGGCTATTGGAAACCGTTGACCAGAAAAGTTTCACGAGGAAATCTGCAATCTTCGATCACTCTCAACTCAAACGGTAATTGAACCGACAGGGTTGGTTATAACGACCAGGGAATCGTATCAACTTTGTCTGCAGGATCAGATTAGTTACTTAGGGATTAAAACTTCTCCCTCGGAATATGTGATCGGGAAATATCGTGCTCACAGAAAGTTAAAGATAGACTGTCTTGTTTCAGCAACACTTACTAGCCAGGCACCATAACTCTTCAGAAATTCAGAAGACATGCCAGTCTGCAATTGCAGTAACGTTTCGTTATGGTGTCTAATAGTGACAACATTCGCAATCGATATACAAATCTCGGCTTCTATTTCAAAAGCCATAAATGAATGTATGTGTTAGAATCTAAACCAGCACAAAAATTCGTAACGATATTGGTTACAGAAGGCCGATTGTTCAATATTACATCGGTAGTAGAGATGGGACAAATTTGCCCTGAATTTGCCTTTTGAACAACCCCAAAGAGCATGCCACCCAATGTGGAGCTGCTCTCAGGATCGACAACTCTACTGTCGATTGATATGACAGTCAGTCTTTCAACTCAAATGAAAACTGTATTTTCCGCGGTTGATAACTCTCGCTGGAAATGTAAAAACATTACTAAAAAAAGGTCACTTTCCGGAAACATCAGTCGTGAAAACAACAGAGAAACACTATCATACGGTAATATGCAAAAATAAGAAAAAACAAACGATTGATCAAATGTTCAAGTCATCATCCGGATCCTCATCATCTAGATCGTCGAAGCAATCGGGCTGGTAATGAACACGTGCTACATCTTCTTTCTGTCCGTTTCCTCTCAGTTTGGATTCACTCAGCTCATATGGAAGGACAACCTTGCTGCGGGCCTCTTTTTCAGTCTCCGTCAGTTGCAAAGCAAAGGAACTTTCTGGCTTCGTCTTTGATTCAGATGACTGACGAATCTCGGGAGACGGTGCAGGAGATTGATTTAGCATAACCCAATTGAAAGGATCAATCTCAATCAGCACACGTTCCAAGAAGGTAGGTTTGTTCACCATCCGAAGTTGTTCTTTACCAAATGCATACAAACCTTGTAAAGCACGTCGATGCCACAACGAAACAGTCTGTTGAATCCGACCGGCAGAATTACCTGCATATGGCAAGATATTCGAAGATTCACAGCGAACAAAGGAAACTGAGCACTGTTCTAAAATACTGACAACATCAGAGGAACCCGACAGCAGTGTGCCCTCACGTGATTTGAGAGGGTGAAATAAGACAGTGATTCGGTGGACGCGTGGATGAAGTGACATAGCAAACAACACAGCGATCACACGTCGAGCCCAAAACTCGAATTCAAACTCCGAAGGGCAGTCAAGAAGAAACCAACAAAGGCAGTCAATTAATATATGAAAAGACGAATGAGGTACCTCAGGAGCGGAGGAAATATTTTTACGCAATACGTCCAATAAACCATCAATGTCATCAAAATCGTCCATCATCAAACATTTGGATGGAAAGGGTGGAGTTTTCAGTTCACGTTCATATGAGTAAAGTCCAGAAGAAATTATGAGACATGGAGAGAGTAACATAGCTTCACGGAGTATGCAATGCCACAAGTATTCCGCCGAGCCCGGATAGGTGTCGTCGATGACACAAAGGAAGCGGGATGGAATTTTGTTTTTTAACAGATTTAGTGCACGTTGTTTTTGCATTCTTGACAAGCCACGAGCTGAAACCAAAAGAAAGGTTAAGAAACAACCATTTTTGTCAAGGCTTAACGACAAAAAGACGTGGGAAAGGTTTGCCTGTGAGTAATGTGAGTTTCAGATTCATTGGGAACAGAGACGTGAACAGTGTGCTTCCAGAGAAGTGCTCTGCTATTTGGGTCACAAAGCCAAGAGGACAGCTAGGAAATACCAAACTTTTACTCATTGTTAATCGATCCTAACGTGTCAAAGGAAGTCCACCAAATTATCCAACGAAATAATTGTGGATTGATTTTCCCAAACGATCAAAGATTTTAAAAAAAGGCAGAGGTACCGCGGAGCAGTGTGAGTGAAACGCACAAATTACCGCACTACTCATAGGCAGTTAAATAACCACTATCTTCACCATTTGTCGTTAATCATAGGATATAAAATTGAAAATAATAACGTATCACGTACGAAACTCGCTTAACCCGTTTTGGCTCACACACGTCATAGGTTTTGCGGTTACAACTTATTGGATCACATGTGAACCGGATATTGCCATCTCTTTCAAACTTGAATGGGGACAATCTAATATTAGCCTAAGGCTGCAAGTTTGATAACTGAGGACACTGTCAAACGTGAAATCTAGCGTACAACGAACCAATATAACATCACGTTAGGTGAATTCATGTTTCAAGCCTTTGCACAGTAAGACTGTCGTCATGTGAGTTGGATACTGTCAGGCAATCCGAGTCGTAAAAGGAGCAGACGCGACAAAAAAGCTGGAGCCCTACCAAAATCGATTGATTTCCGCAACGCATAAGAGTGAATTGGTTGACAACTCTCATACCGAATTGCTGGGTGAACGAGTGTGCTGAGCCCTCAACTCCAAATTTTATCCCTGATCACTCACTAATATTGCACCATATATGTGACTGAGAACAAAAAACGATGATCGGATATGTTCAGACAATTTACGTCTTACGCTCTAAGCGAAGACGATACGAAGCTGCAAAGTAGTACTGCTCTACCGGTATCCTAGACACACGAACCTTGAGCTTCAGAGAGGTGCTCTTTGGTCATCAGAGATTATCCGTATTAGTCAAGACCATCATAGCCATAAAGGTATAGACCTCAATCTTTTTTTCTATTCTTCTGCTAATACTGACGTAACATCGTAAGTACTTTCGTGTTTAGACGACACCAATGAGAGATTCTCAAACTTTTGCACCATAAACTGCGCGTAGTCATGTAGACTACGTCGCACAGTCGGGTGGCCCAAACTAAGATAGAAATGACTGCCACAACGGGATTCAAATCTGCGATCATGTAATTAGCAGTTAGGGGTCGTTGACACTAACGTCAAAGCCGAACCGGTAAGGTCATGGTGAATGAAAACGGATTCCAACGACCGTAAAAAGAAATTCATCCCCGAGCTTACTAGAACGCATACAAATAACTGTACATAAAGAAGTACAAAAAAGAGGGACTGAGATTAAAACTTTCCGGAACTTCCGAATTAGTCGAACGAAGAGTTGATAATTCATCACTGATACGTACCAGAAAGTGCCGATCAAACGGATAACGGTTTACCCAGGAGACGAGAGGCCGAAATCAAAAGAAGAGAGTTTTTAAGGAAAGAAGAAATTAGGAATGTTGTCAAAAGTTCTAGATGGGTCTAAGCAGATTAAATCGACTCTGAAAGAGAATTGTGGATGGTGTTCACTCGTCCTCCGCTACAATAAGCCCAGTAAAACATAAATAATTACGCCAGACACCATGTTGTGAATGACGTGAACGAATATTAGCCTCTACGTGAATAGGAAACGCGTCATCTATGGGATTTGCTAACGACTTCGATACCACAGAAAGAAATGTAACCAGGCAGCATTTCGCTGAGTCCCAGTGATCGTCATCTATAAACAATGGATAGAACACGCAGAACTTTCAATCGGAAGCTGTCCGACTAGCTTACAAGGAACGCTGAGAGGGCAATTAAAAAAGGAGCGACAGACAACACAGATACTGTAAAAGAATGCAGCGGGATTCCATAAATCCCCCCCAGACTTTTTGAGGTTCAGCGTCCGCAGCTTACCAATGAGAGAAGAAAAGGAGAGTACGTTTGATGAAGAGACCTGGTTTGGAGAAGGAGGTGAAGAAATAGCATCCGAATTAGGAACAAAGATCACAGAGCAATATCAGCTGACAACCTCAGCTTATCCGTAGTTAATTGACGTAGGACACTGTTACGCACGAGGGTTGGGACACCAGCATGCATTTTGATAAAGGAAGGAGGAAATAAAGCAATGCAATGACTTGGGGTTACAGAAGGAGCTAGAAAAATGGCTGGACTAATAAGCTAGCCTAGTTCCGACAAGGTTATCAGTAACCTTACAAAAAGAAAGCTCCCTCGAAAGGCAACAACGCAAAGGTTAACGATTAGCTCAGCATTCAAGAAGTGGTAAGAATGATGCCATGGCACTTTTTATAAAGACTGGATGATTACGAGCAGTGGTGATCAACTGGGTCGAAGAATGAGCGAGAAATACAAGGAGTGACGAGAAAGAACTGATAAAGGAACAATCGGACCAAAGAAAGTTTCTCTCAATAGGTCCCGTATGTGTCGAGAGACGAGAATCACAGGTGGAGCTATAAAATCGAACTGCACGATCGCTTAGTCCTAGTTGGAGGCACAAGTTTAACAAAAGAGAGCACATGCGGTTCGTTAGTAAAGAAAAAATAGGACAAAGAAAGAAGGACAATCATCGAATCATCAGTGACCCGGGCGCCATACAAGCCGCGTAACGGCGGGTTTCTGAATCGGGTCGGTGAATGTGGAAAGTTTAGATAAAGAGTAAGCAGAGTAGAAAAGTCAACATCTAGCGAAAAGAGGCTGAAGTTTTCTAGGACAAGAGTATAAACAAAGTGTATCCGCACTGTTCGAGAAAGAGCTGGCAGAAAACGGTTGTTAAAGGTGAACGAAGGAGAAGCCATAACTCACCTCTACTAGAATTCGGTTAGATAAATTCGAACAAACAGAATCAAATGTAGGATATGTATAGAAAGAAAGATATAAGATAATAAGGTATTGTATGATGGAGAAAGATGCACAAAAGGTACAGAACCACCAAAGGCGTTGTTAGAACGGTCGCATCTAAACGGTAGCGTAAGCTAAGGATCTTGGACAAGCAAAGGCAGTCAGAATTCCATAACCGTGTAGTCCTCGAAGCGGAGACAACGGCGGGAGTTTTAAATGGACGGTGGGTTCTTGGGGCTGTGGAACGACCCTATTCATTTGTCACTGACCATGTTCGGGCGCCAACTGCCATTTGTTGTCATTTTTGTTGAAGACATTTGCATGTGTTTGAATTTGTTTGAACAAGGGATACTGACAGGTATCCCGTGTGCTCGCTTTTAATTCAGCCGTATTACCGTTTTCTCCTATCGTTCACTCACACGCACGCCGATCTCGTGTATCGATAATACAGCCGTTGTTAACACGTTGGTTTATACTCGATTGGTCGACTAGTCAGCCCCCTTAAATCGTACATTATTCGAAGTCAATGAACTTGTTTTTAGACACACTACATTTCGGATGCATGGAGTGTACAAGTATAACTGTTTACATTATGTTTCACTTCCTTACGCCCACTTGTTATGGACATCAAGGAAGTGAAGTGGGAATTTTGCTCGATCATGTCTGTGATCATGTTAGCAGTCCCTCCTTGGTTCAGAGGAGTGGTTAAGTTTAGTTAAGAAGACGCGGTAAGTGGAGGTTAGATCCAGTGTCCCGCACTTGTGAACTCTGAAGATCTCATCGCGCTGCAACAGTAGAACAGAGAACTTAAGTTCAGTTTTGTCAGGAAGAACAGATATGGAGTGATATGTTACCGGAAACCAGGTCGACTAATAAAGCGGTCTTATCGATTGGCGAATGGGGTCAATATCAACGCCAATGCACCGTAATCCTCTTTCGGACTCACAGGTGCAAAATCAGGTGGCCAAAGCACACGAGGTGGAAGTATTCAAAAGGACATTTACACAGAAGGGAAGCAACAGACTGAGAAGCGGAGAGTTCTTTCACTCACCCGCAGGTTACTGATGAGAAGCAGTATAACAACAAGCAAACAAAAAAACGGTAAGAAAAGACATGGATAACTGTCCAGATGGCAGTAAAGAATATAATGACAAACTCTACCATCAGTTTGGATGCTAGCAGTATCCAGGATTACTGATAGCCAACATCTGGCAAGTCTATGCTTGCAGACTATTCATCATCATCGCCAAAGACAGAAATACATCAACCACAAAAGACAACAGTGACGACAATTCTTCACCAGAGGCGTCCGAGGTGATCGAGTTTCTCAATCGCAATTTCCGGGCAACTCGGAAAGATACGTTCACAGTCTGTTGCAAATTAGACTTGACAACATTCTACTTGAAATATTATTGTTACGACCAACGTTTTATTGTCCTCGCCGCAGAGATAACCAGGTAGAGAGTGAGGTTCGGTTTGGAAATGTCTATAACCAGACTAACCAGCTGACTCACGTCAGGTCAATCTGCAAGATTTCAAATCAGACTTGGTGAATTGCTGTTATCAATACCGCAATCTGAATGGATACATGAACAACAAACAATAAACACCTTCAGACCTTGAGAACTCTTCGCGAACGTGACGACATTCTTATAGCATGTCCGGATGAAGAAACAGGCACAGTGATTATGGACAGGAGATATTACGTCAACAAAATCCCGCACATCCTCTCAGACCGAAGCAAACAGGTTAGCGAAAAGAAAACGATTCTGATTAATAGCCAAGTAGTAGATAGCCTGAAACGACTTTTTCAGCATGGTGAATTGCAGCGGTTGAGCTTGACTAACTCAAGTCGCCTGGCTCAACCATCTTTCGGTTATACAGTCTACCAAAGGCCAAGACAAACCAACCATTGAGACCTATCCTCGTTATACGCAATTCACATTGCCATGCGACAGCAAAGTGGTTAGCACAACAAGTTGAACCAGTTAGTCAGAATTTATGTCCCCCGCAGTCTACCTGACACTCTCGATTTTGTGGCCAAGATCGAAAATATTGGCATCCATCACAACTACATGTCTTTCTTAGATGTCTATTCACTGTTCACAAATGCCCCCAGTTATAATCCATCAATTAATCTGCGAATACGTCGAGCTACCCAATATCCAATTGAACGTACGAACACCAATGCCTGAAAAGCTTCCGTCGCGTTGTACACTCAATGCGCAATTCAAGTTCAACGATTAGTTGTATCGTCAAATTACCGAAGCCGCAATGGGGTCCCCACTAAGTTCACCACCAGAAGATGTTTTAATGGCAAACTGGAAAGTCAATAGCTAAACTGTGCCATTGTAAACTCTTGTTTCTATGGCCAATACGAAGGTTACATCTTTGGTCTACTGAACACGGACCAGTACTTCACCGACGTTGTACAAACATTCCAGCAAGCACATCGTTCTATCAAACACTTTTGAAACAGAATCTGACATGTTCCATTTTCTAGATTTAAGTCTAAGAAGATAAGCTGATGGAACCCTTCAACACTCGATTCACCGCAAGGCAACGTGGACTGAGCAGTACACACATCTTAATAGCGTTGTGTCGCTCAAACAGAAGCTTAACCTTTTTCGATAACTTACCAGCACGGCAGAGAAAATACGTTCAGCAGACATTACAGCGAGAACTGAAAACAGTCACTAATATGTTAACGGAAAATGGCTATCCCGACAGCTTCATAACCCGGAACATGATCACTACTAGACCATATGATCCGGTTGCCAGGGTGGAAGAAAAGGCCATCCCCATCTGTCCACCATCCAAGAATGATATCGTGAGAGAAAGCTCCAATCGTCGACTGTATCAGACTCTTAGCGGTACCTTCCCGGCAGAAACATTAGGGAAACGGTTCACCACTTCTCCTCTGATTACTCTGAGTCCGAATGACAAACTACCTTCCTTCACCACGCTATGCTGGTGCATCCTTTCTTCTGCTGTTGTACAACGGAATATGTGGGTCAAGCGACTAGGCATTTGTCCAAACGAATCAAGGAACACCATCCTGTCTGACTCGAGACCAGCTTGACTAAAACAGCGCAACAATTGCACACCTTGCTGATAAGGACCATCGCGTTGACCCAAAGTAAGCTTTTCGCGCAGTTTAAAAGATTCCGGTCAAACCACTCGAAGCTGGTCAGAAAGAATGCTAGCGACTGAGGAATCGATCGCTATTCGAGTACGCACTCTGGTTCTCATTCTTCTCAAAGGCCCCTACAAACCCTGCAGTTGTCGTGGCGAAAGGTTACATTATTATTTTCAATTTCGACTTTGAGCAGATCCCTGAACGATTCACCACAATCGCCAGCGACTCTTCCTTTGAGCTGCTAACTCCGTTCGTTCCTGAATTTTGTACAATATCATACGGACTAATAGACGCTGTCTTAAGAGTGATTTAGTTTAGTTGAACCTATATAACTGTGTTGACCAGATGAATTATCAAAAACAGCTGTTCATCAACGTTGTCTTCAATACATCAGCGGCTCTCGGTGACTCATTAACCTGCTCACAAACCTATGAATAAGAGAAGCTATTGGTTTTGTCGGAAAAAGAAATACAAAAGAAAACGGGAAGATCTAGCTACTAAAAATAGCTATGTCTACATTCAAATACTCAATATCAAGAATGCCTACAACTTGTAGACAAACAATCGTGCCATAACCGAAAGTAAGACGTTATCAGCAAAACAACTTCTTACGACTTTCACTGCCACGCATCATTAGAGCCACTACATCACAGACAACTCGGCCAAACAACGACAACATTCACGCCACTGAGCTCGATTAGCCGCCATCTCACCTAACGTCTCAAGCCACCGACTCTGTGAGTCGCGAGGTCCAGCCAGAGAGACGAACCCGACCTACAATGACCAACCCCTTCGTGAACAACTTCATTTCTCTACGCCAGATCATCATCTGTCCATCTCCCACCTTGCGCCAGTCAGCCGCAGCGTCGGCAAACAGTGCTCGGTGTGGCAAACGACTAGCTGACATCCTTAGTACATGACCCAACCATCTAAGTCTGTGCAAATGTAAGGATTGAACAAAAGAACTCGTTTGACAATCACTACCAAATACTCCGCCTCCTAACCTCTTCGTTGCTTACTCGTTGATGTCACCGATGCGAGCGATCGAACGCAGGCATCGATGGTCCAATACCCGAAGGCGGTTCACGTTTTCCATTCTCAACGGCCGCGTTTCCATGCCACAAAGTAATGCAGTCGTCAATGTCTGTCTACATACGCGTCTTTTATGACTCACAGAGACGTCTCAGCAGCGTCCCAGAATGCCGAATACCATCTTAGCCTTAGAGATATACGCTTATATTTCATTCTGTATACCTCCATCGCCGCTGATATACTTTGCCAATCACACAGAACCAGTCAACAACCTCCATAACTTCATTACTCAACATTGAATCCACACTGAATCACTGCAATACTGCAAAAGCACCTGTCAATTTGAGAACCCAAAGTACAATCCGAAGTGGACAGGAGCGCGTGAAATAGCGCCCATCACTGTCCGTACTGACTGAAAATTGTTAGACAACACCTTACCATTAACATAATCAAGATCAGTCAGTCATCCACTGGATAGGAGGTTCACGCACGCATCCTGCGAGTAAAGCAGACAGTCCTCCATTATTTCGTCTATGACGAAATTGAACAAAAATGGTGAAAGGGGACAGCCTTGACGTACGCCGCTCCTGGTGCTGAAACTGTCAGACAGTTCACCGTAAACCCTAACCTGAGCTGAAGTATGGGAATAAAGCGCCGACAGTATGTTCACATACTTGGTCGGTACACTTCCTGCGTTTAAGCGACTTTAAAAGTGTAGATCGATCCACCGAATCGAACGCACCTTTACAGTCGAGAAATACTGCAGTTGTTGACCGGCAGTACGCACACGTTCTCCCATAACTTTGTGTGCACAGGAGACTGTTGTCTATGATGATGATGATGATGTGCACAGGAGGCGCTGATTCAATCAACCTTATGATTGCACTATTAGCGCGCGAAAGGTCAAAATTATGTGGTTGGTTCGTTCATCTGTTGTTGCTGTGCCTAATTTGTATAAAATTTGCTGGTTTTACGTTGGCGACTGATGAGAGTAAATCGAAATGTTAACATCTCGCGATATGTCTTCTCTCTGTTTTGACTAAATGGATTAAGGGAACTCAATGCTTTAAATTTTTGAAACAAGTGAGTCAAAGCTCCCATTAACTCCTCTTCACCTTCTTTGAAATGTGTTTGCACAAGGTCATCCGGGCCACCAGTTTCATGACGTTTGAGAGCCGAAATGAAACCACGGCCCTCAGTTTCAGCAGGTGGTTCTAAATATACTGCCCAGGTGCTACATTGCAAGCTTGTGGCGACAACACAGTAAAAGCCAGAGGTCAGCTAAACTGACTCAAAGTGTTCCGCCCACCGCTCTAACTTATAGATGAGCATGCCACCTGCCTCGCTGGTAATTTCGCCGACAGACGGTCGCCGCGGATCAGTAGCACGGATAAGCTTGAAGAGTCTGTCGATGTTCCTTGAAGCAAAAGCGGTTTCCATTTCTTTAACTTTCTCCATTAACCAAGCCTCATCGATCGGAGCTCAGGCGACACCTCAGCTTCCCAGGAATATCCCTCCTTAACATGTTATATGTACTCTCAGGAGGAAAGTTCCGTCTGATATCTAACAACTTGACGTATCTAGCTGAGATTCAATGTGTTGTTTAATCCATGAACCACCGTGCCGCACGCTACAGTATCCTGCTTCACGAATGGCCTGTGAGATTTGAGTCCAGCAGCTATTAGGATCTTCGGGGTGAGAACTGCTAATTACGCTTCACCTTAGTGACTGATACTAAGTCCGGCGGCGGTTAGTTCATGAGTGTACCACGCAACATGAGAAATAAAATTCGGCAACTGAAGGATAGCTAACGACCCAGATAAGTTATCTAAACTTACACCCCGCCTCTCGTGCGACATACTGAACATCGTTGGCGATATATGATAGGCTCCTCAATCGATCACTATATTTGCTATACTGACTATTCCTAAAGAAACAGCCGTCCGAGAAAATGTGTATCAGACAACTGCTCCACAGGTTGTGGTTAGGCGACAGGAAACCATCAGTGGACCTTCGAGATAGGTGGGAGGCAGCCGGTAAATCACGGTTGCCAGAGTCATTCATGTAAGAGCTGTCAATGAAACGATTTTCTTAGTACACACAGGAATGTTACTTTCACGTCCGTTAGGCGAGCTATCCGTCCCAGCCAATCCAAAACACGAACGATTTCGAGGAGCCGCGCCCTCGCCATTAATTGGGCAAGTAGTCACATACTATGGTCCCGCGGATAGGTTGCCGGTTGCGGAGGTCGTCGAAACAACAGTCCTGCGCAAGTTACTTAATGAATGCCGTGATCACAATCCATCAGAATCAAACACCGAAATAGTGCAGTTGCGAAATGAAATGGTGGACCTTCCCGACAGGATTCACTTACCCAGGTCGCCGTCCAGACCAGAGGCTAACGAACATTGTTGATGCTGAGATATGCGGTAATAACATTAGACTATAGCGATTACCATGTAGCTGACGTTTAAATTAGCAGACCCGCGTTATTCGGCGATCACATCCATCGGAAAGACAAATTAGTTTTCTGTTCGTCCTGAAACCTTTGACCTCTAGTGTAAACCTACTAGTCGACACAGAAGGAGAGGACAACGCCATCCTACATTCGGCAACGTGATTGTTATTAGAGTCCGGCACAATTCAAATAATGAGTGGTACACTTAGTAAAACTTTCGGTTTTCGATTTCTGAACCTAAATCTCGGCCTTCACCGTAATTTTCATAACTGACATCGATTTTCTTAGATATTTTGACTTGCTCGTTGACACGCACCGACTGCATCTAACGGACACCCCAACGAAACTCGACGTCCGATATAGACCGTCACACACGGTACTGATCAGCTCGATGTAACGCAACTCCGTCGTTTACAAGACTTTTGAAAGATCCCATCCAAATCCACACAGCTGATTCGACCTCCAAATGAACCAGCAGCATTGACAACCGAAACCACACATCACATTACCACAGGAGGACCATCAATGCGTGGTCGATCCGCGTTGTTGAGCGTCAACAAGGCAAACCCGGAACCGTGGTTGAGTAAATGTTTCAGATAGGCATTATCTATCTGTCCAATAGTCCATGGGTGTTGCCATCGCACACTGTGTCCAAAAAGACGGATAACTGGCGACTACCGGACAATAAACAACGCAGACTCTCAGGAGATGTCAAAACCCTCACATACAGTACTTGACGGCAAACCTACCCGATAGACGGATATTCACCAAAAAACGATCTGGAATGCGCTTGAAATCAGATTCCAGAAATAACTGAAGGCATTTCAAGGACAACAGTCGTTACACCATTCGGATTTTTCAGTTAACACGGTCCACGTTCGGGAATTTTAGCGTAACCAATTCAGGACATAAAATACCTACAAGAAGTATCGTACCTTTCCTTGACAAACAGTGATTTGTCCATAATCCACATCATTGAGACAACTTCGTCGATTCGATGGCCCGACGAATTATTACTGTTGTTTCATCCTCAATTGCGTTAATCTAATACAGCCACTCACCGACCTGCCCGGAAGCAAAGTACGCTCGTTTTCGTTTACAGTTGCCGCACATAATTTCCCTATTGAGTTAGAAGCAAGTGCAACAATTCGCAGCCACATATGTTCCTCACTAGACAGTATTACTGATCTTGACAAGCGCTTCCACTATATGCATGTGACCTACTCGAATCATTGTCACCCTATAGTGGGTATATGTACATTATAACATTCGAGGACCAACTTACATGTTAGCAAGATGTCATACCGATTTCAAATCGCCTGCTATAAACCGTCAAACGAGTATTTTTGGACGTGAGGTAGCCCAGTTTGGCTGCCCCGTTACAACGACCATTGGCCGCGGGTCACAGTTTGAAATAACCATCATACCACATTTTAGGGCGTTAGAATGTAGCTAGATTTGCATCACGGCTTACCACCTGGCACCTTACAGATTAGTTGAACGTCTTTATCGGCAGTTGGAAAGTTCCCTATCCGCCAGCAACAGCCTAACATGCAGGAGGTTCTGTCGTTGGGTATTGAAATACGTTGGAAACTGAGCTACATACCACTCTTGTTTGGTTGACCTGAGTGCTCGTTGCTATTCTTTTTGGGAGGGAGAGCTGGTTGCTCCATGCGCAACAGACTCATGAATTTGGTCGATTACATAGTGCTTGGCCCAGCACACGAAACAACTCCAACCGATCCCACCGGGGGGACAGATGCTGCCGAGATAAGCCGATACTCGTCTGCCAGCTTGTTTCCACCTTTTGATTCGTACAGTTGCTCTTCAAAGCCTTTCTCAGTCATAATATACGGGGCTATTCCACTATTCCGGTAATAAAACCTTCGTATCAGAGAGCAACCGCACAATCGAGTTTATATTTGTCGACAGATGAAAGCCAGTGCCCATCGAGGTATTTGATTTCAGAACTGATAAACGACCAACAATAATCTCTCCGATAACTACTTTGCCTGCTGGTGGCACAGGTTCAGCCACTGTTATGAACTCGACGATGCCCAACCTCTAGGATAATTGTGGCCGAGGGTTGCGTAGGCCAGTGCGATTTGCAGACTACGCTGACGTCTGTCGCATTTAGTTTCTGTTACACGCTTTCATCCGATTAGTTTTAGACCGCGTACCTGCAATGATTTCTGTCAACGAACAGTTTGCTAAAAGTAAAAACAAAACTACTCTCGTGGAAAACCACCGAGGTGAATGAGGTTATCATTTTCCATTAATGAGCACTACACAGTTTAGGTGTTGTGGATGAAGCATACAGCATTTACGTGGAACGTGGACGAGCCCGTACTTTGCGAGAAACGCATGGAAACCTAGGATTCCACGAGGAACCCGAACGATGACCACCTGCGATAGACGCGATCAAGTATTTGATCCGACCGTGTAGTTGATCGGATCCCTTAATCAAAGAACAGCGTGAGGTTGCAGTCTCAATGATACCACTGGGGACAGAATTGACATTTGATCCGATTGTCAATACTTTCATCCTCAACCGTTGGTTGCGCTGTCCAGGTTCTCCGCAAATATCCGAGCTCAGTTCCGCCGTTGATACCGCTATTGCCACTGAACTCGGACCTGGTTGCGGTTCACTTGCTGTCGCCGGTGGTGCTGGAATTGTTCCTCCGACGTTTGGCGTAGGAGAGCATTGAAATAGTTGAACCGTTCCGCAGTCCATTGGGGATTGTGCTGCTGCTGCCGTGGTGGAAGCTTTTGGTTCTGCTAACTTGAGCTCGACACTTCGGTCGTCCGATTGACTCTCCGAGAGATTCAAATGATCACGGGGTGTCGTTTGTACTTATATGCTTTACTGTGATAAAATAAGTCGCCAACCGACTGCGGCCCGAAACTCTTCTAACCAGCGCGCGATTTGGATTTGAAGATAAGTGTTGCCACTTTTTATTTTTGGTTCTGTAAAAGTCTAGTAGCTAGCTATAAACATAAGTCCTTTTTACATGCCTTTTACCTCCAAATTTTCATATCTCTTGTAACTGTATACTACACTATCAGTATCGTGTATCATTTAGGTACTGTCCTAGCTTGCTTCTTATCTCCTGGCTACAGCGACTTGTCTTTGTTGCAAAATGGTCAAACGATCCATTTGCCGCTTGTGCACCAGAATTTGTCCGCGTAATGGACCATGCGCTACAATGCTTTGTCCACATTGCTCGCCTTGGCGTTTCTGCAGAGCTGTACCATGCACTCAGCGCAGCCAATCTGGACTGCATTCAACTCAACTGCGACAGCTGTCGCTCCTCTGGGAAGCTATTCGCTGGTCAAGCAGACACCACTGGCACTTCGACAGCCGCAGCTGGCGAGCCAGCGTGTAATAGATCCATGCTCCATAACATCGCTGCCAACGCCATCGAGCACCACCCTACTCAGGGTGTGACAACCCATCCTGAACGCAAGCCAAGTGATCAAAAAGACTGTATGCGTCAGTGGTGGCCGGTGCCCAGGAATCGTCACGCTCAATAGGTACTAGCATGCCTGTCGCAAAAACTAAACACTCTGCTGCCCGGTTAGACTCCGTTGTAGTGCAGGACCTTCCGGAGTGCCTCGACTCGTCTCTCCAACTACGCGATGAACACGACCGCGAACTTTGGCTCGCCCTCTGTGTTCAAATGCAAATCAAACGGTAGGGTCGTCTCGCAGACGAGTGTATTTTTGAAAGCCTGCTGCCTGAGTTGAATGGAGGTCAGAGCGGTAGGAGTAGATCTGATCAGATCAGTGCGGTCGGAGTGTCTCCTGGGATGCAAAGGTAGACATGAGGCTATTTTTTTCCGATAACGGTACCAATTTTGTAGCCGCTGACAAAGAGCTTAGAGGCTGGGTTCGCAACTTAGGTAGCGAGTCCGTCAATGACAAGCTCTTACAAGAGGGAATTCAGTGGCACTTCAACCCACCGAACCCGGAGCGCCGTGGCTAGTCACCGAGGGTGCCCACGCCGTATCTGCGACTTGATTCGCACTCGTGTCAAGTATTTTGAGAGCGGAATCTGCCGAGAGCAACGAATCGATGACGAAGCCTTCCCAACTTCGTTGGTTGGAAGTAGATCGTATACTAAACAACAGACCATTGGTTCCTGTTGCCGCAGACGGTCCTGTTAACATCGCTCTAACCCCGAATGACTTACTTCCTATGAAGAGCGATGCAGGGTTGGCCCCAGAATCCAATCTGGTAGTAATGGGTACACTAGGTGTTGGAGACAAGCGAATCACATGGTAACTACCTTTTGGAGAAGGTGGTCTCCAGAGTATGTGTCATCGTTGCAAGTGCGCCAGAGGTGGTTGACGAGGCAACGTAATTTTCAGGTGGGTGACGTTGTTCTCGTATCCGACGGACTGACTAGAGACCAGTGGCCCCTGGGCCTAGTTACGAAATGTGAAGTAGACACTGACGAACTAGTCCGTACTGTAGGGGTTCGCACGAAGGCAGGTCTATTGAGGAGAGACGTGAGGCGCCTTTGTTTGTTAGAGGGGGCATGACTGTTAGACACTACGGTTCGCGAGGTCTCCAACGTATGTCGTGTGGATAGTTATATTAAGTATAGGTAGGTAGGGAGCCAGAACTGTGCAGCACTACCGGCGGTCTGCCAGATGCAGACGAATTTTGGCGGGCGCTGTAAATTTGTTGATCCATGAACTGAGAAAATTCGTCCCCATCGTTTGCATTCCCTATTTTCCCACTAACCTGACACTTGTTCCCACTACCTCACCCACCCCGTTTTGTTTATTGAACTAATGTGTCATTAACTGTCCTTGGCGCGAGTAGCCATTCTTGTCCTGGCTTACTGGCGTGACGGCTGACCTTTGACCTTGCTGGTCCTGTTGAGAAACTGTTGATTTTGCTGGACGAGACTATCGTCGCGAACGATTGAGGTTTGCTTTTTGTAATTATTGATGCATTTCTTTAATAGTACCGTAGAAATTGTTGGATCCAATCTTGTTTTCATTTTGGGGATCCGTTTTGGGCTACGCGTAACTCAACGATCAGACGTGGATCGTTACAGTACTCAATCTGACGAAACTTGGAATTTTGCTGATACCAACTAATTCTGAACTCATGGAACCCAAGGAAGATTCCGGATGTGACAGGCAAGTCCGCCGTTCTGTAGATGCTGTTTCAGTTTCTGGCTCATGCGTTAGTCGTAGATCCACACGCAGTCTTAAGAGTTTGCAAGCTAGGTCTACGTTGTTGCTAGCTGAGCTTAAGGAACGTGAAGTCATAGCAGAAGTCGCATTAGAGCGTAAGCTGGCCCAGGCTAGAATGGAAGTTGAGAGGGCTAGATTGTTGCTTGATCTAGCTGAAGATAAATATGCTCATGTTGACGCTTACCCCGTGCGGAAGCATTCAGTTGATCGGGATGCTCCAGTGAAACAGTATTTGGAGGACCATGGCGTGAAGCCAGCTCAGAATTGAGGCCAATACAGTCCGACGAGCATCCCATCCCAGTCCACCATCGTATACTGTTCTGCCAACAGCCGCTAGTCTTGACCTTCCTGAAGTTGAGTTGTGCTCTTTTGATGGTGACCCCATAGATTACTGGAAGTTCGTTCGGCAAGTTGAGTGTTATGTCGAAGGGAAGGTATCAGATGACGCTCAACGGAGCTTCGTCTTTGTTACAGCACCACCGGGGTCGCGCCAAAGAACCCAGTAAGTGGGCACACCTGCGGAAAGTTACATTCGGTAAGGTTGAGGGTAATGAG